>CM035422.1:24585098-24632598 GCA_020310875.1 Ceratopteris richardii
TTCTTCTTTATCCATGTAGAGTTCACCTTCAAACTTCACTCCTGGTGTGTCGAAAACTTTAGCGGTAGTAGAATTTCTAACTCTTGCTACGGATATATTAAGTCCATCTAAGTATGTAGGTACTCCATGTGAGTGTGTAGAGACATACTACAAGGAAGTTTTTTTCTCTCCTTCTATAAAGTATATAAGTTCTTTACAATAGATAGAGTTGTGCATGTTTTTATGTTGGTGCAAATTTCCAAGCCTTTACATTTGGCTTAGCATGGAAAGCAATATGTGAAAGCACTTGATGGATCATGTGAACCTTAGCTTGTAACACTTGATCATTTCTCATCGTAAACAATTAAATCCATGAAGAATCTTGTAAAAGCCAACATCTCGTGGAGTTCCGAAGAACAATAGTTATGAGTTTCAATGAGAGAATAACTCCTAGATCAAGGGAATCACTTTTCTAGTTGGAGTGAAGTTTAAATTCAAATTCAAACTTGGAAGAATTTCTTATAAAAGGCATTTGTAAATCTTGTGGATGTGTGGCCTCACCTTGGAACTCATTTGACCATCATTGAGCATCATCTCAATGCCAACGATCTTGTATAATCATGTGTTGTAATACCTATATCTCATTGATCATCTCTGTCTACTTCTTTGGTATGACTACTCAGAATGGTAAAGTTTCTCTAGTCATATGTCATTGCCTTATCAACCAATTTGCATGATCTATCGCTTATTGGACCCAACTTGAGTTCTTATTTAACTTGTCAAAGTTTCAAAGCATTTGGTTCAGCCATCTAGGACAAAGCTTCATCTAAGTGCTCACTGGTCATCTATTGGTTAGTCCCTAAAAAGTCGAGGGTAAGCTTTGGATTGGTAAATTGTATTCTTTGAGCATAGTTTATCATTTTTTATGATTCCACTTGTAATAATTAGCTATCTAATTTGATTGAATTCCCAAAAAAGGAATTTAATCAATTGTAACTGTACTATGAGCTTTGATCAAAAGAACCAGCAGGTGTATGGACTAAAATAGCAAGTTTTGTGATACAAACTATTCATGAGGTAGTTTGTTTTGATTCGATTATTTCAAGAATCAATTTTAAAGTACATAGGTAATTTCTTGGTGTCATTTGCAAGCTAAAAGGGCCTACTACATATCCCTTAAGTGTATTAGGGCACCTACAAAGCACGTTTTAGCAGTACCACCTCACTTCCTTGAGGTATCCATCCATCTCCTCCAATAGTGGTATTTGAGCAAGTCGAAGTAAAATGGGAGATGGTTTCCCTTCTTTTATTGATAAATTGGACACGAATAATTATCCAACATGGTCCTTGAGGATGAAGACCTTTCTACAAGGAAGACGTCTCTATGGATACGTATCACGAGATGAGGAGATGCCCATATTCAGAAGCGAAGGTCAACCTAGAAGAGAGCAGCTAGAAAGAATCAACTCATGGTGTGCCAAAGATGCTTTAGCAAGGACATATCTACTTTACTCTATTTATGACTTCTTTCTTCCTCACATTAGGAATTGTAAAACTTCCCAAGAGACTTGGGATAGTCTATCTTCATACTTTTCTTCCAATAGCAAAGCTATAAAAAATCAATTGTGGATTTAGTTTAATACTCAAAGGAAGCAACCTAAGTAGAATGTTTTAGAGTATGTGACGAAGGTAAAGAATGTAGCTGATCAATTGGCAAGCATAGGAGAGGATATTGAAGAGGAGCAAATAGTGAGATAGATAATCAATGGCATCAAGGCAGATGATAAGTGGCAAGCTTTCATAGCTGCTCTAGAGCTTTACATGGATATGTAATAGCATGATCTTTCCACTCTCATGGGAGAAGTCTTTACCCATGAAGCCAAGCTCAACAAAAATGGTGAACCATCAAGAGGTAACAATTCTTCTGTCCTCTATAAAGATAAAGGAAAGTCTAAGGATAAAGGAAAGAGCAAGAAAGTTGAAAATGAAGGTACTAGTTCTCAAGCTAACTATGCAGTGAGAGGTAGAAATTCAAGAGGAAGGGGCAGAGGAGGTAAGCGAGGTAGGGGGAGACCTTTCAACTCTTCCCCATGCAATATATTTGGACTATCTAATCACACAATATATGAGTGCTATAGAAGCTTCAAGAATCAGAGAGGAAGAGGATTTCAAAGAGGTGGATACTCATAATCAAGAGGAAGATTCACCCATAATCAAGGATACTACCATGGCTACATTACAAAAACAATTATCAAGGAGGATACACAAGAAGATTCTCTTATCATTATGAACATGACTTCAAAACAAGGTATGAATGATGAGCACCACTTCTATATTGACTTGGGTTGTTCAAACCATGTAGCAGGCAATGTAGCTCTCCTTTCTGATCTTGAAGAGCCCAAGGGAAAGCACCACGTGCAGACATGTGATGATACCAATCATTCATTTGTCAAGGTAGGAAATGTCAAAACTTCTGATGGGAATAGGAATTTGTTGAGCAGAGTTCTTTATGTACCTACTATCACAAAGAATTTGATGAGTGTTGGATAGATAGTGGAAAAGGGTTTGCACGTTAGGTTCAATAAATTTGGAGCTTTTGTGGAGGACCCCGAACATGGATTCAGAAGAATTGCAAAGGGAGAGAAAATAGGTAGATTATTTACATTTGAGCTCGAGGACACTAGAAACATTGCACTTTATAATTATAAGGATCAAACCTTGTCTGAGTTAGAGATATGTCACAAATGATTAGGGCATATTGGCGAAAGAACATTGAAGTAGATATGTAGAGATCAATGTGTACTTGGGATACCCAATGCATCCAAGAAAAATATGATCTATAAATGTGGTGCATGTGAGTTTTGTAAATCAAGCAGGTTACCTTTTACAAAGAGAGGCTATATGCATGAGGATTATTTGGAGCTTGTCCACACAAATGTGTGGGGACCAAGCAAGGATCCTTCAATTTTAGGCTCAATGTACTATGTGTCATTATTGATGATTTCAGTAGATGGAATATCTTGTATTTCATGAAAGATAAGGATGAAGTGTTCAATTGCTTCAAGAAATATCTTGTACTTGTAGATCACTACTAGATATACTTCTGAGCAAATGGGAATTGTGGAAGTACCTAGATCAATGCTAATTGAAAAGAAGTTGCCCAATTATATTGCTAAGGATTTATCACTTGAAGAACCTTCTTCATATGAAGAAGCAAGTACGAAGGGAGAATGGAAGGACGCTATGGATGAAGAAATAGAAGCACTCCAAAAGAATGACACTTGGGAGTAAGTACCCAAAAAAACATCAATGAAGGTAATTGGTTCTAGATGAATTTACAAAATCAAAAGGAGCTCAGATAGATCCACAAACAGGTATAAAGCTAGGCTTGTGGCTACGGGTTTTGCACTGACCCATGGAGTAGATTATGAAGAAACTTTTTCATCTGTGGCTAAGATGCCAACCATCAGAGTGTTGGTAAGCGTAGCTGCATCTAGAAATTGGAATATGTATCAATTAGATAAAAAAAATGCTTTTCTCAATGGGTGGATTTCAGAGGAGGCTTACATGGCTCAACCTCTTGGGTATGAAGATCCAAGCAAGGTAAATCATCTGTTCAAATTGAAGAAAGCTCTTTATGGTTTGAAGCATGCACCTATGACATGGAATCATAGGTTAACAACCTATCTTCAAGACCAAGGACTCATGATGAGCAAGGCAAATTCTTCTCTATTTTTCAAGAGGAGTACTTTAGAAATGAGATATCTATGTGTATATGTTGATGACATCATTCTTACATTTAGTGATACCAATGACATCAAACAAATCAAAAACCAAATGTAGGAGTTCAATATCAGTGACCTAGGGTTTCTGAAATATTTTTGTAGCCCGGCGGTGCTTCCTCCTCCTCTCTCTCTTGTCCATGGTTGAAATTCCTCATATTGTTGATTCTGAGTTTATGCTGGTCCAATGATTTGGTTGTATTTGACCCATCTCTCTCTCTCTTTCAACGATTTATTTTTCTCTCTCTACCCCTCTCTCTCTTTTTTTCCTCTCTCTCTTTCAGTCTTTTTCTCTCTCCCTTTCTCTCTCTTTCCCTCCCTCTCTCTTGGTCCCTCACTCTCTCTCTTTCTCTCCCTCTCTCTCTCTCTCTCTCTCTCTCTCTCTCTCTCTCTCTCTCTCTCTCTCTCTCTCTCTCTCTCTCTCTCTCTCTCTCTCTCTCTCTCTCTCTCTCTCTCTCTCTCTCTCTCTCTCTCTCTCTCTCTCTCTCTCTCTCTCTCTCTCTCTCTCTCTCTCTCTCTCTCTCTCTCTCTCTCTCTCTCTCTCTCTCTCTCTCTCTCTCTCTCTCTCTCTCTCTCTCTCTCTCTCTCTCTCTCTCTCTCTCTCTCTCTCTCTCTCTCTCTCTCTCTCTCTCTCTCTCTCTCTCTCTCTCTCTCTCTCTCTCCCTCCTCCCCGCCACCCTCCCCCACAGCTCTCCCCGCTAACCCCCCCACTCACCCCCGCCAACCCCCCCTCACCCCGCCACTCACCCCCGCCAAGCCCCCCCTCATCCCGCCACTCACCCCCGCCAACCCCCCCTCACCCCGCCACTCACCCCCGCCACTCACCCCCGCCAACCCCCCCCTCACCCCGCCACTCACCCCCGCCAACCCCGTCCCCTCACCCTGCCACTCACCCCCGCCAACCCCCACTCACCCCCGCCACTCACCCCCGCCAGTCACCCCACCAACCCCCCCCTCACCCCGCCACTAAGCCCCGCCAACCCCCCCCCTCACCCCGCCACTCACCCCCGCCAACCCCCCCTCACCCCACCACTCACCCCCGCCAACCCCCCCCCCCCTCACCCCGCCACTCACCCCCGCCAACCCCCCCCTCACCCCGCCAATCCCCCCCCTCACCCTGCCACTCACCCCCGCCAACCCCCCCCCTCACCCGGCCATCCCCGCCCCGCAGATCCCCCCTCACCCCGCCATTCTCCCCCGCACCCCCCCGCAAGGCCTCGCCGCCTCTCCCTCCCCCTCCCCCGCGGCCCACCCCCTCACACCCACACATGCAGACACACAATCACATGCACCCCCATACATACACACACTTGCACACAATCACACACATGCACACACACACTCTCACACCCATACATATGCACACACTCCCACACACACACTCCCGCACATATATACCCACACACACACAAACACACACACACCCACACACATACACCCACACACTCCTTTGCCTCCTCGCTTTGGAGCTGCTCGCTCTCTTGCGGTCTCCTTCTTCAGAAGGGCATGGAGATGGCGACCTTTGGAAGCTTTGCAGGGCTCCCTGCGGCTGCTGTTGGTGCTCTTTCGGGTTCCGAGGCGCAGCTACTCGGACTCTATGACTTCTCTGCATGTTCTTCTGGGAAACAATCTTCTTCACAGTCTTAAGCTGGTTAGCTCTTCGGGTAATGATGTATGCAGTTTGGCATGCATGAAGATGGCATCAACGAATGTATGAAGATAAAGCCTCATGGAGGAAGTCACGAGATGATTCAAATTGCCTATCAAAAGAGTCAAAGAATGAAATGACTGCACACTGGCAAGGTTGTCATAGGGTATGGGATAAAAGTGTGCAGGGTAAAAAGTGGAAGCGGGGAAAAGTTTTCTTTGCCACCAACCATTCACGGCGACTACCTATTTTTGTGGATCTAATTCAATCAAGTGGAATAATTGACCTACCCCCCAATTTTGGGTAATCAACTGACACGTGATCAGAGGAAGTGAAGATTCGGAAAGGCTCTCTTGGCCTATTGGGGCCTATAAAAACAAGGGATTTGTGTTCATTTGGGTACATTTTTAGAGTTACATTGACGCCTATGTACGTGCAGAAGTCCTCTCTTGCACTTTGTGGTTTCAAGCCTATTGTAGGAGCTACTCTGTAGTGTGGATACAGAGGGTAGGGTTCTCAGTGGAGGGCTATGAGCACTATAGTGTAAGAGAGTGGCTTGGATTCTTTTCTTCTCTGTGAATCAGTGTTGTTGTTAAGTTCTATTCTCTTGAGAAAGTCTTTACCATTTGCATTGTTCTGAGTTAGTCTTCATATAGTTGGCCTCTTAAGCTGATGGGAAGACTCTGTTGCATTGAGGTTATTTACTCTTAGGGTGGCATGTTAGCCCTAAGCTTGCATTTTTGAGCATCACTCTGCCCAATCTTGTAATCATCTGATTCGAATCAAGAGATATATGGTCTTCTGTGGTCATTTGTTGATTAATATTGCTAGAGTATGTACAACTCCTCTGTCTGCTCACAGAAAAGTTAAAGGGTATACTTCCCTAAAGAGAACCCCCCTTCAGTAGGCGACGTACTGGATGTGTTTAATCTTTATTCTCTACTTTTGATAAAAGTGGATACCCCAGTACCTCCTCTACAGTTTGGCACGCCCGGTGGGACCTTTGCATTTCTGTGAGAGGAGTTTTGCCCTATTACATTTGCGAATAGGTACATGACCCATACACGAGCAGATAAGGAGTCTCTTCGTGTTCGGAGGAGCCTTAACAAGTTAGCCATAACCACGACTAGTGAGTCTACCTCCGCTCTGCCTTCCCTAAATTTATCTATTGATTTGGGTGCGACACCATTGTCAAAGGAGAGGTATAGGAGAACCTTAGACTTCTCCTCAGATACGTCCGAAGAAACACCAGTACAAATGGAGGATCTCTCTCACTTACTCTCCAGATTAAATATCAAATTCCCCACCTTCAAGGGACAAGCTTATGAGGATGCTGATGATCATGTGAGGAGATTCATCTCTTTATGCCGTGGACGAGGTCTGCAAAATCGAGAGGATGCAATGTTGGCACTCTTTCCATCTACATTGGAGGGTCTTGCAGATAAATGGTATAGTCAATATGCAGATGGCCATTTCACTACATGGGAGGCTCTGAAGGTGGCATTCTCACAGACATTCCGACCAAGTGATTCCTCAGAAAGAGCTCTAGATCAGCTAGAGAATTTGAAGCTAAGACCAGGTGAATCTTTTTATGAGCTTCACACTAGAACAAAAGCCCTTGTTGCACGTCTACCACATGCTCCAAGTGACTTCTTGGTTAAAAAGTGGATAGAAAAAGCTCTGCCCAGGTCATCTCAACAAAAGCACGCATTGAAGAAGCAAGGCAACATTTTGAAGCGGATACACAACCAAAGTATGCTGCAGACCTGGATCCTATTGAGCAACTGAGGAGGGAACTGGAGGCATTGAAAATGCAACAAAATCAACAAGAAGAGAAGGTCTTGCCGCCACTACGTCGCACTGATGATGAAGTAGCCCAACTTCGCCGAGAGTTAGAAGATTTGAAGACCACTCAGGATATAAGGAGACGAATTTGGTGTACAATCTGTAACAACAATGGACATTCCAATGCTAATTTCCCTATTAAGGTAAGCTGTCAATTTTGTGGAAAAGATGGTCATGAAGCCAGAGATTGCTACTACTTCAAGGGTACACAGCAGAGAGGTAACCCTCAAACTTTGGATTCATATTATGCTAGTACTTCAAATACATCAAATAGAGAGGAGAATCGGCCTGCAAAGCCTAGATATAATAGACCTTTGATGTGCTATCGTTGTGGTGAATACGGCCACATGCAAAATAGGTGTTCCCTCCCAGAAGATGCACCTCCTTGTCAACATTGTCCAGAGGCCAAGGATCATATACCAAAGATTGCCCAAGAGGTCGTGCTGCTCCAATCCACATGATTGCAGTCTCTCCACATGAAGAAGGAAAAACCAATCAGTCTTATGTTGTTTCATCCTCTGCAATGCCCATAATGACTAGAGCTAGGCAACCAGCTGCAACTCATAGAGATGAACAACAAGGATTTCATAGGGAGGAACAACAAGGATTTCAGGATAAAGAGGAAGAAAGGAAGTTTGGATGGAAGGACCAAGCGGAAATTGAAGGAGCTTATGAAAAGATGGCTACTACTATGAGGGACCAATCAACAAGTCTGCAAGAAAACACTCAGGAGGTAAACATTGAACAGATCTTGAAAGATATTCATCACAGGGTTAGTCTATATGAACTTATAAAGATGGATTCAAAAATAAGAAGTGACTTACTGAAGATTATACACTCTGCTCACTTGGTCCAATCACCTAACATAGATGGTTTCATGGTTGATTTTCCCCCTGCACCCTTAGCAGACTACCAAAGCTCAAGGTTATCTGTTTGTATAAAGGATGAAGCTCTCACAGGTGTGATCATAGATGGAGGCTCTGGTATCAATTTGATGCCAGATTTTACAATGAAAAAAACTGAAATTGAACCCCACCAAAATGGCACCATTTACAGTTACATTAGCAGATCAACATCGGGTTGCGCCTCTTGGCATTATTGAAAAGGTAAGGATGATAGTACAGGGTTGCCACTTTGTGTTGGATTTTGTTGTTATTGCACTTCCACAGGATACTTCTTACCCTCTACTCCTGGGGAGACCTTGGCTGAGACAAGCAAAAGCTTTGCAAGATTGGGGGAAAAACAAACTATGGATTTCAACAAGCACCAACGGCCAACTGCAACTACATTTGGAAGAAGGATTAGACTCAGGAAAAACTACTGGATATACTGTGGACACTGAGATAATGCCCTCTTTACCCCAAGAAGATGATACATTGTTAAATTGGATGATGGGAAGTGCAGAATGTTGCACAGTGGAGATCAATGAAATTGAGGAAGAAGTTGCAGATAAGGTAAATGAAGACCACAAGGTATTAGAGAATGAGCAATTGCAAGAAAATACAAGCTTTGAAGAGGCAACCAATATAAAAGGATCAGAGGTGGAAGATTATGAACCTAAGAGCAGAGAAGATCTTCCATTTGCAGATATACCTCAAGGATGGATGGAAGAACATATTGTAGCATATAAATTAAAATCCACTCCTGCATATAGTGAAGATGATTTCTCAAGCAAGACCAGTCCTGAAACATTGGTTCAAGAAGTAAATTTAGGGGACGAAGAGAACCCGCAAGTAGTCCATTTGGCATCCTCGTTGTGGCATTATCCTCCTTTGCTACAGAAGGTAACCTCTTTGCTTTTTACTTACAAAAGTGTCTTTGCATGGTCCTACAAAGATCTAACAGGAATACCAGAAGAGCTTGGGTTACATCGGATACCCTTGGTTGAGGGAGCTGCGCCTGTAACAAGTAGGCCATATCGACTCAATCCGAAGTATGCAGAGGCGGTAAAAGTAGAGATTACAAAACTAGAAGAAGCAGGTATAATTGTGCTAGTAGAACATTCCAGGTGGCTTTCTTCTATGGTTATTGTGCCCAAGAAAAATAGTGGAAAAATAAGAGTATGTGTTGATTTCCGTGCTTTGAATAAAGTGACTATTCAAGATGGATTTCCTCAGCCCTTCACAGAGCAAGTACTTGAGGAAGTAGTTGGGCACACTTTGTATAGTTTCTTGGATGGGTTTAGTGGCTACAATGAGATAGTGATCCATCCTGATGATCGGGAAAAAACAGCCTTTGTTACTCCATGGGGCACTTATGTCTATACTCGCATGGCTTTTGGTTTGAAGAATGCACCAGCTTCATTTAATAGAACGATGTATCTGATATTGGGCAAATGGTTAACAACATTTCTACGCATTTTCATGGATGACTTTTCAGTATTTTCAGGTACAGATAAAAGTGCAGCAGTTCAAGATTTCCATGACCATTTGGGAAATCTAAAAGAAATTTTTGAGCAATGTCTCAAAACAGGTTTGAAATTGAATCTTGATAAATGTCACTTTTTGGGCACCAAGGGTACTCTTCTTGGTCACATAGTATCTGCTGAAGGTATAACTGTTGACCCTGCAAAGGTTACAGCTATTCTTTCCATGTCAATTCCACAAAGCCCAAAGGAAGTGCAAAGTTTCTTGGGCCATGCAGGATATCACAGAAGATTCATTCGAATGTATTCAGAAATGGCTAAGCCCTTGTCAAGACTTACCAGTAAAAAGGTCCCTTTCTCATGGAGTGCTGAAGCTGACAAAGCATTTTGTGAACTAAAGTTGAGGCTATGTACTGCTCCACTTTTAGGTGTTCCTAATTGTTCATTGGAATTTCATGTGCATACAGATGCTAGTCTTCATGCTGTTGGTGCAGTTCTAGCTCAACCATCATCTCACAAAGTGGATAGACCTATCTCCTATGCTAGCAGACTACTCAACCAAGCTGAAAGGAATTATAGTACAACGGAAAGAGAAGGTTTGGCTATCGTATTTGCACTTTAGAAGTTCCGACATTATCTCCTTGGTGTACATTTCATTGTTATCTCTGATCATCAGCCCTTGAAGTATTTGATAAACAAACCTAGAGTAGCTGGAAGGATTTGGAGATGGTTACTCCTATTTCAAGAATTTAATTTTGATATTCATATTAAGCCAGGAAAAGAGCACTACATGGCAGATCAAGTGTCCAGGACGGCAATGAGCGAGAAGGCAACGGGTATCAATGATGAACTTGTGGATAGCAATCTTTTTCTAGTGGCAATT
Source organism: Ceratopteris richardii (assembly GCA_020310875.1). Classification (NCBI taxonomy): domain Eukaryota; kingdom Viridiplantae; phylum Streptophyta; class Polypodiopsida; order Polypodiales; family Pteridaceae; genus Ceratopteris; species Ceratopteris richardii. The sequence continues at coordinate 24,595,601 of CM035422.1, forward strand.
CGGACACGTTGGTATGATGAAATTCTCCATGTTCTTACTACTGGAAAGATTCCAGAACAAATGACACCTGTAGAAAAGAGAAGATTGCTCCTGAAAACCAAAGCATATTCTCTTATAAATGGAAATTTATATAAATACTATCAGGATGATATATTGAGAAGGTGTGTCTATCCGGAGGAGGTAAATCTTCTGCTAGAAGCTGCACACAATGAAGGACACCTAAAGGGGGAGGAATTGGCTCATAAAATCATACACAAAGGTCTATGGTGGCCTCATATTTACAAGGATGGAATCAAGTTTGCTAAAGAATGCCACATCTGCCAAAGGTGTGCTCCTACGCCGACCAGGTTGAATTTCCAACCGTTAGTCATATCCACGGGTTGGCTCCCATTTGAACGATGGGGTCTTGATTTCATAGGACCAATTAGTCCAACTGGTCAACCTGGAGGTAAAAAGTATATTTTGATGGCCACATGTTATGCCACTAAATGGATAGAGGCTAAAGCTACTGTGGACTGCACGGCTTTAACAGTAGCTAAATTTGTGTATAAACGTATTTTCTCAAGATTTGGTTGCCCACTGGAAAGTACTAGTGACAGGGGCACACATTTTGTAAATCAATTGCTCCAGTTTATATTTGACACGTACAAAATCTTCCATAAAAAATCTTGTGCCTACTATCCTAGGGCAAATGGCCAAGCAGAGAGTTCCAACAAGATTTTGATTGGATTGCTTCGCAAATTATCTTTTGATCATCAAAGCTCCTAGCCATTAGCATTGATCAGGGCAATTTGGGCTTTCAGAACCACGAAGAGGGGAACCACAAGCGAAACTCCATTTCGTTTAGTATATGGGAAAGAGGCATTGGCACCTTTCGAGTTCATTATCAGAAAGGAAATAGGAATCAAAACCATTGGAGTTGAACCACCCATTCAGAGATTGGTGGCATTAGAAGAATACAAAGAAGGGGCAATGCAGAAACTTCAGGTAACACAAGAAGAGCGCAAGAGATTGCATGATAGGTATCTGAGGACCAATGAAGTTCAGGAAGGGTCCATGGTTTTAGTGCATCACATCCCAGCAATTTCAACTAAATTGGCACCCAAATGGATAGGACCTTATAAGGTAATCAAGGTATTGCCACATGGCGCTGTGCATCTCGAAGATCTGCAAGGTAAAAGAATTCCCCTGGTCAACATCTCCAGGGTGAAGAATTATCTCATTCAATAAATAGACGAGAAGGAAACTGCACCGAGGCGGTGCAAAGTCCTGATGAGGGGGTCTGTAGCCTGCGGTGCTTCCTCCTCCTCTCTCTCTCTTGTCCATGGTTGAAATTCCTCATATTGTTGATTCTGAGTTTATGCTGGTCCAGTGATTTGGTTGTATTTTACCCATCTCTCTCTCTCTTTCAACGATTTATTTTTCTCTCTCTCCCCCTCTCTCTCTTTTTTTCCTCTCTCTTTCAGTCTTTTTCTCTCTCCCTTTCTCTCTCTTTCCCTCTCTCTATCTTGGTCCCTCACTCTCTCTCTTTCTCTCCCTCTCTCTCTCTCTCTCTCTCTCTCTCTCTCTCTCTCTCTCTCTCTCTCTCTCTCTCTCTCTCTCTCTCTCTCTCTCTCTCTCTCTCTCTCTCTCTCTTCTCTCTCTCTCTCTCTCTCTCTCTCTCTCTCTCTCTCTCTCTCTCTCTCTCTCTCTCTCTCTCTCTCTCTCTCTCTCTCTCTCTCTCTCTCTCTCTCTCTCTCTCTCTCTCTCTCTCTCTCTCTCTCTCTCTCTCTCTCTCTCTCTCTCTCTCTCTCTCTCTCCCCTCCCCGCCACCCTCCCCCACAGCTCTCCCCGCTAACCCCCCCACTCACCCCCGCCAACCCCCCCCTCACCCCGCCACTCACCCCCGCCAACCCCCCCTCATCCCGCCACTCACCCCGGCCAACCCCCCCTCACCCCGCCACTCACCCCCGCCACTCACCCCCGCCAACCCCCCCCCCTCACCCCGCCACTCACCCCCGCCAACCCCCCCCCCTCACCCCGCCACTCACCCCCGCCAACCCCCACTCACCCCCGCCACTCACCCCCGCCAACCCCCCCTCACCCCGCCACTCACCCCCGCCAACCCCCCCTCATCCCGCCACTCACCCCCGCCAACCCCCCCTCACCCCGCCACTCACCCCCGCCAACCCCCCCCCCTCACCCCGCCACTCACCCCCGCCAACCCCCCCCTCACCCCGCCACTCACCCCCGCCAATCCCCCCCCTCACCCCGCCACTCACCCCCGCCAACCCCCCCCTCACCCCACCATCCCCCCCCGCAGATCCCCCCTCACCCCGCCATTCTCCCCCGCACCCCCCCGCAAGGCCCCGCCGCCTCTCCCTCCCCCTCCCCCGCGGCCCACCCCCTCACACCCACACATGCAGACACACAATCACATGCACCCCCATACATACACACACTCGCACACAATCACACACATGCACACACACACTCTCACACCCATACATATGCACACACTCCCACACACACACTCCCACACATATATACCCACACACACACACACACACACACACCCACCCACACACCCACACACTCCTTTGCCTCCTCGCTTTGGAGCTGCTCGCTCTCTCGCGGTCTCCTTCTTCGGAAGGGCGTGGAGATGGCGACCTTTGGAAGCTTTGCAGGGCTCGCTGCGGATGGTGTTGGTGCTCTTTCGGGTTCCAAGGCGCAGCTACTCGGACTCTATGACTTCTCTGCACGTTCTTCTGGGAAACAATCTTCTTCACAGTCTTAAGCTGGTTAGCTCTTCGGGTAATGATGTATGCAGTTTGGCACGCATGAAGATGGCATCATGCGAATGTATGAAGATAAAGCCTCATGGAGGAAGTCACGAGATGATTCAAATTGCCTCTCAAAAGAGGCAAAGAATGAAATGACTGCACACTGGCAAGGTTGTCATAGGGTATGGGATAAAAGTGTGCAGGGTAAAAAGTGGAAGCGTTAAAAAGTTTTTTTTGCCACCAACCATTCACGGCGACTACCTATTTTTGTGGATCTAATGCAATCAAGTGGAATAATTGACCTACCCCCCAATTTTGGGTAATCAACCGACACGTGATCAGAGGAAGTGAAGATTCGGAAAGGCTCTCTTGGCCTATTGGGGCCTATAAAAACAAGGGATTTGTGTTCATTTGGGTACACAATTTTTTAGAGTTACATTGACGCCTATGTACGTGCAGAAGTCCTCTCTTGCACTTTGTGGTTTCAAGCCTATTGTAGGAGCTACTCTATAGTGTGGATACAGAGGGTAGGCTTCTCAGTGGAGGGCTATGAGCACTATAGTGTAAGAGAGTGGCTTGGATTCTTTTCTTCTCTGTGAATCAGTGTTGTTGTTAAGTTCTATTGTCTTGAGAAAGTCTTTACCATTTGCATTGTTTTGAGTTAGTCTGCATATAGTTGGCCTCTTAAGCTGATGGGAAGACTCTGTTGCATTGAGGTTATTTACTCTTAGGGTGGCATGTTAGCCCTAAGCTTGCATTTTTTAGCATCACTCTGCCCAATCTTGTAATCATCTGATTCGAATCAAGAGATATATGGTCTTCTGTGGTCATTTGTTGATTAATATTGCTAGAGTATGTACAACTCCTCTGTCTGCTCACAGAAAAGTTAAAGGGTATACTTCCCTAAAGAGAACCCCCCTTGAGTAGGCGACGTACTGGATGTGTTTAATCTTTATTCTCTACTTTTGATAAAAGTGGATACCCCAGTACCTCCTCTACAATTTTCTTGGACTTGAGTTAGTATACACTAACTCTGGAGTCTACATCACTCAAAGGAAATATGTACACGACATGTTGAAGAAGTTCCACTTGGAGAATGAGAAAGAAGCTAGAACCCCTATGAAGGTAAATCATAAATTAAGTGCTCATGAAGGTGATTTGCTTGAAGACATTACATGTTATCAAAGCATAGTTGGAAGTCTAAATTATCCAACATTAACAAGGATTGACATATGTAATGGAGTAAGTGTTCTGAGTCAATTCATGCATAAACCTAGAGCACCTCACTTGGAAGCTGCTTAAAGAATTTTGAAGCATCTCAAAGGTACTCAGATCACGGTCTTTACTTCCCATACACATCAGATTTGGACATAAAGTTATACTTAGATGCAGATTGGTCACAATGTAAGGATGACAGAAGACGTACTTCTAGATATTTATCTTTTAAAGGTGATTTGCCAAATTCATGGTCTTCTAAGAAGCAACCAACTATTGGTCTCTCTTTAACATAGGTTCAATACAGGGGGTTAGAAAATGCTAAACAAGAAGCTATTTGCATTAGATTACTCCACTCAGATTTGGAAATTCATACTCATTCACCAATAATTTTTGGTGATTACACTAGTTCTTTGCATCTTGAAGCCAATCCCATTTATCATGCAAGAGCCAAGCATATAGAAGTGCGCTATCACTATGTTACAGAGAAACTCTTGAGCAATGAGATTCAATAAGCATATCTATCTACAAATATGCCATGTGGAGATTTGCTAACAAAAGCACTTGATGGTACTAAGCTTTGTAGGTTTAAAACCATGATTGGATTTTAGGACATTCAAGAAGATTGAAGAAGCAATGCAAGCCAAGATGTTTGACTTGAGGGGGAGCTTTTGGTGCAAATGTCCAAGCCTTCACATTTAGCTTCGCATGGAAAGCAATATGTGGAATAGCTTGATGGATCTTGTGAACCTTAGCTCGTAACACTTGATGATTTACCATTGTAAAAGATTAAATCCATGAAGAATCTTGTAAAAGCCAAAATCTCGTGGGGTTAGGAACAACAATAGCTATGAGTTTCAATGAGAGAATAACTCCTAGATCAAGGGAATCACTTTTCTAGTTGGAGCCAATTTTAAATTCAAATTCAAACTTGGAAGGATTTCGTATAAAAGGCCTTTGTAAATCTCGTGGATGTGTGGCCTCATCTTGGAACTCATTTCTTGAGCATCTATAGAGTTTGAGTAGCTTACACCATAGCTTACTCATTCCACCATCATTGAGCATCATTTCAATGTCCATGATCTTGTATAATCATGTGTTATGATACCTATATCTCATGGATCATCTCTCTCTACTTCTCTGTTATGACTACTTAGAATAGTAAACTTTCTCTAGTCATTTCTTAGTGTGTTATCAACCATTTTGCATGGTCTATAACTTGTTGGACTTATCTTGAATCCTTCTATATGTTGTCAAAGTTCCAAAGCATTTGGTTCAGCCATTTCGGAGAAAGTGTCATCGAGGTGCTCACTAGTCATCTACTGATTAGTCCCTAAAAAGTCAGGCGTAAGCGTTGGATAGGTACTGATGACACACATGAATTCCATATCATGATACAAAACTCTAATGTTCATCATACTTGGACTCTCATAAGTCCAAATTAGATATTCTTTCTTGATGAGTTCCTTGTGCTCTCTTTGTCACCTCTATGTATCTACAACTTGAATATTTTCTTTTCTTTATCCGAAATGTCACTCACAATACTTAGGCGGTGTTGTTTTTTGCCATGTGAGTGATCATCCATGAAAATCACACTTCCAATGTGAAGAGCTTACCTTATGTAGTATCTCAGTCAATTTCTAGCAGTAGAATCCAACTCTAGGTTGATTTCTACATGGTAGAAGCTCTTATGATATTGATCACACGATGCTCTCCAAAATACTCTAGCTAATAATTGAATTATGATGTGGTTTTGTTTTTTGATCTCGTCACTGATCAAGATGAGTAAGCTCTAAGAAAATGTTTTTTTTGTGATGGTGGTCAGCCTATCCTACCTCCAAGCTCTCTTATGTAACTCCTAACCCTAGCTTCTCCAAACCTTCCCCCTTAGATTGAGCATTGTCCTCAATGCTCACTTGTCGATCCTTTGCAATCTAACTTGGGCCCTTTTCCACATCGCAGGGGATCCTCTGGCCTCGAATTCTAGCACATGGACCTATTTTGGATGTATCCAACCTCCCATTGGTTCCCAAAGGCCCATGCACCTTTCTTTTTGGCTAACTCACCGCGGTCAAGCACTTCCCAAGTGTCTACAATTGAAGCTTCTTACCTCCATGTTGCCCGAATTCCTCAACTACGCTCTAATATCAGTGCTAAGAGTTGAACTCAGAACCTCTCAATTAGGAGTGTGATGGGCTAACCACTTGCCCCAAAAGCCATGTTTGATGATTACATCCTAATATTCTCTCTTAAGGCATGGTTCAACCATCACGTATTAGGATTATGTGACATGATAGATCCAACAACAACACAAAGTGGTGGTTTGATGAACACATTAATTTATCAAACCGAGAGTGTGACCGAGTTAAGTGCATGGAAAGATGTACTTTAATGATGGTTAGTGTGGGAAAGGGAAATGTTATCCATACAAATTGGAATTATCCACCTCACACGACACCTCCTACACAAAAGTGTGTATCATGATACTTGGTGCAACAACAGACATAAATCAAGAAATATCTCCGAGCTCCAATATGCAGATTTAGCAAATAACAGGTTAATTTTGAAGGTCTTGATGAGACACATCCAATGGTGGTAATTTAGCTTGATCAGATCTATGTACTCCAAGTTATGCCCAATAAAGAGACTGATGGGAATCACCTACTTACACCCAAAGTTTCCTTACACTTCACACACACACACACACACAATATAAGTGAAAAGAGATGGGGAAGGGGTAGACTACAAGTCTAATCACAAATTCCATGCATCAAGTTGCTTTGTCGAAATCATGTAGAATTGGACCACTCGTCCTACTTCAAGTCATTCAAAAGTGCTTGAATATACTGTAAGCATCTCCTTGCTTACGCACTCCTATGCCACCTGGTTCCCATTCCTTCCCATTTCTCTTGCTCTCTCTTCAATCCTAACTTCTTTCCCTCACTCACTCTTTTGCTCTCACTCTTAGATGTGCTTCTTCGCAGGTTTCCTCCTTTTCTCTCACCAGGTCTCTTTTACTCCCCTCCCACTATCTTTTTCTCCCCTTTCACTGACTCTCACACACTTCGAGACACACCCATTTCTTTTCTTTTTCTCCCCATGTTTTTCTCCTCTCTCTCTATCTTTTACTTACACTCACATCCACATATACACTTACACACATACCCGTTCACTCTCACATACACATATCCCAACACACACACACACACACTTGCACACGCCTACTCCCACAAGTGAAATTACAAGGTGATTCTTTGCACCCGAATTTCCTATCTTTTATTATTAATGTCTTTGAAGTTCATCGATCGATTGATTGAGTAAATACAAAGGACCAATGTCCCCTAATTTCCCATGTTTTCTGATCTTCTTTGACGTTTCCTATGATTTGGGTTTCATTTATCTCTTTTTATAATCACAAGGGATAACAGAAATAAGCCGGAAACCATGTGCGTCTCCAAAAGGATGTCCTTATCCAATTAGCTTATCAAATAGAGATGACCATTTCATGAGTTCAAACGGTTTTAATAAGGAAAGTATTCGAGAATCAACTCTTATTCTTCACCTTATTCACTCTTTATTCCTTTCTTTTCTAAGTTTTGTTTGTCAAGAAAATTTTGTTCTTCTTTGGTCGACTGCATTAGTAGATTTTCATTAGATCTCTCTATGCAACCCAGTTTCTCCTAGTGTTCAAAGTCTGAACCTTCCACCAAGTCAGGTTATTGATGTCTTGAATTTCTCGTTTTCAAGGTTCTTTCACCATGAAAGCTATAGATAGGCTCGTTATCCACGCAATGAGGTTTGCACGAACTTTCGTCGGACCCACTATGCATATGCCGAAGGCTTCACGATTTTCAATTGAAGATTGGCGTCCGTATAGAGAATATATAGTGCGATTGCGACGTGCCACGTGGAGGCTTCATGTTCAAGAGGAAAATTGAAGTTATAGTCCACATTTTCCAGGAGTCCAACTTCCAACAAACAATTTATTTGGAGAACGGATATAGGTAAGACAGCCCTGCTTATCTCATGGGGTTACACGCCGAAAATAATGTCTCCAACGTAGTACAAGATACACTCTCTCACACCTGTAGTTTCTATGTTTTAAACCTATCAGGCCATAGAAGAAAGGGATAGCATTGTCATTGCAGCTACTTCGAGTCTTCTGAGCAGACGGATGATGATACAAGAGCAGGGCAGCTAACATAGAAAAACTTCTAGAATATTCTAGAACCATAAGAGTCATCCAACAGTTGGGGCAGTTGGTTATGTTGGAATCATAAGATCCACATTTTGGCCAACAAACAATAACTCTCTATCCTAGCGTTGTCGACAACCGGGACAAAATTGCCCAACTTTATCATCATAACCCTTTTCTCTGAAAATGAATACAGTTCCCTTTTCAAAACCGTAACGATATGTTGTAAAATTGTAAAACTCCTTGAGAAACATGTGTAAGGTAGCTCAAGGAGAATGTACCATATCTCTAATGTGAATACGCATAGATAACACCCAAGCTAGAATCAAGTAGAACAGAAGTAACGTAACACGGTTTGGTGTCTATCATAACATCGTAACAGAGCCTCCAGCAAATATCACAACAAAAGACGTATGTCAATCTAGTGGGCAGTGCTTGACAGTCTTGTATCGTGAACGTAGTACATTTGCACTACACTAACCATTGTAGCAGAGAGGAAGCTATATTAATCTCTTGAGCATTCAGTATTTCCCATCAATCGCACATTCCCTCAGCATGCATGTTTTATATGCTAAAACATCCTTCTACAGGGTTTTAAAAAGGGTTATTCAGATGAGAAATTAGGCGCACCTATTCATTTACTGACGACCATTATGCCAGCATCCTTTGTGCTTTGATCATGTTTCTTAGCGACCAAGACGCTCATTCCCTTGAAACTGGGTGCATGGTGCTAGCACAGCTTCCATCCCTCAATCGCGCCACACACCCTCAGTTACCCTCGCAGCTCCAACGCCCTCAATCCTTCCCTAGGCGCAGGTCATAGCTCCCTACTTTCTTTATGCTTTCAAACAGGTAGATGACTCCCTTCGAAATCCACAGGCTTTGTGGACAATCCTCTCCTCCCCTTTTCTTCTGATGCACACTAGATAGGTTTCCCTACCTCAGAAAGCCCCGAGCGAAAGAGAGATATGCTGCAATGGTCAGTATCTTCCGTCTCCAGACCAACTATCCACCGCTCCCCTCACCCCTTTTTCACTCGATTGCCACCTTGAAGAACCCCTAGAACGCATGTACGGTCCCTCCTCCTCCGAGCTTTTTCTCGCCACCCCCCCCCTGTTGAAGACGGTAGAAGACAGAGAAGAATGTATTATTCAGCTACCCAAAACGCCAAAACGGGTTCGTATACATGTGACGGGAGATCCGGAAAGGGTCCGAATTCCCATGTCGATCATTTGTTTTATTTCATTATAATTTCTGATTACATTTTATTCATGCGCTAAGTAACGCTTACATTTTATTATTCGATGACTCACCTCCCATAAAATGGAAGCAATGTCAAATTAGGTTCAGACCTACTTGTGCACAACATTCTAGATGCTTAGCTTTAGGGAGTGATTTTGTTAAAAAATCTGCCCATTGATATTGAGTCCTGACATGAATTAGTTCTGCTTTTCCTTCTTGAACCATTTCTCTGATGAACTGCAGCTTAAGTGCAATGTGTTTTGTCTTTTCTGAATGTTTCAAATTTTTTGCTAGAATTATGGCCGATAAGTTATCACAATGAAGAAGCAATGATTGTCGAGGCATAAGCTTAGTTTCTTCCAGGAGTGTTTGCAGCCAAAGTCCTTCCTTCAGGGCTAATGTCATTGACACATACTATGCCTCTGTTGACGATAGGGTGACCCGGTCTTGTTTTTTACTCTGCCATACAACAGCAGCGGTAGAGAGCATATAGAGGTAGCCAGAGGTAGATTGCATGGTAACATGATCGCCCCCCCCAATCTGCATCTGAGTAACCATAAAGCGTCCAGCGGGTGGCCTCAGGATGAGTTCTATAGCTCAACGAGTAATGCTGAGTCTGCTTCAAGTAGCGAAGGAGGCGCTTCAATAAGTGAATGTGGTGAGCTTGAGGGTGTTGCATAAAGCGGGAAAGATAATTGGCAGCAAAACAAATATCGGGACGTGTGCAGGTAACTAGATAACGTATGCTGCCAAGGATCTGAGCAAAGGGTAAATCTGGTGCAACTTCAGAGGGTAATGCCGTAGATCCGGACTTCAAACTGGCCGGAAGTGGTGTTGCTGTCCCTTTGCAAGTGTCCATATGAAACTTCTGGAGTAATGAATTAATATAAGCTGTGCTAGTTGACGATTGATGGTTTCCCGAGACCCGACCTTGTTTCTGCTCGTTGACGCCGGCCGCGCGGAGCTTTCTCGCTCAGTCAAAAAGGAAAAAGTTTCTTAGAGCGGAAAAGAAAAACGTGTCACCTTCACTCTCCTTCTACGGGCGCATGTCAGATTGGTTAATGTGATTTTGATGCGTCTAGCTTTCTTTTTCCTTTCAGCAACTCAAGCAACTCATTGCGCTTGCTTTTTGGAACAGCAAAACAATAGTATTTTTTCAAACTACTCTCGCTTTTCCTAGTTACTCTCTCTTTTTTAAGTTACTATGCCAGAGAGAAAATGATTCCACTCTTACGGGAGAACCCAACGGGGGAGCACACTTGACCACTCACTAAAATAACCAGGAAGTCTTAAGAAGTTTTATTTTATCAATGCCTAAAGAATTTGTCATAAACATTGTGGATCCCCCTCAGTCCGTGTCCCCCCTTGAGATGGAGTCCGTCCCAGTGGACGTCGCGCCCCCAGAGGTCTCTTTATGCAAGGAGTCTGTGGCGGCAAAGCAGGAAGAACTGAAGAAAACTTGCCTGATCGGTCAAATGTTTGGCCCCAGGCCCCCTCTTGAAAGTGTGAGAACTTGGCTTCGCAAGGAGTGGTTCCCACGTGGCCTAATTGTGTCCAAATGTCAATTCCTGCCGGCGAATCACCTGATTCTAGTTTTTGAGAATGAAGAGATGGCTTTCCAAGCCCTGCAAGCCGGCTCCTGGCAAGTGGACCGGCCCACCCTTTGCCTTTTTAAGTGGACCCCAGACTTTGTCCCGAACAGATCAAAGCCTCTTCGTTACCCGCTTTGGGTGGAGCTTCCCAATCTGCCTTTCTTCATGTATGGATTTCTTCGTGAAATCGTCTCACCGATCGGTCGCCCGATGGCCGCAAGACAAGATGTTGGGGGGTTAATCTACGATGGTGCTCAACATTCTTTCAACGCAAGATGGCATCCTCATATCTGCGTTGAAACAGACCTGAACCAGGTCCTTCCCTCGAAGATCTCCATAAACTGTGGAGATGGTAAGACCTGGACACAAGAGGTTACTTACAAAAATTTGCCAAACGCATGCTTCCGGTGCGGGCATCAAGGTCACAGGATCAAAGACTACCCCCTGAAGAAAAGTACCAATAAAAACAAGCTTAAACCAGATGGGACCCTAGACCCTCTCCCCCAAGACGACACTCGGGGTCATCTCCCTCCAATGGAGGAAGAAGAGGGAACTCGCGTTGCTGAGACGGATTCAGAAGGATTCACTGAAGTGAGACGCAAGAGGAAAGTTAGCCCTCGAAGATCAACAACAAAGAATACCACGACAGTTGCCCCCTCGAGTAACATATACTGTAACCTAGAAAAAGAGATTAATGAGGTAGACTTCCCAAGGGACAACCTCTTTGAAGAAGACCCCACTGATAATACCCTTGGGTGCTCTACCAGCAAAGAAGATAACCAACAAGGTTACACCACGAGTAAAGAGGAAGGCTTCACTACCAACAATGAAGACAACCCAGACAGCGAAAGCTCCTCTCTTGGTCCTAACCTCCCGGTATGCTTTCCAAGATTACCGCAACAAAAGTCAAAGCTTAAAGGAAAACAACCTTCCGGCATGCCTTGGAAGAGCCCCCTCAAGAGTAGGATCCTAAGTCAAGAAGTAGGGAGGAAAAAAGAAGACCACAAGAAGAAAAAAGATCGGGTCCCTCCCCTCAAAGAGGGCAACCATCATTAATAAAATTCACATCTCTAAACGTTAGGGGTCTGTCTGACCCATCAAGAGCTTCGATTCTTGGCCAGTGGTTCAAAGACAAGTGCTTCGCCCCTGACTTTATTTGCTTACAAGAGATTTAAATCGACGGAGAGGATCTACAGAAACGGCTTAAATGCATTTCTCCGAACCACCTTTGGTTCTCCACTTCTCACCCTAGAGGGACGGGGGGTGCTTCTATCGGCATTAGTCACTCCTTGTCTAGCAATGTGACCTCGACTTTTGAAGGTCCGAATCATCGTTGGATTGCTGCCTCTTTCGGGTTCCCTTTCCAGTTCACTGTGGTCTCAATTTATGCCCCTAATGGTGAAGGAGATAGAATGGATACTTGGGCTTCCCTCAACTCCCTTTCACACAATGTTCTGATTTGTGGGGACTTCAACATGGTTGAGTTTCCTGAGGACCGATGGAATAACAAAGGAAAAATTATTCACGGTCAGGAGAAAGAGATATGGGATAAAATCAAGCTCCATCTCGACCTGGTCGAGGTGAAAGACATGAAGGGGTTCTCCTGGTCAAATCTCCAGTCGGGGGACTCTTTGAGAAAAGCAAGACTTGATAGATGCTACATCGATCAGAACACCATCCTTCAGTGGGGTATTCCTTCGATTTCCCAACACATGGACCTGACTATCTCAGACCACTATCCGATTACTCTGTCTTTCAAACCGATTCCCATGCTCCAGAAAGCTCCTTGGTTTCATGCTTGTCAGACATCGTTTTCCCTCCCCTCTGTCCACCAAGAAATTTCTGAGGTGTGGACGGAAGCCTTTGCTTACTGTAATGAACCGGCTAAGTGTTGGAGAAGCGCAGTAGAAAGGACTCGAAAAATTCTAATCAGGACTCAAAAGGCTATAAGAGTAATCCGAAAAAAAAGAAGAGAAACGGTGTACCGGAGGCTCTCACGGCTTGAAGAAGAGGTGAACAAAGGTAAGTTACATTGCCAACAGGGTCTTTTGAAAATCAGGGGAAGACTAAGATTAGAGGAGGAGGTCCAAAGGAAAAATCTTCAAATTTTCTTCAAAGATTGGTGGGCAGGGAAGGCCGACAAACCAACGAAAGAGATGTGTAACATCCTCAAAAGGAAACAAGCTAGGGAATCCATCCCCCTAATGATCGATAACAATGGAACTGAATGTTGCACGGAAGTGGAGAATAGATCTATCATCGTCGAACACTTTACCAATCTTCTCGGGGTCTCGAATCCTCTTTCCCCCCATAGGCGCGACTCCATGGCAACCATCTCAAGGGTTGCTCAAACCAGAATCCCACAGAACTTGATTGCTCTACTGGATGCTAACATCTCTGAGAATGAAATTATCGAGGTTATTGATGCCCTTCCCAATGGGAAAAGTCCGGGTCCGGATGGCCTTACCAATGAGTTTTTCAAGTCCTTCAAACATCAAGTGGCCACCCCGCTGCGCCTCATGTGGCAAGAGGCTCTCTCTCAGCGGACCTACTCCCCAATTGTTGGTGGATCAGGGGTGTCAAGTTATCCCTAGCGGTCAAGTCTTCCGTCTCCTTGGCATTCCGATGGGTTTCGACATCTCAATGGACCAACGCTGGAACTGGGTGCTATCCAAGCTGGATAGGAAGCTGAATCAGTGGAAAGGTATGCAAGTCAACCTGGCAGGGCGTGCTATGGTTGTTAACACATTTATGCTGTCTACAATTATTTACTTTATCTCGTGTTGGAGACCTAAGGAGAAAGACTTGGCCAAAGTGGAAAGAATCTGCAGAAACTTCCTTTGGACTGGGGACCCCAACAGAAGGGGGATTCCTAAAATCAAATGGGAAACTTGCATTAGCCCGAAAGACTCAGGGGGCTTGGGAATTTTGGATATTGTTGGGTTGGCTGACAAGCTGGCGGCAAAATGGCTTATCAAGGCCTGGAGCAATAGGGAGTCCTCTTGGGCTAAATTGATCTTCAGAAACACGGAAGACCTTACCTTTGTTGGCCACCCTGGTTGGAAGGACATAGGGATTCTCACGCTTTTGTTCTCCCCCCACCCGGTCTTCCCTAAAGGCTCTAGCCTCGTGTGTTCCTTATGGAAGAATTGGAACAAGGCCAAACAGTTCATCAGAATCAGTGATGAGTGGAAGTGGGCGGCTGGCATAAGACAAAATGACTCTATTTGGTTCCCGATCAGTGGCATTCGGGGGGTGGAGTCTTGGAACCTCCAAATTGCAAGGCGGTTATGGAACAAGGGGTTCAAACAGTGGAAACAGCTCTGGAAACAAGAGACCAGCTAGTGGATTGGGTTCGAAGAATTGGATCCGAGACTTAGAGTTACCTTTGAGGAATGGACTCTTCTTCAAAGCAAGTGTTTAGCCTGGGACCGCTCAACTACCCGCCTTCTCTGGGGTCAGGATCTTCCTTGCTTGGAGGGCCTCAAATGGAGCAATGGTAAGAAGCTATCCAGAATCCCCAACTTCAAAGGAGATTTGGATGTTCACCACACCCTTAACAAGAGATGGTGCCTTTCTTGGACCAAACTTCGGTGGGAGCTAAAATTCATGTCTATTTGGCACCCCCTAATTGAGGTCAAAAAGTCCGTTCTCATGTGGCAGATCTTGCATAAAGGTATCTGGACCAATGCAAGGGCTAACAAAATCTGTGGTGCGCCGCCATGGTGCAAGCGTTGCCATCGGTGCTTCGAAGATTTAGCTCACCTGTTCTTCGACTGCCCCAAGTCCCGTGTTATCTGGCATCACGTGGCCCGAGTATTGAGACTCACGAGTCAAATCAACTGGCAACAAGTGATGTTGGGTGAGGCGATCGGCTGCTCATCGAGGCTGTGGAATGCCATCAGAGGTGAGGCTCTCTGGAAGATTTGGAGGGAGCGCTGTGCTGTCAATTTTGGCCAAACTCCTAAGGAATGGTCGATCGAGAAATCCTTGTTTCTCCTTGGTAAAAGAATCTCTCGAGTCAAGAGATCGCCACCGTTTAGACATCACTGTATTTATCTCCTCGAAAACAACAAGTTGAAACCCAAATGGGTCCCACATGAGGGTGATGATAATGTTATCTACCTCATTTGTAAGGCCCTGTAGCTTGCCATACTCCTCCCTTGCTTTGTGGGATTTGGGGGGTCCCATGGGCACTAGTCCCATTCACTTGTAACTTTTTCTCTTTATTATAATTAAAGTCCGGGAGATTAGGCTAAGGCCAAACTTCCTTTATTTAAAAAAAAAAAAGTTATGGAACGAGTCTGAGGATCGTGCAATACTTGGATGCCCAAGCAATATTGAAGGGGGCCAAATCACTCATGGAAAAGGCATCCTTTAATTCCTGCTTTGTGGAGTTTAAGGTTGTAGTCGAATTGCTCAAAAGTAGAATATCATCCATATAAATAGCGAGAAGGAGGAACGCATTAGAGGAGTGTCGAGAGTAGACATTGGGTTCAGCTTGGAAGCGAGAGTAACCACAGTTGTTCATAACCTCATGAAAGCGCCAGTACCATTGGCAAGGAGATTGCTTAAGGCCATAGATTGCTTTGTGCAATCGGTAGACATAGTGGGGATGCTCGAGAGACTCATATCCTGGAGGTTGCATCATAAAAATCTCCTCATCCAACGTGCCATGCAAGAAGGCTGTTTTAACATCCATTTGATGCAGGTGAAGCTTAAAGTGGGCAGCCAACGCAAGGAAAAGTCGAAATGTAGTGATCACCAGAACTGGCGAAAACGTCTCTGAGTAATCAACGCCCGAAACTTGAGTGAAGCCACGGGCAACCAAACGTGCTTTATAGCGGGAAATTTGACCATCCGCTGATAACTTCTTGCGCAGCAGCCACTTGCACGAAACTATTGTACGACCATCAAGGGGGGGACCAATTCCCACGTTTGATTATCAATCAATGATTGGTATTCAGCATCCATAGCACTGCGCCATTGAGCAGCATCGGGACCGGTGAGTGCCATTTCAACATACATAGAATCGACCAGGTCTGTAGCATGAAGGAGAACAGGGATTGGAACGTGCATAAACATCATGTAGGGAACATAATTTCGATGATGGTGAGGATAAATCACAACTGCACTGAGAGTCGTCCTGAATTCGCGAAGGGGCTGCTGGAGTAGTGGTTGGAATTTCATAAGAGATATTGAATATGTTTGCTGGATGGAGAGGATTGGGTGATTGTGGAAAAAGGAATCGATTAGTATGTTTTCCAAGAGACCAAGGGGGAGCAGCCGTAGGAGAAGGGGTATCCACCGGTGCAGGTGAAGGAAGCGGATTCCGGGTTGGAGTCATAGGAGCGCCATGGGCAGCTTGTACTGTTGTATCAGGTTCCGTCCAGGTAATGCAAGGAACCATGGATGAGGGGTTGGGGTTAGACTGCAGAGGAGGAGGATCAATGGTGTTTTGTGGAGTTCGAAGGATTGAGGGCGGGGGAGTACTGATAAGAGAAGACTCATCAAAGATGACTGAGCGAGAGAAGAGGAACTTACGATGAGTAGCATCGTAGAGTCGGTATGCTTTATGACCAAAGCGTTCACCATAGCCTGTGAATATCAAGCGAACACTTGAAGGATCGAGCTTTCGTCGGAGTTGATGTGGTTGCACGGCATAAGCAGGACAACCGAAGATCCGCAAGTGACTGACGTTTGGAGATTTTCCATGCCAATGATAGTATGGAGTATGTTTTGGATCCACTGAGTGAGGTGTGCGATTTTGCACATAGCAGGCAATGGTGATGGCTTCTTCCCAATAACTCTTTGGCAAAGAAGTAGTCAGAAGCATTGCACGTGCTGCCTCGACAAGGGTGCGATTCTTGCGCTCAGAGATGCCATTCTGCTTAGGAGTGTAGGGAATGGTGAACTGTTGGATAATGCCTTCAAGCTGACAGTGAGGTTGGAAGGCATGAGACACGTATTCTCCACCATTATCAGAACTGAGAGTTTGAACAGGGAGACCATGTCTTTGCGCGAGTGTGCAGTAGTCGACGAAGTGGTTAAGTGTATATGCTTTATTTCTGAGAAAATGAACAGTGGAGAATCGACTAAAATCATCGACAAAGTGTAGAAAGTACCGAGAGCCTGTTAGTGAAGTAGTTTCCATCGGGCCACAGAGATCGTTGTGAACGAGCTGATGAGGCTTTGTAGAGTGGTTGGATGAGGAGGAGAAAGGTTTGTGTGTTGCCTTTCCCAAAACACAACCTTCACAAAGATCAATGGTGGTCAGGTTAGGAGGTAGGCCCGTACAGAGGTTCTGTTTGTACATAGATCTAATTGTGGAGGCATTGATATGGCCAAGCAGGTAGTGCCAGAGCAACGTGGTGGTGGCTGAGGAGGAGGAAGCACTGACAATGGAGTGAGCTTGGAGAATGGTACGCTGAGAAGCTTGAATAAATGGGATTGGATATAAGCGATCAATCTAAGGCAGCTTGGCGAGCTCGTATTGCCTAAACTGAGTTTAAAATGCACCACACAGTAACCGTGAAAGAACTCAATGTAGGTACCTGTGGAAGTAGCAGCGGAGACTGAAATAAGACTTCGACTTAATCCCGGAATGTGATAGATGTCTTTGATAACTACGGGCTCTCCACTGGGTAAAGTAACTTGCATAGTGCCTTTTCCTCCTGCTGGTAGATAGTGATCATCACCCAGGTAAACACGGACTTGCTTGGTGAGAAGTGTATAATTATCAAGCCAATGGCGAAATGGTGTCATATGATTAGTCGCCCCTATGTCCAACAGCCACTCAGTAGGGCTGGTAGCTGGAAGGGTATTACTGGAATGTTGTGAAAGGGTAACCATGAATAGTTGCAAATCATCAAAAGCTGTGTTAGTAGGTATCTCCTCTTCCATCAAGGTGGGATGAGCGTGAGAGATCTGTCGACGACCTTGGGATTCACTTTTTTTGGTGCGACACTCCCGTTGAATATGTCCTTTGCGACCACAGTAGTCACAAGTTACCGATGTACTCTTTGAAGAAGAATGTGCAGGTTTCTTATGTTGGTCCTTGGAAGAAGTGTGGCGTTGGAAGCCACCCACAACGAATGTGCTGTTGGAGGATCGTCCAGCAGTGGAGGTGGATGATCTGAGCACGTGTTCCTGCAATATGCGGGAAATCAGGGTGTCTAAGGTAACTCCCAGCACAGAGGATTGGGTAGTGATGAAGGGTCGCCACGAGGAAGGTAAGGCTGCAAGGAAGAGCATGACTTGCAGGTTTTCGTCCAGAGTAACTCCAGATAGAGAGACCATATCCAGAAGAGTGCGCCATTCATCCAAAAAGGTGGGTACATCTTTTTTTTTTTTTTTTTTTTGAGAAAAACAGGAAGAATAAAATTGATGCAAAACAAGATTACAACAGCAGACGAGCTTCTCTCAAGAGAGAGAGGGATACCTCACTTGAGGTAGTAATTAACATAATCAACAAGAAAAGTGATCATGTCCCTCCTAGGTTTAGAGTACATGAGGAGGAGCTTAGCTTTCCAAACATTACAACGGTTATTCTTCATAATCATAAAGGGGCTCATAGGGACCGTTTGAGGATCTTGACAAGAGGTAAGGCAAAAGTTGAGAATTTTTCTCAAGCCCATAAGACAGGAGAAAAAGTGATCTTTGCTCCTCATATTAAAAATGGCATTATTCCTATTTTTCCAAATAGACCAAAAGAAGTGGTTTCTGATAATCTGCCACATAAGGATGTCCATGCCACAAGATTCACCAATCATAATATCTTTACACCTAGGAATTTTGAGCCCCTGAAACCGGCAGAAGGACCAGATGCACTCCCAGAATCTGGCAGCAAATTTACACTTGATAAATAAATGATCCAAATCCTCTTCTTTTCATTCATCAAGATTCATTGTGAGGAGCTTTTTGAGGGCAGTAACCCACGTGACAAGGTGCTCATGATGGTAGGTAGAGCGCAGAAAGTTCCAAATTTCTGCAGCAGTTTTGAAGCGGCGTACCAGTTGGGCCTGTCGATCACAGAGATGCATAAGCAACTCCGCTTGAGCCTGCAGATCACGGGAGGCCCAATCTGCATATGTAGGGTCCACTGCAGGTGGTTGTGGGAGAGTGCCGACGACAACGTCCCACAGAGAAGCCCTCTTCAAGAGGAGCGTGACGCGCATTTCCCAGGTTAGGTAGTTTGCACCGTTGAGCTTATCGAGTTGGTAGCTTCAAAGTGCAGGAGGTAGGGCCGGTGGAGCGTTCTGCGCCATTATCACCAAGCAAGGAGGGAAGGCGGTGGAGCATCCTGAATTCTCTGCAGAGTAGGCCGCAGGAGAGGGGCCAGGAAGAGCGCTGTCCTCTAGCAGTACAGTGATACCATGTTGAAGATGGTAAAAGACAGTGAACAATGTATTATTCAGTTACCCAAAACGGGTTCGTATACATGTGACGGGAGATCCGGAAAGGGTCCGAATTCCCATGTCGATCATTTGTTTTATTTCATTATAATTTCTAATTACATTTTATTAATGCGCTAAGTAGCGCTTACATTTTATTATTCGATGACACCCTCCCCCCCAAACAATGTATGCCATCAAGGGGCATATCCCCTATTGACAAGCTCTGATAAAGGGCGGGCAGGCCACCACCCAACCCCCAATATGGTTTGCCTTCTTTTATTCCACGCATGTCTCCGTTCCACGAGAGTTCTCTTCTCTTCTCACCATATCCTTCAACAACCACAAAAATTCTCTCCCTTCGTTCACTCCAGCCATCGATCAACTATGGGTTACGACTCTTCAGAGATCCTTCTCATGCAAGCCCATTCTGGTAATTTCAGAGTGCACCTCTATACCCTTTTCATGGGTGCTTAGCATTTTACAAGCTTTAAGTAAACCCACTAAGGTGCATCTATTAAAATACACATTCTTGATTTCTTGTGTTCTTTAGTAAACCCAGATTGCATAATGAAGGTTTCCCAATAGGTGGACAAGATAGTTCCCAATAACCAAATGGTTTTCAAGACCACGTCTTCTTAAATATGCACTTAGGTGAAGAACAAAAAAACCTGAGCATCAATTTCTCTGCATATAAAAAGGATTCTTAAAAAGATATCAGTAGAAGGATGAAGCAGCCCATATGATCCCTTGCCAGCAATTGAGGGCTTCTTTGAACTAGCAAGTATCTATGTAAAGGAATATCAAAAGAGACTTCCTGTTGAGAGACATCAAAATCAATCTTTAACCATTCTTTCTTCTCTTGAAATAAATCAATTGAAACACCTAATGTAGGCACTGTAGGGCCCATACACCATTCAATGTATGAATCTTTTTAATCTAGTTGAAGCCATTCTTTGAAACTCCCTTCTTGCGGTAAATTTGTATGCTAAGCTTCATACTCAACTTGATCAAAACCTGGTCCATCAGACCTTGAATCCAATCTACCTCCATTTTTGCTACGATGCTGATTGTTTTGATAGATAGGCCACCCACCGTGTTGAGGATTTGGCCTACTTGACCTCGATGATTTTTTATATTCATCAATAAAAACACCAACTAAATAACACCTTAGAGCACTCAGAAATTAGCCAAAGAAGTAGAGTGGGAATAGTTGGAGATAGGCGTAGAATATTGGTAAGTTCATCATGACCAGCATAGGAAGTGAAACCTTGACTCATTATGCTAGTAGCACCCTTATCAGCATGCAGTGTAGCAATGATGTTACTTGCTCCCATCTTCCCTGATGCATCACTCTACGTACCAGTTCTACCATTTTTTGCATGTGCATGCTCCACATCTTTATCAATATTCTTGTCATAGAATGAAGCCTCCTTACAAGTTGGAGAATCCACTTTTGTAGTTGTTGCAATGAATATACTATGAATCTCCATAATACTTACTTCAACCATACATGGTGTGATCGAGCTGCTTGATTCTTCCTCTGTATGAATGTTTGTCTTCCTTTCCTGTGAATCCATGCCCTGCTATCCTCTAGTAGCTGTAGATCACCCTTTGAGCATGAAATGAAGGCCTTTTGCAAAATGTCTAGAAGCATTTCTAGAAGTTTAAAATCTTCTACAAGTCATGGAGTAAGAGTAGGAACTATAAATATTTGTATAGAGAAGTCATTCAAAGCAGCAGTTTCTCTTATTGTTTACCCATTTCCTCTTCAAAGTACTTGCAATCAAGCATACATTCCCCATAGGGAAGACATGTTAGAGAAAACTCATGTTGTTTTTTAATACATCTTTTTGCAGATGACTTAAACTTTTTGAAGTAAAGGGAAGATTTTGAAGTAAAGGAAGCTGGTGGTATTTTTTTTCACACTTTAGCCGAGAAGGCTGATTGAGATCAAACATTACGATTTCACATATGCACTATAGAGGAGTACTTGATTATCATAGTTATTTCACACATCCTTACTCAGTGATTTATAGCTTCTATTTAGACTTTTGACATTGATCTTGTTATCATCAACTATGATGTATTAGTCGATTATAAGATATTTTAAGAGCTTACTTGTGAACATATCATTTGTGTAGGATTTGGCTTACCATAATAGATTTATATTAGTTGACTATTCATGTATGTGATGTCTTCCACTAAAGCAAACGCATCTTCTTAAACTATTTCAAATCAAACATGGAATATTCCTATACATCAGAGGACCATTTATATTTTACTTTCTACATAATTATTTCCAATGGAAAACAATATGCATGAAAACCATAACATTCGAGTAGACGAAGAAATGATCGATTCTCTTATCGATGTATAGTAGCTTCCTATGGAACAACATTAGGTCCTCCTCACTTTCGAAACTTAGTTAAGTTTTTTTTATCAAATACATCTTGGAGATCATTAGCTTAGATGCACATCTATTTTTACCCATGAAAAGTGTTTTTCGAACCATAGTGAGCCTAGGAGCATACGATTCTCCAAGAATAGGTGCCTAGTGTGCAAAACCAGCCTGCTAGATAGGATAAACATGACACATCCCACACTAGGGGCTCATCTAATGCCTAGCCACTCGTTGCGCTATCGCAAGTATGTGGATGCTCAGTTGGTGGATCAGTTCATATGTGCACGCTAGGTGCTTGGAGCAATCTCACGTGCAATGGAAACTCGAAGAGAATCGATATGATAGAAAAATTCCTATGAAATTGATCATATTCTCATGAACTTTTTTGTCATACTTCAATCAAGAAATGAATTTGAATCCTCTATAACACATATGTATTAACGATGAAAACTTACGCAAAGGAAAAGTTCACTACAAGCTTGCAGGTTGGAGGTTTTGGAATGGAGTTATGTAGTACAAAGAGTATATGTGGACAAATAAGCTCAGAAATTGTTCTAAAACCATTTCTCCACATGAATCGAATTTATACTAGCTATGATCCTATAACAACCATAAAATTTGTACATGTGTATTTCGATGCAGAATCAAATATATGAAGCAAAATTTATATGGACATATTTACTATCGTCACATGAGAACGTTTATATCGAGATGTATTTCGTATGAATATTATTCACAGAATATTTACGTAACCCATCTTAAGTATAATGCTCATTTGACAGAGAAGAGGAAGTTAAATTAAACCAAAGACTTACACATCAAGGCGTTCTGTATTTCTTATTGCGGGTTCAAAATTGTTCATCGCTTCAGCAGTCAATACATAAATCTCCAAAGAGAAATATCTTCACCCCTTCTTTACTAAGATCATGCGATTCTCCTTAGCTACTACCTGCTCTTCAGCAGCATTGGCCTGGAGCTAGGATAACATGAAGCTTGTCTGCCAATCGTTGTCTAGCAGTCATCAATTATCATTAGCAAGTTGCGCGATAATGGTTGAGCATCATATTTGATCATTCGAACAGAAGTTTTTAACGTATCCAGAATTTGATCCTTTTTAGTGAACGAAGTCCTGTATTAACTACTGTCAGAAGTGGAGGACTGAGGGTAAAACGTCACCAAGTTCCATCACTTTCATCTTCTCTTGTTCAGCTGTACAATATCGAAATTGACATGCGTGATCAAAGCAGAAGCGTTGGCAATGGCATTTATATCAAAGATGCAGACAAAAAGCTATCAAAAGTCGATGAAATTAGCTCCCCAAGATTCATCAGAGAGATGGAGTTGAAGGTGTCATCGGAGATAGCTGATGAATTAAATTTAGCATAGCCAGGAATTACATGTATATTGGCCTCCGTGCGAAGCAGATCAGATATGTTGCCTGCTTTCTTTATTGTTCATAAGCTTTCGTTCCATAGTGAGATAATACAGAAATTGACCTCCCCTTGTGTGCGTTAGATCAATCCTTTTATAATCAGGAAAAGCTTCGTCGTGCCTCCGTTCCAAGCACGAAAAGTATTCGCAATGCTTTTTTAATCCATCTGATTTTCCATCGAGCAACTCTAAAGTTAGAGTTTGACCAAGGATCGGCGATCGACATCATTTTATATCAAAATCTCATACTGAATGGTTTCACTTTGAAAATTTTAAATTACGTTCTATTTTATTCTTAAATTATTTATTTATTTAGCTTTAGTATTAAATAGTTTCACATTATAACCTTGGGTTCATATGGTATAATTTTTTTAGGTTTATAGTCTTACATAAGTGCGTATACACACATGACCATATAAATGGGTTTCTAGCATCCTTAAATCATCAACCGTCATCAAAAGTCCATCGGCTAAGGTAAAATGTATCGATTTATTAGCAGATCATTAGCAATTGTAGCTTTATTAGCACCACAATTTGAGTGATACCATGCAGTATCGCTGCACTTTCTCATGACATTCGTCAAAGGTTTTCCTTCTTCATTCAGCAAGCAGCTACTTTTGAACATCAAACTTCATGATTTCGCTCATTAATCTTCACACAGAGAACGAATCTTTTCGACATCCACCCCCACCAAACCTGCACAACATCTTGATGGGCCAACCTTGAAATTAGCTTTTTCCTTCGAACATAAATTGACATTTGATGGGAACATTAAATTTGAAATCATTCGTCACGTGCGGGAAAATAAGTAAAGTGCCTATGCAAGGCTGTTGTAAAGAGCGAGTTAAAGTGAAAACAATAGTTGATTGGCGAGTTCCTAACACTATAAGGGATGTTAGAAGTTCTCTAGGATTAGCACAATATGAAAGACATATTGTGCATAAAAAAACACATCAACACCTATAGATAGAAAATTCGGATATGGAATTTTTGTTTACAAAGAAGATCTGTATATCTAAAAGCTAATCGGTGTCTTTGTTCATAAGTTATCAATTGTTATATATAAATTGATGTTATCAAGATAAATTTATTTATCTCATGGAATTCTAATGTTCCATGAAGCATTTTCATATAGCAAGCCATTGGATTTGAATCTTACCATAGTGCTTATGAGGATTTGATATCGGTTGTGATTCGAACACATTCTTATTTAGAATTGTATTGGTCAACATTAAGAATTTATAATATCACATTGCTCGAAGGTATGTTTATATGTATGAACATGTTCCATCAATATGAATTTATGACAAATATATGTATGCACGCTTTTGAGTGTATGAGAACGTGAATGCTTGTGTACGTTTGAAATTTCTGGAAAAAAAAGAACGAACAAGTTAGCCAGCACGAAAAGTAATGCGATAGCTAAACGAAGCGTAAAAAAAGAAAAACAAAATGCAAAATGCGCACGTACTCAATTAATATAGAAACGTATATTTAGGAAGAAAGCAATGGAGGCATGTAGATCTTCTGGATCGTGAACTAATCTCACTCTGAGGAACGCTACAGAAAACCTTTGTAGAGAATTACACTCCCGCTGTAATCTCTCTCAAGTGCATATAAGAGATCAGGCAAAAGAGCGACAGGAAAAGTTGTTGGAAAGTTGTACGAGAAGACATGATGCGGAGATTGTATTAGGTGCTAACATAGACCAAATTTGCGGATATTGTATTAGATGCCAACATACCCCAAATTCCTTCTTTATGTCCGGCGGTATATCCGAAGCACCAACGCGATACAAAGGAACCATTGAGATACCCATTGATGTGTATAATGTTCAAATCATAAGTTTATGGCATCATCTATCGGTTGCTCTTTTGGGAAGGTGAAGTACAATAGAAGAATAGTTGATGATCTCTTGTTACCGTCCTCTCGAGGCGTTGGTTAGTACGGCGGTGAAATAAAGTTACTCCAAACTCGCCCAATGCGATCGGGCATGTGTATAATTGGAATCTTACATTTGATAAAATTGGAACGATATAGAGAAGATTAGCATGGCTCCTCGGTTTTCTTAATAAATCTCTCCTCGATTTCTGTGCACATATAGATAGTCAAAGGCAAAAGTCATCTAATATATAAATATCGCAAGCCATATGCTTCTTTGGATGTCATGCTGGTGAATGTCTCGAGGTGCCATGACAAGTGTGCAAAGGCATGTCGTTGAGGAGACCGAACATTGGCGTTATGAAAGTGAAGGACACATCGGTTATAGGGGGGATGTAGATAAATATATAGGAAGATCAATAGCAGCAGCAAGAGATAGAGAACCACACAACATGAATAGCAGCAACAGGAGATAGAGAACCACCTGAGATCAGAGCGATAGGGATGATTTGAACATGTTGCTCACATTCAATTGATTTAGAGGATATAATACTTTGGACTGAACGAATTGAAGGTGAAAGTAGATGTTACGATGCCATCCAGAGTATTATGCGGGACATATGGCAATAGACTATATAGACTATGATAACATGATGGAAACATATGAAGAATAGGGCGATCATGTCAGTGTTTAGTAGTTGCAAACAATGATGGACTATCAATTTCGCTTCCAACATCATTGGAAGGCATGCCTTTCATACATATTTCTCTCAAAGAAGAGAGTTGAAGGCTCGATGCTTTGTATGCCCAGAGGAAGTGGGCACTATTGGAGTTAGACGTCTGCGGAGCAAACAACACAAGGAAGAAGAAGAAGCTTGGAGCACAACACACAAGATTGAATGTATAACTAGAGAATGTACAAAGATAAGTAGCCCATTAAGCCAATAGGTGTATATACAACCTGGTGGAAAAAACCTCCTAAAGAAGGAGAAAAGTGCCCCGGTGTTCCTAGAGTGTTCACACACATCACTACCTAAATATATCAACAAATCCACCCTGGGCGTGATGCAGTGATCAAGTAGCTGGCACTCATGTATAAGTAAATGCCAAGCTATATGGAAATCACACCACAAAAGGAAGTAAGCCCAAAGCTTTGTGGAAGGCTTCAAACTTCTCCCTAAGCAGAGCCTTCGTGAAAAGGTCTATAATGTTCTCTTGCGTGGGCACATATGCCAAGCTGATCTCCCCAACAGAGAACCTCTCCCTGACATAATGATAATCCACCTCAATGTGCTTAGTGCGAGGATGGAACAGAAGGTTACTTGCAACTGCCAATGGGCTCTGACTATCACTGAAGATGGTGGTGGGAGAAGACTTACCAACACCCAAATCAGCCATAAGGCATCTGAGCCACACACACTCAAAAGTCGCTATGAAAGTTGCCCTATACTCAGCCTCACAACTGGAAGTGGCCATAGGAGGCTGTTTCTTGCTCAACCAAGATATACATGCACTACGAAGCATTAAGCAAAAGCCAATAGTGGACACACGAGTGTCATGTACACTAATTGCATCAAAGAGGACTGCATATGTCTGCCCCTCATCATCATCATCTTGACCTATGACCCAACCTACACTAATAGGACTGGTATCACTAGTCAAAATGATAGGTTTCTATCCTAAATAATCAATACATTTAAGAATTGCAGCTTCAATCAAGAATTATTTTTGTTTACACATCGGTTTTGATTACTTTTCTATCCAAAATAACTTCTTTCTTTGTCTCAAAAAATCATATAAAGGGTTTGCAACATGAGAGAAGTGAAGAATCCATACCATATAGAACACACATGCTCCTAAGAATCTCCTTACCTCGTTGACATTATGACACACCTCATAAATTCTTTAATGGCCTCAACTTTCTATAGGTATGGCTTGCAACCATAATTTCCACACAGATATCCTACAATAAGAGCCTTGTCAAGTTCAAAAAGAGATTTCTCTAGAGATAATGTTGACCCTACCTATTTGAATCGCTCAAAAATTATCCCACAATTAGAGATATGGTCGCTTACCAATTTCCTACAATCAAAAGCATTGTAGAGGAGGTACTTGGGTACCCCCTTCTAGCAAGACCAAATAGTATACACTTCCAGTACTCCCTCCACTCAAGGGGGGTTCTCCTTAGGGAACTATATCCTTTAACATTCCTGTATGTAGGCATATTCACTAGCAATAGAGACACTATATTGTAGATTCACAGAGAGAAGAGTAATGAAAATTGAAAATATTAGAGAAAGAAGGCACTCCTTAGTTCAAACAAATGATTACCTCAAAAATGTGATGTTGTGGGCTAGCATGCCATTCTAGAACTAAACACAATCAATACAAGAGCTCTATCCGACATAATGATCACAACAAGATGAAGACTTGCATGAATGAATACATAAAGATGTAGACTTGCCCCAACAAAATACTACTGAATCACACCGAATGACTATAAGCAAGCCACTCAATCACACTGTAGTGCTAGTAGCCATCCACTAGGAAGCCCAGCTCTATATCCTCACCACAGAGTGACCTCCAACGGTGTGCATGTAGCAATAGAGTGCAGAGAGTAGACGAGAAGAGATGTAAGATGTACCCTCCAATGCATGCCAGATCTTTGTTTTTATAGGCTTCAAGAGGCCAAGAGAGCCTTGCCGATTCCCAACGTTCACTGAATATGCCCAAAAATGATTGCTCCAAAATTGGAGGGGTATGCCAAATATGGCCTAGTAGCCAACTTTTATTAAGTCCTTAAATTAAGCACCTTCTTTTATTAAGTCCTTAAATTAAGCACCTTCAAATATGGCTTTTGACACCACTACAATCTCGGCACCAACTGTCACCTTGAAATTTAATGGCCAAAATTGTGCACGCAATTTCACTTTTCCCATTCTTCTACCATCATCACGGATATGATGGACTACTTATAGAACTATCAATTTATCATCCTAATTTTCCCAACTATATTCATATTTCTCTCGTGGTTCACATTTTTTGAAACCTTCAATCTTTGCCCCATTCAATTTTTATCATTGTCCCACAAAGGAAGCCTCTAATTAATGCAGAACAACATGCAGAGAGATAATGAGGAACAATATACAGAGAGAAGTCCTTGTGCATCAACCTCCTATGCTCTAGATTTTGGACCTAAGGTATTTTGCCTCCACATTCATTTTATGCCACCATGTCCTTTGCTTAAGCAAAGGCCTGATGACCTTACTCATAAGTACTCACTTCTAGGTCCACTTGGGTTGGTCGGTTAATGTAGATAGCGTCTCATTCTCCTTGTGAATTTGGCACACATCTGACGGACTTAAAATTAATTATGTTAGGATTACTGTTTGTTTGAAGTTATCAAAGAAAGGTTGATATGCTTGCGCTTGTAGAAGCAAGATCTCTCCCTTGAACTTGTGCATTAAAATCTAGTGACCCCATACCCATAGAAGCGAGTGTATCTAGTAGTGTTTCTTTTTTTTTTTTTGAAGAACAGAAAGTAAAAAATTGATGCTAGAAGAAAATACAAACAACGAGTCAAACTCTCAAAAGAGTCTGATACGATTACAACGAGGCAGCATTGGGGGAGGCCTCAAATCCGGAAAAGGTTTAAATAATCATCAAGAAGATAGATCATCTGCAATCTAGGCTTAGAGTACATCTTTAGGAGTTTAGATTTCCAAACATTGTATCGATTATTCCTAAGAATTACAAAGGGATTTTTATCATCCGAATGAGAAGCAACAGAGTCGGTGTAGCAAAGATTGAGAATTTTCTTCAAGCCCACCAAAAAGGAGAAGAAGTAGTCCTTCCCCTTCCTATTGAAGATGGCACTGTTCCTGGTCTTCCATATAAACCACAAGGAGTGGATTCTGATGAACTGCCACAAAAGAATATCCATACCACGAGCTTCACCCAGCAAAATGTCTTTGCTGTTAGGAGCATTAAGACCTTTGTTCTGACAGAAGAACCTCATACCAAACCAGAATCTTGAGGAACTTTTACAATGAACGAACGAGTGATCCAGGTCCTCAACTTTACCACATAGCTTGCAATTTCCAGCATCAATTTTATACTTTCTAGCAAGTTCCCCTGTCCAGATGCCTTTGTGGAGAATTAGCCAGTTAAGGCAGGACTGTTTGTTGGAGAAGGGAAAAGCCCAAGTACAAAGGAATCTGTACTTCCACTGCAAGGGGGACCATTGGAGATCCCACTTCTTATTGAGTTTCACTGTTATTTCTCTGATACTTCTGCCACTCTTTTTGTAGGATTTAAGAATATCCTCAGCTACACTTTGAAGCGAGATCTCCTTCCTCCACACTTGTATTTCCAGCTTTTTTTTCAGAATTTCCTTCTGAATTAAGAGGACCTGTTTGCATTGAACAGAGAGCCCATCAAAACCTAAAATGCCTATGTCATTGACAATGTTACCTGCATTTAACAAGTCCTGCCAATGTCCAAATCCCTTCTTTCTGCATTTATTCCATCTAATGGGAAAAGAAGGGGAGGGAACCGAATTAGCCCAACCAAACCAAATGGAATCTTGAACTAAGAAGTACAGGTTGTGAGCAAAGTAAACAGGCAATTTATAATTAGCTTTCACAGCCATCCAAGCTTTCCACAAGGAACAGGTAAGCTGACTGCCTTTGGGCACAAATTCAACAGGAGAAGTAATAACATCCCAAAGAGAGCAATTGACCCAGCTTTTATTATGTTTAATGTTGAACTTGCTAACATTTCTTTTAATTAAACAAGCCCAAAAGTCATTAGAGGAAATAGATCTGAAAATCCACTTAGCTGCCATTTGAGTGGCCATTCTGGAGGGACAAATGAGCCCAAGCCCTCCCTCAGTTTTTCTCATACAACAAATATCCCAAGCAACTTTGGGAATTTTAGAGCCTCCCCACAAAAAATTCCTAGCAAGAGAGATGGCCTGACCAAGCTGCTTTTTACTAGGCTGCCAACAGGACAGAAAATAGGTAAGGGAAGGGAGGATATAATGCTTTAAAACAAAAGATCTTTGGGAGATACTTTGCTGCACATCAGACCATTTAAAAATTTTAGCTCTAAATCTATCAAGCACCCAATTCCACCTTTGATCATTGGAGATACCAAAGCCCATGGGAATACCCAAAAGCCTAAAAATACTCCCTTTTTTGATGATATCACAACCTGCAGCCAAAACACAAACAGGAATCTTATTATCAGTGGCAAAAAAACCTGTTTTTTGATGGTTGACCACAGAGCCACTAGCAAGGCAGAAAAGGTCAAGACAGTTAAGAAATTGCTTAGCAGAATTTTCTTCAGCAATCATCATCATGTTAGTGTCATCTGCAAACATCTGCAGCCCCAGGGGAGAGTGAGCTTGGGGGATATCAAGACCAGAGATGGTCCCTTGACAGAAGCAATCCTTGACAAGCCAACCCAAAGCATCACTAGAAATAGCAAATAGGAGGGGGGCCAGGGGACACCCTTGTCTAATAGACCTGCATAACTTAAAAGAGTTAGACAAATTTCCATTAATAGCAACTTTAGAACAGGCATTACCAAACAGGAAACTGACATATCTTATAAACTTTTTACCAAAACCAACATCATGAAGAGACTGAAGAATGAAGTCCCATTCAATCCTATCATAGGCCTTATCAAAATCAATTTTGAAAAAATAAGTGTCTATATTGAGCTCTTTATAATACTCAAGACTTTCCCAAATGGTAATAATGTTATCCAGAATAAACCTCCCTTTGATAAAGCCTTTTTGCTCTGGCAGAATTATACTATCCATTAAAGGACTCAGCCTTCTGGCAAGGATGGAAGCAAAAATTTTGTATAGAGAAGTCAGGCAGGAGATGGGTCTCCAATTGTTTAAGTCATCTTTGGGACCTCTTTTATGTAAGAGCTTAATCACCCCTGTGTTGATAAAAGGAGAAAGAGAGCCCCTTCTAGAGGCTTCTTGCCAGATCTTGAGAATTATGGGCACCAACAAATCCTTGAACTCCTGAAAAAACTCATAAGGAAGACCATCAATACCAGGGGATTTCCCAGGCTTCAATTTGCTAATGGTTTCTCTCACCTCACCCTCAGAGATGGGCATGTCAAGGAGGGAGTCCATTCCCTGAGGAACCATTTTCTTCCTACAAAGGGCAATGGCAGCTCTTGCACTCCACACATCAGCCCCTCTCTTGGGAGGCAGAGAGAAAACATTGGCAAAGAACCTATGGGCAACCTCCAAGTTATCCTTCATATTAGAAGCAAGGAGACCATTATTATCTTTAAGCAAAGGGATGAAGTCCCTAGCTTTTTTCTTTCTCATGAGATCAAACATGTGTTTATTAGGCTTATCCACTTTACCAGCCCAGAATTCTCGAGACGTGACAAGGGCACCTCTAGCAAGGAGGTAATCAACTTTCCTCACTTTATCCTGCAACTCAAGGATTTTCAGCCTTTTGGAATTATCATCAAGCTTAGAGGACTCTAGAAGGTCCAGCTCCTTCAATATCATCATTCTTCTCTCATACCTAATATTTTTAGCTTTATTCTTAAAGTTCTTAACAGTAATTTGGATTTCTTTAACAGCCTCTTCCCAAGCCACAAGGGGAGACCTATCTTTTTTAAAATGCGAAATCAGAATATCAGAAATTTTCTCCTTCACAATAGGAATTTTAAACAAAGTAGAATCCATGTGAGGCCAACCAGCACGATACGAGGGGTTATTCAAGAACAGCTTCACAATCAAAGGCGCATGATCAGATAAAGCCAAGGACCTATCAATGTCACAACTATAATTCCATAAATTATTGCTTCTACCAGCATGCATGTAAAACCTGTCCAATCTGGCAGACAAAAAATTAACTTGATTTCTATTGTTCCAGGTATGACCTGTGCTAAGGGAAAGATCAAGCAGGCTGTGCTTATTAATGAGATTAAACCAACAATGCTTCTCACCCCCAGAGATAATATTATCATTGTTGCCGATCCTATCACCCAGATTAGTGACCATGTTAAAGTCGCCAGCCAGCAACAAAACATCATTAATTTTAGCAATTTCTTCCCAGCATTTAGCTCTTTGAGAAGCCTGATTAGCAGCATAAACACACACTACAGTACAATTAAAAGGCTCTTTACACTTGACGGCAATCCACTGGTTAGAACTACTCTTGAACACCTCCTCAATAAGATGACACACTCCATTAGCCACCCCAATGGCAGCACCCCCTTTTCCACAATGACCCGTATGAACCCAATGGTAAGGATTCGAAACAGTTTTCAAGTTCGACATCAGAATGGAACCTCCCACCTTCAGCTCCTGTAAACAAATAAAGTCAGGAAAAATAGAAGAATCTTTGATCCATAAATTGATGGCCTTGCTCCTGATAGGATCAGTAAGCCCCTTAGTGTTAAGAGAAACTAGCTTAATACAATCCATGGACAAAGGAAAGAGAAGAGAACTTACTTCTTAAGATTCTTACCAGGCTTAACTGCAGAAACTGAATTCCTGAGCATTTCCTTTCTTTTGGACTTGGTTTTACCTTTAGCATTAGGTGACAGGACACTGGACATATGAACATCTTGGTCAATGCTGGGACCAGCACCCACCAGATCTGTAGTATGTTCATCAAATTTATTGATTTGATCCATAAACATTTCATCACCGTTACTTAGGGAGTCTTCTTCAGACAAGTCCGCAACAGGTGTTGAGTCCGTAATAGGTCTGGGAGCCGATTCCCCCCAGACAGATTCCCTTCCTTCACAATCATTGTGAGATTCCAATCGAGATTTACTTACCTGACCCTTTACATTCCCGGTCTCCACAGCCTTTGCGTTGTGCATGTTTACATCAAGGTTATGACTACCTTGAAATTTATTATCAACAAAGTCATCAAAGGACGATGGAAGATGATAATCGTTGGCAGCTTCTTCGAGAACCTGATAAGGATTGAAAACACCTTTGTAGAGAGGTTCAGACCTGCTCACAGAGCTAGGGTTTTTCTTCCTTTGTTTGACAGTAACTTTTTTGAACCCTGATTCATCTTTGGGGGGAGTTTTGACATTAGGAGCAGCAGCCTTGGTGCCCCTTTCCTCACCTACATTCTCTTTAGTCTGATTATTACCAAGCAAAGGACAATCCTTTATTAAATGACCTTGTTTATAGCAGTTAAAACAAGCATTAGGCAAATTTTTGTAAAAAACTTTTTGAGCATGCAGCCTAAACCCTTCAGAGTTTTTAATGAGGAGCATTGCCTTAAACTGATCAAGCATATCCAGGAGCTCATCTAGAGATATGTATCCGTCTAGTTATTTGAGAAGTTTGCCACTTCTACTAGTGAGATATATTGGAAAACACATAGCAAGGGTAAACGGCAAAGACGTTTGTAGCATGACCACTCCAATGATGTATCTAAAGTTATGAATTGGCCTTTGCTTGCTTTTCTCACCTTAGTATATTTCCAAGTAATTTGTTCCATGTTGTGGAAATCTTCATTTCTTTCAAAGCGCTATACAACCCCCATTCATCTCTAAATTTTGTGATTTGTATTCCTTTAGCTTGTGATATTTCCGAGTAGTTTGATCCTTTTTGTTTTTGGAAATCATTATAGTAGTCCTCAAAATTATGAACACTATTGTAGTGACTAACGGATCCGTTATGACCATGTCCGCATTGATGATCATCCTACATTTGTGGCTTCTACAGGCTGCGGGTAAGTGGAGGGGTGCAGACTAGGGAACAGTGGAGGGCAAAGGAGAGTGTGGTTGTGAGATGGACGGCTGCGGAATATTGGAGGGGAGCAAAGGAGATAAGGTCGCAAGGAGATGAGGGAGAGACAAGGCGGGTGTGTGCGTGTGGGTTTGCAGGGACTGCAGGGCAGAGGGTGAGCGATAAGTTATTGCTACTGTGGGGCTACTAAATGGGAGAGGAGGGGGTGAGATCGCGGAGGTGGCATTACGGGCCTGCGCAGCTATGAAGTGAAGGAGTGGCAAAATTGTGGAGGGGTGGGGTGGCGGGGGCTATGGAGTTATTGACAACAGGGTTGTGGGGATTTGTGGGATGGGGGAACAAGAGGGCTGCAGGATTGGGGCGGAAGGGGGGGACACCGGGGCAACGGGATGGGAGGCAACGGGGTTGTGGGGGGATGAGAGAGAGAGACACAGAGAGAGAGAGAGAGGGATAGAGGGGTGGAGAGAGAGAGAGAGACTGGGAGAGAGAGAGAGAGAGAGAGAGAGGGAGAGAGAGAGAGGGAGAGTGAGAGTGAGAGATGGAGGTAGGTGCATGTGCGCTTATGGCATTGTGGACAGAAGCCAATGGGGCTATGGAGTGGGGGAGTGGCGGAACTGCGAAGAGGTGCAGACGACGAGGGCTACAAAGAGCTGTGGGGTGGGGGAGATGTGTGTGTGTGTGAGAGAGAGAGAGAGAGAGAGAGAGAGCTGCTCAAGGGTCATGCTACACGTACTCTAGAGAGAGATAGAAAGAGAGACACAGAGAGGGAGAGATAGAGTAGGCTAGTTGGCAGATGTGCCGATTGTAGACAGTGGGCACGTGGGTGTGGAGAGAGAGAGAGAGAGAGAGAGATAGATGGAGGTAGGTGCATGTGCGCTTATAACATTCTTGACGGAAGCCAAGAGGGCTATGGAGTGGGCGAGTGGCGGAACTGCAGATAGGTGCAGACGACGAGGGCTACGGAGAGGTGCAGACAGTGGGGTGGTAGGGATGAGAGAGAGAGAGAGACCTACTCGAGGATCGTGCTACACGTACTATAGAGAGAGATAGAAAGAGAGAGATAGAGAGGGAGAAAGAGAGTAGGCTAGTTGGCAAATGTGCAGATTTCAGAATAGTGGGCACATGGGTGTGTGTGGGGTAGAGATAGAGAGAGAGAGATAGAGAGAGAGAAGGGAGGGAGAGAGAAAGTAGGCTAGTTGGCGGATGCGCAGATTGCAGAACAGTGGGCATGTGGGTGGGAGAGAGAGAGAGAGGGGGGAGACAGAGAGAGTAGGCTAGAGAGAGAGAGAGGGTCACGAGATGGAGGGATGGCGGGATTGGGGAATGGGGGGGTGGGGATGGTAGGATGGGGGGAGAAGAGAGAGAGAGAGAGGGAATGGCAAGATGGGCATGTTATGAAGATTTTCTTTTATTTGTTTGAAACATAAAGCTTATATGTGTTGATTGTGTCAATCTGTATTACGAAGACAAACAAAATTTCCATTATGTGAATCTTTGACTTCATAAAACTAACGCAAAGTTTGAATGCCACAATCCGAAGATATGTTATGCTCTCTGATGATCACATCATCGATCGAATGCAATAAAAGGTTATATTTACACTAAGGCCACACACACCATACATGGAGAAAAGGATGCAAGGATACCTATGTAAATGAATATGTGTGGGAACATCGAATGTGTTGTGATGATAAATGGAATGCATGCATAGGAAACATAGAACCTGAGATAAAAGCAAATTGACAATTGTTTGCTTTAGGCTTTCAAGGAAAATAAACAAAGCTTTGGAGTAGCATTTTCCGAAGAGGCCGATCGATTGGAGACTAAGTTTGGAAAGAATTGATTTGATTCTTTTTACCATAATTGGACATACTTTCTAAGAGCACCGCGACATATCTAGTGAACCCGACGTGAAAGGAAGGGATGAATAAAATATCATGCTAGTACACTGAAGAATCAAGTTAGCATCCGAAAACTGAGCGATCTAGCACTTTAGACATGTAAGATCTCCTAGCTCAATTCATAAGTTTTCAGCAAGAGGATAGGCATCAAAAAACCATCTAGTCACTTCATGAGCATCTAGTCAAGGGGTGCGGATTTGTCAATGGAAAAATATATCTAGGCTTGTAAAGAGTATGAACTCGAGGACAAATACCTAGGTGTCCGATTGACTCTGATGACGGATATGGAACATGACCATCAGATGCTTGATACCTTGCCTTTGCACCATTGTGTCTTTCGATGCATTTCAAGTATGCATATATATAGGGCCCACTACACGGCCATGCATAGGCACATGTGTTTTATAACCCATGCACTTGATTTGTCTTGGAATTCATAGATTCTTGCAGATATGAAGATTGGTGTTGGTATGTCCAGAGGCCCCATATGTTTAGAGGGGATGGATGTGGTCGTGATTTGAGTTCAAGCTAGCAAACCAAATAAAAATTACGAGCTATTGAACAAGCGAGGTTGATTCATGTTGATATAGTGGAATTTGGTTATTTATTAGATGTGCACATAAACAATATTCTTATTGATATGTATGCAAAATGTGGAACTCTTGCTGATGTACATGGCGCATCTGACATGAATAAGTCCCAGCATGTAGTTACATGGACTGCGATGATGCCAACATATGCCTGTGTACAACAGTTATTAGATACTTCTATACTGCCTCAAAGATATGCAACAAGCAGATTGGGTTCTACATAGTATTAGTTTTTGTGTCTCTTATCCACGTGTAGTCGTATGGGTCTTGTTGGGGATTCATTTTTGCACTTTAGTGCCATGGAAGGATGTGATAAAAAACTCTGAGATGCTTAGAACGTTAAGCGGACAATTCTCGAAGTGTTCAGCTTCATGATCTAGCTATTCGCACCTCAATGCTCCACACTGGAATATCGCTAGAAGG
Organism: Ceratopteris richardii; assembly: GCA_020310875.1. Classification (NCBI taxonomy): domain Eukaryota; kingdom Viridiplantae; phylum Streptophyta; class Polypodiopsida; order Polypodiales; family Pteridaceae; genus Ceratopteris; species Ceratopteris richardii. The sequence goes on from CM035422.1 coordinate 24,632,388, forward strand.
ATTCTTTCCTGAAAAGTGTGATTTACAACACTCTCATAAGCATGTATGCAAAGGAGGCTAAAAGGAGGTTCTACACATTCCCAGGAAAAAAGGAAAAACCTTCACGAAAGTGAAAGAAGAATGGTTGCTGCCTCGGGGAAGGGTGAAGAGCCCAGCTGTGCGGATATTGAAGGGGGGGAAGCATCATCGAGGAAGATCTGCATGAGAGGGA
>CM035422.1:24637598-24668979 GCA_020310875.1 Ceratopteris richardii
CCTATCAGGTCATACATCTCATACATATTAAGATTTTTGTCCCTACATCTGAATATTCTTGTAAATTTTGTACATACATGCATCCATCTATTTCTATTCACATAGAGTGGTTGAGAGTTTTGCTCCCACATTGTAAATTGACATTTGTATATATGATAGTGTGAGTAAGTAATGACTTACATAACACTTTACACATGTTGTCTAATCTTTCTCTATCTTTGTGTCATCATTTGTATGATTCAAGTGTGGTATGTTCATGTTTTGTCAATATTGGAAGATTTGTGAAATTTATGTTGTGGATCCCGGACCTATGGAACTTGGACCGGTGATATTAGTTATGGGCTTACTTAATTTCCAATTTGGTATGAGAGCATTCAGGCTCTCAGATTCACAGGTTCCCAAACTTCTAGGTTTACAACAGATGATTTAAGAGCATCTCCTAACATTTTCCATTTGACATACACACTTAATCTAGATGAGTAAAGATTTGAGAATTAGACAATTTAGTCACATGTTTGTTTATCAATGTGGAAGTATGAAGTTGATGATCTGTTAGCAGCCGAATACTTTTGGAAGAGTATGAAAATACTTTAGAGAAGTATTACTTGAAGACCAAGACTTGATGAAGAGAAGGCTACTTCAAATTCGAGGAAAAACAATGGTTTGGAGAAGATGAAGGAACCAGATCAACATCAAATCACAGGTACAAAAATTGATCTAGGTACACTAGAGAGGTACTTCAGCATTAAGCCAACTCAAGGAAAAGCACTAGAGGAAGAAAAAAAAATCATTTGAATAGGTTAAGAGTGCTTGCTACTCCAAGATGAAGAGAACAAAAGTTATGGAAGATAATTTTGAAGATGTTGACATCATGAGGTGGAAGAAAGATGCAGAAAACGTAGGTGCAACAGTTCCAAAGGGAAAGTAAGACTTTCTTTTCTCTTATAGTTTCCATATACTTTTCCTACTTTTATCCTCTACATCCAAAGACAAGTCTATGAGAACATATTGTGAAAAAGATAATTTAAAGAAGAAGCAGTTTCTTGTTTTGCATTATATTTGGTCATGATTTAGTAGATTTGACAAAGAATTGCATTGAGAAAAAGAAAAGAAACAAATTTTGAAGACAACTTGTATATTTGGGCTTATATGTTTGAGTGTTATATTTGAGCAGGTAGCTATATATTCCCTTCAAGAATTCTTGGACTGATAATACAAAGCTACTTGGTATATGACAAGTTGCAGAGAAGAATATTTCTTCTTTAACTAACTCTTGAGGTAAAAGAGTATTTGTAGAAGATGTTGGAGACTTGAAGAGAGGTTTTATGTTTGGAAAAGTTACCTCATATTCAATATTTTAAAAAAACTTCAGTAAATTTTGATTTTTGATATACGAGTCAATTGAAGAATCTACTTTCTATGTTTTTCTTCACTTTTGTGTACATGCTTGTATTCAAAAAAGGTGTTCCATCAGATCCTATCACTTGATTGATAAGTGGAGTTAACCAAAAGAAAGTCAAGTAGATGCTATCACATTTCATCCAGGTAGAATATGAAGATATGAAGTATAAACTTGCAACTTTTGGAGTTCTCAAGGTGAGAGTTTGTCCACTTATGTTTCAAGTAGGAGTTGTTGATTCTTGGGAAGGATTTGTTTGAAGAAAAGTTTTACAACTTTGTGAGAAATATGGAAACTTGGAGACATTCAGGTAGCAAATCAAACATTCAATCATGAAGGTTTGATAAGGGCAGACTCTACACACGTACTTTGTCAGATAGATCTTGTATGATCTTGAATGATCATGAAGATCTTGAGTATTTATGAGTCTGATATCTATCCTTTCTTTGTGAAAGTTCTTTAACATTGGAAGAAGTAAGTCAAAGATTCAGGTTCTATCATATTAGTGTTGCAGAGAAATAGAAGATACTTGTTATGTTGCAGAAGGTTATGAATCCTAAAATGCTTTCAAAAAGGTTTTCATGATAGATTAGCTAACCTTATTCTAGATTTTTTGGGAAGCTCAGGAATGACAAGGAAAGCTATTGGCATGTGCACAATGCTAATAAAAAGGGTTCAAAAGTTTTTTTTCAAACACAAGTATTAATGTTATGAAAAATCAGATTTATGAAGGAAGATGTTCCAGATTTCATAAAGTCTGATATATTTGAAGAATTCTTGATACTAGTGTTAAATTATCTAGGGGGTGATGAAACATGAAGACTTATTTTTTAGCCATATATGAAAGAATGTGTAGCACCCATCTCCCTCTCTCTCTCTCTCTCTCTCTCTCTCTCTCTGTCTCTCCCCCGCATGCCCCACCATCCCCTCCTACTTCGGCCCGCTATCCCCACCACCCCCGCCAACCCTGCAGCCACCACCCCATCCTCTCTCCTCTCACGCAGCCCCCCCTGCGGCTACCTCTCTTCCCCCGCCTCTGTAGGCCCTCCCTACCCGCTGCTCCCTCCCTCCCCCCACCTCTGCAGCGCCCCGCCATCCACTCCTCTCTCCCCTCACCAACCCCGCAACCCCCTCCTCTCTCCCCCACCAACCCCGCCACCACCACTCCCCGCCACACCCTCTTCTCTCCCCCCACCAGCCCCGCAACCCCCTCCTCTCTCCCCTCACCAACTCTGCCACCACCACTCGCTGCCACCCCCTCCTCTCTCCCCCCACCAGCCCCACCACCACCACGCCCTCCCACCAACTCCTCTCTCGCCCCACCAACCCCGCAACCCCCTCCTCTCTTCCCCCACCACCCCCGCCCCCACTCTCCCCTCCTCTTTCCTCCCACCATCCCCACTGCCACTCCTCCCCCCCCCCCCCCCCTTTCCCCTCTCTCTCTCATGGCATAGAAAACTTGTCGTATCAGTTGCAGACTCATGGCTTGAGTGATAGCTTTGCAATGCAAAAGATTCACTGACTCACCCTGATACAAAAGCGGGCATTCAAGGCTAGTCTCCGAGCTTACTGTAGATGATGTTCCCGCAGATAAAGTGGGTTATGCTTTGTGTATTAATATGCATGCTCTTGCTTGAAAACTTCACCAATAAACAAAATATCGGCAGACAAAATATCAGTAGAGAGACAAATTTCAAGTGCAATATGGATGCAAACATTGCCCAAAAGAAAGGTGTGGATTTGGGATCATGCACGAGTAATTGCAAAACATCAAGTTTGGACTTCAAGAAACCCTTCAGTGGGATCGTCAGAGCCCTTTTGCTATCATCTTAGACTTTTCAAACGGAGAGGATGTGGGCGATTAACTTTCGCTCTGATACCACTTGTTATGGTCGACGCAGCAAAGGCCTTGAACCTTGTCAAGACTACGGAAATCACCGCGCCACCGAAAGGATGCTAAGCTAGAGTGATATTAGAACACCTCCATAATCAACAATAGCTTAGCAAGATTACTGTTACTCAACATATAAAAGTGCGCTTTGAATTTACTGGAAAATTTCACCAGAACTTCACCGGACTGTCACCAGACTGACACCGTAGTTATACTGGAATCCTACCGGAATCAACTCCTATTCTGTTTGTAATTACTTCAAGTAAGTATACAAGAAGTAAGGAAGTGATGCGTGAACTTCCTTCACTGAGTGAACACTTTCTGAAGTTTGAGAGAAAACTCCTCCGGTTCAGAATGTCCCTTTTCGGTTAGACTTTGTACTGTGTGTACATATCCATTTCACCGAAATGATTGATGAGCTGATAGTAGAGATGTCTAGCTATAAGATAAGCTAACTCTCATACAAAACTTTAATTTACTCTGCGAGATATACTTCGTTGTTCTATCGGAAAACACGTTTTCTGAGAAAACTGTAACTGACCAAAACATTCGTTTAATGAGATAGTACCGAGGGACACGTTTACTAACAAACTGTAACTGTTAACGGTTAATGAACTTTGTACCGTAACACGTAAATACTCAGAGTTCTTCACATATGAACAGTGCGCGCAAAATTCCACATGAACATGTGTTTTCTATTAGAGAAGATGTGTAGAAATTAGCTTGGCCTCTTCTTGCTCAAGCTATGGAAACTCTCCTATACTGAGTAGTTTCTCTTTACCATCTCTCTCAGATGAATACCTGATATTTCAGGTCTCTGTTATTCATCTGTACATACGCGATCTATGGCTTCTTTTGAGAACTTCTCACTCTCTCTGTTCATTCTCTGTACATACGCAATCTCTGGCGTCTTCTCACTTCCTCATTCTCTGTTCTCTCCTATATCTCTTTTGACCTCTGTATGTGCTCTATTTATACTGCGCTCTCTTCTTACGCACGTTCTAGCTTGCACTTCCCTCTAATTATTCTTATGCAGGTTCTCTCTATATATACAGTTTGATTTGGTATAACGAACTCTGATTCTGCAAGATTCTGTACTGTACATAACGGTCGTGAATTTGTCCCTTCATTAAGGCTTTTGATTTTTTGAATATTTGATTCCGCTTCTCTTTATCTTTCTTTGTCTGTTCGTCAAATTTGTGAGTGATTCTTCAACAACTCCCCCTCAATCACTAATTTGACTCTTCTTGTCTTCATATATTTTTCTTTCTCTTATACCTACCATTTCTTTGAATCTGCTTGTCTTTGTTCCATCCAAGCTCTTTGTCAAAATATCTGCAATCTGGTCTTTTGTCGGAGTGTATATTATTATTATTATCTATTTCTCCATTACCTTTTCCCTCAGGAAATGATACTGAATTTCTATGTGCTTTGTTCTTGCATGAAATACTGGATTTGCTGCAAGATACAACGAGCTCATATTATCTCCATGTATGATGGGTATACCTTGATCAATACCCATGCTTTTGAACAAGGTCTGCATCCATATCACTTCTTTTGCTGCTTCTACTAGTCCTTTATATTATGCTTCCGTTGACGATAAAGCCACTGTGTGTTGTTTCTTCGAACACCAGCTTACTAGCTTATCTCCTAGGTATATCATATACCCATGTGTTGATCTTCTGTCATCTTGACTTCCTGTCCAGTCTGAGTCACTGAATGCTCTCAGCTGTATATCTGATGTAAAAGGATAATATAATCCTTCCTTTATAGTTCTTTTGATATATCTAAGAACTCTTTGTCCTACAACCCAATGTTGATCTTTCGGACAATGCATAAACTATGAGAGAACTCCCACTGCATAGTTACGATCTGGTTGTGTTAGTGTAGCGTAAATTAGACTTCCCACTAATGACTGATACTTTCTCATATCTTTAAATTCTGCACCACTGTATTTGCTGAGTTTATGATTTGCTTCAAGTGGTGTTGAAGCTTCTCTACAATTCTCCATATTGAACTTCTTTAGTAAGTTTAGGAGATACCTTTCTTGCATAACATATACACCATGATCTGTGTATGTGATTTCCATTCCTAGAAAGTATGAAAACTTTCCAAGGTCAGTGATCTGAAACTCCTTTTCGAGTAATCTCTTTACTTCTTTAATTCCTTCATCTGAAGTACCTGTGATTATGATGTCATCTATATAAATGCAAATGTAGATCATACCTTCTTCTATTCCCTTAATGAGTAGACTTGCATCTGATTTCGAACTTTGGTATCCAAGTTCATTGAGATATTTTACAAGCCTGTAATTCCAAGCTCTTGGAGCTTGCTTCAGTGCGTAAAGTGCTTTTCTTAATCTGCAAACAAAATTTGGGTATCTAGAACTTACAAACCCTTCCGGTTGTTCCATGTAGACTTCATATGATATGTATCCATTCAGAAATGCGTTCTTTGTATCCAACTGACTTAGCTTCCATCCTTTTGATGCTGATATAGCAATCGCTGTCCTTATGGTTGACATCTTTGCCACCGGACTAAACATCTCATCGTAATCTATGCCATGCGTCTGAGCATAGCCCTTGATAACCAGTCTGGCTATCCTTCCATCTACAAATTTCTTAACTTTGAAAACCCATTTATTTCCAATCACTTTCTTACCATTTGGTTTCAGAACAAGTTCCCATGTCTTGTTCTCTTCTAGTGTGCTAAAATCTTCTTCCATTGCTTCTTCCCATTTCTTCTTGCCGTTAGCTTCATCATAGTTCTGAGGTTCTTCATCATCTTTGACCATATATGCATAATTTTTCTGAGTTATGTACGAAGTATCATACAAATACCTTTCTGGTTGTCTTCGATTCCTGTTTGACCTTCTTGGTTCAAACTCTTCATGTGTATCTGAATACACATCTTCATCAAATCCCTGTTCATCTTCATTTCTCATAGCTGATCCGATCCTAGACGTACTTGCCTGCATATAGTCTTCATCTCTATTCACCTGTACAATTGATTTCCCTTTCTCTTTCCTTCTTACTTCTTCTTCAAACTCTTTCGTTGTATGATTCTGATCTGTATATGAGCTTTTCTGTTCATCAAATGTAACATCTCTGGAAACAATAAACTGTTTTGTTAGAGGGCTCCACAACCCGTAGCCCATCTATTTTTCATCATATCCGACGAACACATATTTCTCGGATTTTGGTTCAAGCTTATGACTGAGTTGTGATGGTATATAAGCGTAAGCTACTGATCCAAACACTTTGCAATGATCAAGTGTTGGCTTCTTTCCCCACCAGGCTTCATACGGGGTCATTCCATCTAATGCCGTACATGGTAATCTGTTCACCAAGTATGTAGCTGTATTTACAGCTTCAACCCAAAGATAATTTGGACAATCCTTTTCCTTTAGCATAGCTTGTGCAAATGCAACTAGAGTTTGGTTCCTTCTTTCTGCTACCCCATTTTGTTGTGGTGTATACCTGTAGGTTATTTCTCTCTTAATACCTACATTCCAAAGATAATCATTGAACTCTCGAGAGAAGTATTCTCCCCCTCCATCAGACCTCAGTCTCTTCAGCTTTCGTCCTGTGAGTCTTTCAGCATATGCATGAAAATGCCTGAAAGCTCCAAACACTTCTAATTTCTCTTTCAAAACATAAAGAGTTATCCACCTTGTAGCATCATCAATGAATAAAACATAATATCTCGATCCGCTGATCGATCCTTCTTTTGTTGGACCCCATACATCTGTATGAATGAGTTCAAGTACTCCATCATGTTTGAATCCTTTCTTCTGGAAAGGTAACCTGTGGGCTTTTCCCATCTGACATGCTTCACACTCGTGAATCATTTGTTGATTCTGTACATTCGGTAATCCCAGTACTGACTGATTTGCTATCATAGCTTTAATTCCTTTTTCATTGAAATGACCTAATCTCTTATGCCAAAGATCAAGTTCTGTAATCACCTTTTCACCATGTGTGAGCAACACTTGGCCGATGTTCCCTTGTACTCTTAAAGTAAAGAGTCTACCTTCTTTCTTACCAGAGACAATCTGACTATATCCGTTCTCGGGATCTTCTACAAATACTCCTTCATTCGTAAATCTGACCGGAAAACCTTTCTCAACTATCTGTCCTAGGCTAATCAAATTTTTTGGTATTTTTGGAACATACAAAACATTAGTTAGCAAATCTGCTCCACTTTTACATTTCACTTTTCCAATTGAATGTACACTATGCCTCGTATTGTCACCTATTTGAAGAGTATGACTGGAACTACCCTTTTCCAATTCTGACATCAATTCTATATTTCCTGACAAGTGATTAGAACATCCAGAATCAATGGAAAATACCTTTAGGTCTTCGTTATCTGATGTGCTAATTGAGTTCATCATCAACGATGTATGACTTTCATTCTGTGTGTCATTTGTGTAGTTTTTGTAGGTGGTGTTGTAGGATTGATTCTGTCCCCAACTTCTTGCTCCACCTCTACCATAGCCTCCTCTTTGATTCTGTCTACCTCCTTGAAAATTATTCTGATATTTTCGGCTTCTACCTCTGCTATTACTGTTCTGATTTTGATTTGATCCTTGTTGATTGTGCCAGCAATCATGAGCCAGATGATTACTTAGTCCACAGATCCAGCAAGCCTTTTTGTTGTTATTTTGGCTACTTCTTCTTCTTCCAAAACCTCTTGCTCGTCCTCTGCCGGTACCTTTACCTCTTGTATAGTAAGCTTGAGAACTCGACTCTTCTTCGTCTTTTGACTTACCTTTGTCTTTCTTCTTGTTCTTCATGTACATTGCAGAACTTTGTCCTTTATCTGCATCTCCTTTCAGGTCTTGTTCATATGTGAGCATCAAACCAAGCAACTAATTTAAATCTAGTACAAAATGATTTAAAGAAAGTTCAGTTGAGAGTATGAAAGGTTTCCATCTTTCATCTCCTCTCAAACCTGTTAGCAGTTGCGCTATCAATCTGTGATCTTCGACCTCTTCATTTATGGATCCAAGACTATCTGCTAGATCCTTCATCTTAGTAACATAGTCACTAATGCTTTGACTCACCTTCTTTTTGAACGTTGTGAGCTCGGACCATAAGCTAGCCTTCCTAGCTTTCATAGTATTTTGGAAGTGATCTTCCAATGCACTCCATATGTCCTCCGCTTTCTCTAGACCTCTAATGTGCGGTAGTAGATGGTCTGAAACGGTATTATAAATGTAAGCTCTTGCCGTTGCATCTTTCTTCTGCCACAGCTTCAAGGCTTCTAATTCTTCTTTTTCCGGTTGTAGAGGAGGTACTGGGGTATCCGCTTTTAACAAAAATAGAGAATGAAAATTAAACACGTCTAGTACATCACCTACTCAAGGGGGGTTCTCTTTAGGGAAGTATACCCTTTAACATTTCTGTGAGCAGGTAGATAACACGGATTGCACAGTGGTAAATACTTTAGAAAATATGGACAACCAATGACCAAGGAAGACCATACACTTCTTGATTCGAATCAGACGATTACACGGTTGGGCAGAGTGATGCCCAAAAGTGCAAGCTTAGGGCTGACAAGCCACCCTAAAAGTATTAACTCCAATACAACAAATCAGCATAAGGGGCCACTGATATGCAGGCTAATTCAGAGCAATACAAATGTTAGAATTTCTCAAGAGAATAGAGATTAATCAACACACTGACTCACAGAAAAGAAAATAAATCCAAGCTACTCTCTTACACTATAGTGCTCTAGCCCTCCACTGTGAAGCCTACCCTCTGTATACGCACTACCGAGTAGCTCCTACAATAGACTTGAAACCACCAAGTGTAAGAGAGGACTTCTGCACGTACGCACGAACCACTGTATCTCTAAAATTGTTACACCCCAATGAGCAAAAATCCATTGCTTTTATAGGCCTCCATAGGTCAAGAGAGCCTTGTCGAATCTTCACGTCCGCTGATCACGCACCGGTTGATCTCCCAAAATTTTGGGGGTAGATCAAATATACCTTTAACTTGAATTGGATCCACAAAAATAGGTGGTCGCCGTGAATGCTTGGTAGCAACTTCACTTTTAACAATTACCTTTTACCTTTCCACTTGCCATCCACTTGCCATCTGAGATTTTCACTTTATGTGGTTTTTGTCATTTCCTCACTGATGTATTCCCGGGCAATTTAAATGAAGCTGGATGACATGGCCCTGCATCCATTCCTGATCATCCATTTCAGACCAATCCTTTTGTGGTCATGGCATAAATTCAACTCGCCTTTTCATAGTTGATTCCGATGTTGATGTTGGTGCCATCTCAGATGCCGTTGAAATAATATCACCATGTAAAGGTTGGGTTTGAGCTTCAGACACCTTGATAGTAATGATGCCAGCCCGGGCCTATCGGCCAAGGTGGTAAACTCGTTGAATTCATCAGTGTAGCGCGCGTGCGGCCCAGAACATCTAAGGGCATCACAGACCTGTTATTGCTTCAAAACTCGTTGAATTTATCAGTGTAGCGCGCGTGCGGCCCAGAACATCTAAGGGCATCACAGACCTGTTATTGCCTCAAACTTCCCGTTGAGTGTGGGTGGGTGGGTGTGTACGAGTGGGTGCATGTGTGTGCATATGTGAGAGTGTGTGGGTGAGGTTGTGTGTGTGTGAGTGGGGGTGTGCGTGTGTGAGTGTGTGTGAATGCATAAGTGTGGATGTGTGTGTATGTTTGTGCAGGTGTGTGTGTATGTGTGGAGACGTGTGTGTGTGTGAGGGTGGGTGTGTGCATGTGAGGAGGTGTGTGTGTATGTGTGGATGTGTGTGTATGTGTGAGGGTATGTGCATGTGTGTGAGGATGTGCATGTGTATGTGAGTGTGCATGCTCATGTGTGTATGTGAGTGTGCATGTGTAAATGTATGCGTGAGTGTGCGTATATGTGTGTGCGGGAGAGGTGGAGAGGGGTGGCAAGGAGCAGCGGGGGGGAGGGGGCGGGGGGTGGCGGGGGATGCGGGGGAATGCAGTGCGGGGGAGTGTAGCGGGGGTGCGGGGGAGTGTAGCGGGGGGGGGTGGGGTGGGGTGGGGGTGGGGTGGCGGGGGGTGCGGGGGAATGCAGCGGGGGGTGCGGGGGAGTGTAGCGGGGGTGCGGGGGAGTGCAGCAGGGGGGCGGGGGAGTTGCATGGGGGGGGCTGCGAGGAACTAGGCGGGGGAGGGGGAGTGCATGGGGGGGGGCCGCGGGGCTGCACGGGGGGGAAGAGAGAGAGAGAGAGAGAGAGAGAGAGAGAGAGAGAGAGAGAGAGAGAGAGAGAGAGAGAGAGAGAGAGAGAGAGAGAGAGAGAGAGAGAGAGAGAGAGAGAGAGAGAGAGAGAGAGAGAGAGAGAGAGAGAGAGAGAGAGAGAGAGAGAGAGAGAGAGAGAGAGAGAGAGAGAGAGAGAGAGAGAGAGAGAGAGAGAGAGAGAGAGAGAGAGAGAGAGAGAGAGAGAGAGAGAGAGAGAGAGAGAGAGAGAGAGAGAGAGAGAGAGAGAGAGAGAGAGAGAGAGAGAGAGAGAGAGAGAGAGAGAGAGAGAGAGAGAGAGAGAGAGAGAGAGAGAGAGAGAGAGAGAGAGAGAGAGAGAGAGAGAGAGAGAGAGAGAGAGAGAGAGAGAGAGAGAGAGAGAGAGAGAGAGAGAGAGAGAGAGAGAGAGAGAGAGAGAGAGAGAGAGAGAGAGAGAGAGAGAGAGAGAGAGAGAGAGAGAGAGAGAGGGAGAGGCGCAAGGGGTGGGGTCGTGGGATGGGGGAATGGGGTGGGGTGGTGGGATGGGGGAGTGGGGTGGGGTGGTGGGATGGGGAGTGGGGTGGGGTGGTGGGATGGAGGAGTGAGGTGGGTTGGGGGGCGCAAGGGGTGGGGAGAGAGAGAGAGAGAGAGGGAGGGAGAGGCGCAAGGGGTGGGGTGGTGGGATGGGGGAATGGGGTGGGGTGGTGGGATGGGGGAGTGGGGTGGGGTGGTGGGATGGAGGAGTGGGGTGGGGTGGTGGGATGGGGGAGTCGGGTGGGGTGGTGGGATGGAGGAGTGAGGTGGGGAGGGGGGCGCAAGGGGTGGGGAGAGAGAGAGAGAGGCGCAAGGGGTGGGGTGGTGGGATGGGGGAATGGGGTGGGGTGGTGGGATGGGGGAGTGGGGTGGGGTGGTGGGATGGGGGAGTGGGGTGGGGTGGTGGGATGGAGGAGTGAGGTGGGGAGGGGGCGCAAGGGGTGGGGAGAGAGAGAGAGGGAGAGGGAGAGGCGCAAGAGGTGGGGTGGTGGGATGGGGGAATGGGGTGGGGTGGTGGGATGGGGGAGTGGGGTGGGGTGGTGGGATGGGGGAGTGGGGTGGGGTGGTGGGATGGAGGAGTGAGGTGGGGAGGGGGCGCAAGGGGTGGGGAGAGAGAGAGAGAGGGAGAGGCGCAAGAGGTGGGGTGGTGGGATGGGGCAATGGGGTGGGGTGGTGGGATGGGGGAGTGGGGTGGGGTGGTGGGATGGGGGAGTGGGGTGGGGTGGTGGGATGGAGGAGTGAGGTGGAGAGGGGGGCGCAAGGGGTGGGGTGGTGGGATGGGGGAATGGGGTGGGGTGGTGGGATGGGGGAGTGGGGTGGGGTGATGGGATGGGGGAGTGGGGTGGGGTGGTGGGATGGAGGAGTGAGCTGGGGAGGGGGTGCAAGGGGTGGGGAGAGAGAGAGAGAGGGAGGGAGAGGCGCAAGAGGTGGGGTGGTTGGATGGGGCAATGGGGTGGGGTGGTGGGATGGGGGAGTGGGGTGGGGTGGTGGGATGGGGGAGTGGGGTGGGGTGGTGGGATGGAGGAGCGAGGTGGGGAGGGGGCACAAGGGGTGGGGGAGAGAGAGAGATGAGGGGTGCTATAGACCCCCACATCAAGCTTTTGCACCGTCCCTGGTGCAACTTCTCATTGAATGAAATACTGCTAATACTCGAATGACATGTGGTATGTACAGTGGTTGAGATTCTTCCAAGTTGACTTAGTTTAGATACTTCTTCACTCTGGAGATGTTGACCAAAGGAATCCTTTTTCCTTGCAGATCTTCGAGATGCACAGCGCCATGTGGCAATACCCTGATAACCATATATGGTCCTACCCATTTGGGTGCCAATTTAGTTTGAATTGGTGGAACCTGATGCACTAAAACCATAGTCCCTTCCTGAACTTCATTGGATCTCAGATACCTGTCATGCAATCTCTTGCGCTCTTCTTGTGTCACCAGAAGTTTCTGCATTGCCCCTTCTCTGTACTCTTCTAATGCCACCAATCTCTGAATGGGAGGTTCAATTCCAATGGTTTTGATTCCTATTTCTTTTCTGATGATAAACTCAAATGGTGCCAATGCCTCTTTCCCATAAACTAAGCGAAATGGAGTCTCGCCTGTGGTTCCCCTCTTCGTGGTTCTGAAAGCCCAAATTGCACCAATTAGTGCTAGTGGCCAAGAGCTTTGATGATCAAAAGATAATTTGCGAAGTAGTCCGATCAAAATCTTATTGGAACTCTCTGCTTGGCCATTCGCCCTTGGGTAATAGGCACAAGACTTTTTATGGAAGATTTTGTACTTGTCAAATATAAACTGGAGCAATTGATTTACAAAATGTGTGCCCCTATCACTAGTAATTTCCAGTGGGCAACCAAATCTTGAGAAAATACGTTTATACATAAATTTAGCTACTGTCAGAGCCGTGCAGTCCACAATAGCTTTAGCCTCTATGCATTTCGTGGCATAACATGTGGCCATCAAAATATACTTTTTACCTCCTGGTTGCCCAGTTGGGCTAATTGGCCCTATGAAATCAAGACCCCATCGTTCAAATGGAAGCCATCCGGTAGATATGACTAATGGTTGGAAATTCAATCTGGTTTGCGTGGGAGCACATCTCTGACAGATATGGCATTCTTCTGCAAACTTGATTGCATCCTTAAAAATATGAGGCCACCATAACCCTTTGTGGATGATTCTATGAGCCAATTCTTCCCCCTTTAAGTGTCCTTCATTGTGTGCAGCCTCCAGCAAAAGATTTACTTCTTCTGGATAGACACACCTTCTCAATATATCATCCTGACCGTATTTATATAAATTTCCATTTATAAGAGAATATGCTTTGGTTTTCAGGAGCAATCTTCTCTTTTCTACAGGTGTCAAGTGTTCTGGGATCTTTCCAGCAGTAAGAACATGGAGAATTTCATCATACCAACCCGTCCGTATTGCTACTAGAAAAAGATTGCTATCCACCAATTCATCATTAATACCTGTTGCTTTTTCGCTCATTGCCGTCCTGGACACTTGATCTGCCATGTAGTGCTCTTTTCCTGGCTTAATATGAATATCAAAATTAAATTCTTGAAATAGGAGTAACCATCTCCAGATCCTTCCAGCTACTCTAGGTTTGTTTATCAAATACTTCAAGGGCTGATGATCAGAAATAACAATGAAATGTACACCAAGGAGATAATGTCGGAACTTTTGAAGAGCAAATACGATAGCCAAACCTTCTCTTTCCGTTGTACTGTAATTTCTTTCAGCTTGGTTGAGTAGTCTGCTTGCATAAGAGATAGGTCTATCCACTTTGTGAGATGATGGTTGAGCTAGAACTGCACCAACAGCATGAAGACTAGCATCTGTATGCACATGAAATTCCAATGACCAATCAGGAACACTTAAAAGTGGAGCAGTACATAGCCTCAACTTTAGTTCACAAAATGCTTTGTCGGCTTCAGCACTCCATGAGAAAGGGATTGTTTTACTGGTAAGACTTGACAAGGGCTTAGCAATTTCTGAATACATCCTAATGAATCTTCTGTGATACCCTGCATGGCCCAAGAAACTTTGCACTTCCTTTGGGCTTTGTGGAATTGGCATAGAAAGAATAGCTGTAACCTTTGCAGGGTCAACAGTTATACCTTCAGCAGATACTATGTGACCAAGAAGAGTACCCTTGGTGACCAAAAAGTGACATTTGTCAGGATTCAATTTCAAACGTGTTTTGAGACATTGCTCAAAGATTTCTTTTAAATTTTCCAAATGTTCATGGAAATCTTGAACCGCCGCCCTTCTATCTGTACCTGAGAATACTGAAAAGTCATCCATAAATATGCGGAGAAAGGTTGTTAACCATTTGCCCAATATCAGATACATCGTTCTATTAAATGAAGCTGGCGCATTCTTCAAACCAAAAGCCATACGAGTATAGACATAAGTGCCCCAGGGAGTAACAAAGGCTGTTTTGTCCCTATCATCAGGGTGAATTACTATCTGGTTGTAGCCACTAAAACCATCCAAGAAACTATACAAAGTGTGATCAGCTACTTCCTCAAGCACTTGCTCTGTGAAGGGCTGAGGAAATCCATCTTGGATAGTCACTTTATTCAAAGCACGGAAATCAACACATACTCTTATTTTTCCACTATTTTTCTTCGGCACAATAACCATAGAGGAAAGCCACCTGGAATGTTCTACTGGAACAATTATACCCGCTTCTTCTAGTTTTGTAATCTCTGCTTTTACTGCCTCTGCATACTTCGGATTGAGTCGATATGGTCTACTTCTTACAGACACGGCTCCCTCAACTAAGGGTATCCGATGTAACCCAAGCTCTTCTGGTATCCCTGTTAGATCTTTGTAGGACCATGCGAAGACATTTTTATAAGTAAAAAGCAAGGAAGTTACCTTCTGTAGCAAGAGAGGATAATGCCACAACCAGGATGCCAAATGGACCATTTGAGGGCTCTCTTCATCCCCTAAATTTACTTCTTGAACCAATGTTTCAGGACTGGTCTTGCTTGAGAAATCATCCCCACTATAGGCAGGAGTGGATTTTAATTTATATTCTGCAACCTGTTCTTTCATCCATCCTTGAGGTATATCTGTAAAAGGAAGATCTTCTCTGCTCTTAGGTTCATAATCTTCCCTCTCTTATACTTTTATATTGGTTGCCTCCTCAAAGCTTGTATTTTCCTTCAATTGCTCATTCTCCAACACCTTGTGGTCTTCATTGCTTTTTTCTGTAACTTCCTTATCTGCAACTTCTTCCTCAATTTCATTGATCTCTACTGTGCAACACTCTGCACTTCCCATCATCCAATTTAACAATGTATCATCTTCTTGGGGTAGAGAGGGCATTACCTGAGTATCGACAGTATATCCAGTGGTTTTTCCTGAATCAAATCCTTCTTCCAAGTGTAGTTGCAGCTGGCTATTGGTGCTTGTTGAAATCCATAGTTTATTTTTCCCCCAATCTTGCAAAGCTTTTGCTTGTCTCAGCCAGGGTCTCCCTAGGAGTAAAGGGTAAGAAGTCTCCTGTGGAAGTGCAATAACAACAAAATCCAACACAAAGTGGCAACCCTGTACTATCATCCGTACCTTTTCAATGATGCCAAGAGGCGCAACCCGATGTTGATCTGCTAGTGTAACTGTAAATGGTGCCATTTTGGTGGGGTTCATATTAAGCTTCTTCATTGTAAAATCTGGCATCAAATTGATACCAGAGCCTCCATCTATGATCACACCTGTAAGAGCTTCATCCTTTATACAAACTGATAATCTTGAACTTTGGTAGTCTGCTAAGGGTGCAGGGGGAAAATCAACCATGAATCCATCTATACTAGGTGATTGGACTAAGTGAGCAGAGTGTATAATCTTCAGTAAAGTCACTTCTTATTTTTGAATCCATCCTTATAAGTTCATACAGACTAACCTTGTGATGAATACCTTTCAAGATCTGTTCAATGTTTACCTCCTGAGTGTTTTCTTGCAGACAGATTGGTTGGCCCTTTAGAGAAGTAGTCATCTTATCATAAGCTCCTTCAATTCTGCCTGGTCCTTCCATCCAGACTTCTTTTCCTCCTCTTTATCCTGAAATTCTTGTCGTTCATCTCTATGGGTTGCAGCTGCTTGCCTAGCTCTGGTCATCATGGGCATTGCAGAGGATGAAACGGCATAAGACTGAGTGGTTTTTCCTTCTTCATGTGGAGAGACCGCAATCATGTGGATTGGAGCAGGACGACCTCTTGGGCAATCTTTGGTATAACGATCTTTGGCCTCTGGACAATGTTGACAGGAAGGTGCATCTTCTGGAAGAGAACACCTATTTTGCATGTGGCCATACTCACCACAACGATAGCACATCAAGGGTCTATTATATCTAGGCTTTGCAGGCCTATTCTCCTCTCTATTAGATGTATTTGAAGTACTAGCATAGTATGAATCCAAAGTTTGAGGGTTACCTCTCTGCTGTGTACCCTTGAGGTAATAGCAATCTCTGGCTTCATGACCATCTTTTCCACAAAATTGACAGCTTACCTTAATAGGGCAATTACCATTGGAATGTCCATTGTTGTTACAGATTGTACACCAAATTTGTCTCCTTATATCCTGAGTGGTCTTCAAATCTTCTAACTCTCGGCGAAGTTGAGCTACTTCATCATCAGTGCGACGCAGTGGTGGCAAGACCTTCTCTTCTTGTTGATTTTATTGCATCTTCAATGCTTCCAGTTCCCTCCTTAGTTGCTCAATAGGATCCAGATCTGCAGCATACTTTTGTTGTGTATCCCCTTCAAAATGTTGCCTTGCTTCTTCAATGCGTGATGCCGCTGCAACAAAATCATTGAGGGTCGCATCCAATCTAAGAGATTCACGAAGCTTCTACTGAGATGACCTAGGCAGAGCCTTTTCGATCCACTTTTTAACCAAAAAGTCACCTGGAGCATGTGGCAGACGTGCAACAAGTGCTTTTGTTCTAGTGTGAAGTTCATGAAAGGATTCACCTGATCTTAGCTTCAAATTCTCTAGCTGATCTAGAGCTCTTTCTGAGGAATCACTTGGTCGGAATGTCTGTGAGAATGCCGCCTTCAGAGCCTCCCATGTAGTGAAATAGCCATCTGCATATTGACTATACCATTTATCTGCAAGTTCCTCCAATGTGGATGGAAAAAGTGCCAGCATTGCATCCTCTCTATTTTGCAGACCTCTTCCACGGCATAAAGAGATGAATCTCCTCACATGATCATCAGCATCCTCATAGGCTTGTCCCTTGAAGGTAGGGAATTTGATATTTAATCTGGAGAGTAAATGAGAGAGATCCTCCATTTGTACTGGTGTTTCTTCGGACGTATCTGAGGAGAAGTCTAGAGTTCTCCTATACCCCTCTTTCGACAATGGTGTCGCACCCAAATCAATTGATAAATTTAGGGAGGGCAGAGGGGAGGTAGACTTACTAGCCGTGGTTATTGCTAACTTGTTAAGGCTCCTCCGAACACGAAGAGACTCCTCATCTACCCGTGTATGGGTCATGTACCTACTTGCAAATGTAATAGGGCAAGAATACCTTTCACAGAAATGCAAAGGTCCCACCGTGCGTGCCAAACTGTAGAGGAGGTACTCGGGTATCCGCTTTTAACAAAAGTAGAGAATGAAAATTAAACACGTCCAGTACATCACCTACTCAAGGGGGGTTCTCTTTAGGGAAGTATACCCTTTAACATTTCTGTGAGCAGGTAGATAACACGGATTGCACAGTGGTAAATACTTTAGAAAATATGGACAACCAATGACCAAGGAAGACCATACACTTCTTGATTCGAATCAGACGATTACACGGTTGGGCAGAGTGATGCCCAAAAGTGCAAGCTTAGGGCTGACAAGCCACCCTAAAAGTATTAACTCCAATACAACAAATCAGCATAAGGGGCCACTGATATGCAGGCTAATTCAGAGCAATACAAATGTTAGAATTTCTCAAGAGAATAGAGATTAATCAACACACTGACTCACAGAAAAGAAAATAAATCCAAGCTACTCTCTTACACTATAGTGCTCTAGCCCTCCACTGTGAAGCCTACCCTCTGGAGGAGTGAGGTGGGGAGGGGGCGCAAGGGGTGGGGAGAGAGAGAGAGAGAGGGAGAGGCGCAAGAGGTGGGGTGGTGGGATGGGGCAATGGGGTGGGGTGGTGGGATGGGGGAGTGGGGTGGGGTGGTGGGATGGGGGAGTGGGGTGGGGTGGTGGGATGGGGGAGTGGGGTGGGGTGGTGGGATGGAGGAGTGAGGTGGAGAGGGGGGCGCAAGGGGTGGGGTGGTGGGATGGGGGAATGGGGTGGGGTGGTGGGATGGGGGAGTGGGGTGGGGTGATGGGATGGGGGAGTGGGGTGGGGTGGTGGGATGGAGGAGTGAGCTGGGGAGGGGGCGCAAGGGGTGGGGAGAGAGAGAGAGAGGGAGGGAGAGGCGCAAGAGGTGGGGTGGTTGGATGGGGCAATGGGGTGGGGTGGTGGGATGGGGGAGTGGGGTGGGGTGGTGGGATGGGGGAGTGGGGTGGGGTGGTGGGATGGGGGAGTGGGGTGGGGTGGTGGGATGGAGGAGCGAGGTGGGGAGGGGGCGCAAGGGGTGGGGGAGAGAGAGAGATGAGGGGTGCTACACCGGTTGACTATCATCTTCGAAAGTCGACTTCTTTTCTTCTCCGGTCACATACATCATTAAGTCCTTACTCATAAGTAAGGCTTCCATGCGCATTACCCACGCGGGATAATTATCTATGTCCAATTTATCAATTTGGACATGATCTGCCATGATCTTCTTGTTTCTGTTACTTCCAGTGAACTTTTGAGAATCTTTTTGCTTTTCAAAATCTTTCTCGTTCTGGTACCACTTCTTGTGGTTAACGGGCTCTGATATCAATTATGGTGAATACTCTGGCTCTGAACCCACTTCTTGGATCTCAGGGCTCTGATACCACCTGTGGGCGATTAACTTTTGCTCTGATACCACTTGTTATGGTCGACGCAGCAAAGGCTTGAACCTTGTCAAGTCTGCGGAAATTGCCGCGCTACCGAGAGGATGCTAAGCTAGAACGATATTAGAACACCTCCATAATCAACAATATTTAAGCAAGATTAGTGTTGCTCAACATATAAAACTGTGCTTTGAATTTACTGGAAAATTTCACCAGAACTTCACCGGACTGTCACCAGACTGACACCGTAGTTATACTGGAATCCTACCGGAATTAACTCCTATTCTGTTTGTAATTACTTCAAGTAAGTATACAAGAAGTAAGGAAGTGATGCGTGAACTTCCTTCACTGAGTGAACACTTTTTGAAGTTTGAGAGAAAACTCCTCCGGTTCAGAATGTCCTTTTTCGGTTAGACTTTGTACTCTGTGTACATATCCATTTCACCAAAATGATTGATGAAGTGATAGTAGAGATGTCTAGCTATAAGATAAGCTAACTCTCATACAAAACTTTAATTTACTCTACGAGATATACTGCATTGTTCTACCGAAAAACACGTTTTCTGAGAAAATTGTAACTGATCAAAACATTCGTTTAATGAGATAGTACCGAGGGACACGTTTACTAACGAACTATAACTATTAATGGTTAACGAACTTTCTACCGTAACACGTAAATACTCAGAGTTCTTCACATATGAACGGTGCGCGCAAACTTCCACATGAACATGTGTTTTCTATTAGAGAAGATGTGTACAAATTAGCTTGGCCTCTTCTTGCTCAAGCTATGGAAACTCTCCTATACTGAGTAGTTTCTCTTTACCATCTCTCTCAGATGAATACCTGATATTTCAGGTTTCTGTTATTCATCTGTACATACACGATCTATGGCGTCTTCTGAGAACTTCTCACTCTCTCTCTCTCTTCATTCTCTGTACATACACAATCTCTGGCGTCTTCTCACTTCCTCATTCTCTGTTTTCTCCTATATCTCTTTTGACCTCTGTATGTGCTCTATTTATACTGCACACTCTTCTTACGCACGTTCTAGCTTGCACTTCCCTCTTATTATTCTTATGCACGTTCTCTCTATATATACAGTTTGATTCGGTGTAACGAACTCTGATTCTGCAAGATTCTGTACTGTACATAACGGTCGTGAATTTGTCCCTTCATTAAGGCTTTTGATTTTCTGAATATTTGATTCCGCTTCTCTTTATCTTTCTTTGTCTGTTCGTCAAATTCGTGAGTGATTCTTCAACAAAGGAGACCATTGCACGGGTTTTGGAAAAGAGGAAAGAAAGAGTCTTCACTCAAGAAGAGGCTTTAGGTTCTGGAGGAGATGCAAATGCTACAAATAAGAAGACCAAAATATCTGACAATAAAGTCTGTTCATGATTGATGTATTAAGCTTCGAGTCTTCTGTGCATCCTTCCCCCCTCATATTTCTCCCCTCAGCCCCCACAGACCACCATCTCCCCCTCCACCTCCACCTCCTCCATCACCTCCTCCTCCATCCCCTCCACCTCCTCCATCTCCTCCCGACCACCCCCTCATCTTTTCCCCCATAGCCCCCACACCCACCCCCACCCCCAGCACTTCCACCACCATCTCCACCTCCCCCTCCAACTCCTCCATCTCCACCCCGGCCACCCCCTCATCTTTTCCCCCACCACCCCCTCATCATTTCCCCCACAGCCCCCACACCCACCCCCACCACCTTCTCCCCCTCCTCCATCTCCACCACTTCCACCACCATCTCCACCTCCCTCTCCACCTCCTCCATCTCCTTCCTCGCCACCACCTCATCTTTTCCCCCACCACCCCCTCATCTTTTCCCCCATCACCCCCTCATCTTTTTCCCCACAGCCCCCACACCCACCCCCACCACCTTCTCCCCATCCTCCATCTCCACCACCTCCACCACCATCTCCCCCTCCCCCTCCATCTCCTCCTCCATCATCCCCCCCTCCTCCATCCCCTCCACCTCCGCTCCCATCCTCTCTCCACACCCATGCTTGATAAAGTTCAGATGACTCCCCCAAGAGAATTCATTTGGCTCCTCACGTGTCAGATGACCAAAGGCATAAGATAACCAAGGACATAAATTAGCTCCCTGATCATGCCTTTCGTATCGAACATGTTTTGGCAAAAGTTCTTGATCATCTGATGTTGTTAGGTTGGTGCTTTTCGAGTATGAAGAAGATGACTCTTCCAATTAAGGAATTCATTGGGCTCTTAGATTGGTGGAGTTAGAATCAACCCATCATCCCTCCATCCACACCGCCATCTTTCACACTCAATAGGTAAAGGTCAAAAGCTACAACAAGAATTATGTGGAGAATTATGTGAAGGATGTGCTTCTAAGAGTCATTCAAATATTGCGGGCGGCATGTAAATGAGAATCTCAGTTGGCATGCAAAAGTGACACTAAAAGTGTAAGTAGTAAAAGTGAAAGTGGAGAAATGACTATTGCCGCTAACCATTCGTGACAGTTGCCTATTCTTGAGGATCCAATTCAAATCTAGTGGCATATTTGATCTACCCCTCCAATTTTGGGGCAATCAATTGACACATATTTAGTGAACGTGGAAATCGACAAGGCTCCCTTGGCCTATTGGAGCCTATAAAAGCAATGGACTAGTACTCATTTCGGGAGATAGACTGATACGTATAGAGCTTATCTCCGACGTCTCTTTTGGTGCTCTCTTTGCACTCTCTAGCTACAAGCCTACTGTAGGAAGTCACTTTGTGGTGAGGATACAGAGCATGGGCTTCC
This sequence comes from Ceratopteris richardii, assembly GCA_020310875.1. Lineage (NCBI taxonomy): Eukaryota > Viridiplantae > Streptophyta > Polypodiopsida > Polypodiales > Pteridaceae > Ceratopteris > Ceratopteris richardii. The sequence goes on from CM035422.1 coordinate 24,659,368, forward strand.
CATTGGAGGGCTTCCCAATGGAGGGCTTCCCAATGGAGGGCTAATAGCACTATAGTGTAAAGAAGTGGCTTGGTTTCGATGCTCTTCCATTAGAGCAAGTCTTCATACGTTTGTACTGAGCAGTGCAAGTCTTCATCTAGTTGTGTTCAGTGCAAGTCTTCATCTAGTTGTGCTCATTTTATTGGAAGAATCTCTTGTATTGATTCTCTTTTGTTCTGGATTGACATGCTAGCACAGAGCATCAGCTTTTGTGGCATTTCCTTTGCCTACGTTGTAATCATTTGTTTGAACTAAGGAGTGGTTTGGTCTTGCACTATTGTCATCTGTCATTAATCTTCTCCCTGAGTATTTACAATTCTGTGCAATTATTATTATCTGCCTGCTCACAGAAGTGTTAAAGGGTATATTTCCCTAAGGATAACCTCCCTTGAGAAGGAAAAGTACTAGAAGCACATGGTGCATGCTCCTGCTAAAAGTAGATATCCCAGTACATCCTCTACAGTTTGGCACACACGATGGGACACTTGCATTTTTGTGAGAGGCCCTAAGCATAGTAAATAGTCCTTTGCCATTATTTTTGTCCTATTGCATCTTGCAAGTAGGTACATGACCCATACGCGAGCAGATAAGCAACCTCTTTGTGTACGAAGGAGCCTTGAAAAGTTATCTATATCTTCGACTAGTGAACCAACATCTCCTCTACCTCCTTTGAACTTATGCGTTGAGTTGGGTGCAACTCCACTGTCAAAAGAAAAGCATAGGAGAACCTTAGACATCTCCTCAGATACTTCAGAGGAAACACAGTTGCAAATTTAATATCTCTCTCATTTACTCTCCAGACTTAACATCAAGCTCTCTACCTTCAAGGGACAAGCTTATGAGGATGCTGATGATCATGTGAGGAGATTCATCTTCTTATGCCGTGGACGAGGTTTACAGAATAGAGAGGATGTAATGCTGGTACTGTTCCTATCCACACTGGAAGGCCTTGCTGACAAATGGTACAGTCAATATGCAGATGGCCATTTTGCTACATGGGAGGCTCTGCAGACGGCATTCTCATAGACATTTCGACCCACTGACTCCTCGGAAAGATCTCTAGACCAGCTAGAGAACCTAAGGCTAAGATCAGGTGAATCCTTCCATGAACTTCACACTAGGACAAAAGCACTTGTTGCACGTCTTCCACATGCTCCAAGTGATTTCTTGATTAAAAATGGATAGGAAAAGCTTTGCCCAGGTCATCTCAGTAGAAGCTACGTGAGTCTCTTAGATTGGATTCAACCCTCACTGATTTTGTTGCAGCAGCATCACGCATTGCAGAAGCTAGGAAACATTTTGAAGGGGATACACAACCAAATTATGCTGCAAAACTAGACCCTAGTGGGCAACAAAGGTATGACGACTCAGTCTTATGCTGCTTCATCTTCTTCAATGCCCATGATGACTAGAGGCAGACAAGCGGTAGCAACCTCTACCAGGATAAAGGAGGAAAAGAAGGTTGGGTTGAAGGACCATGCAAATATTGAAGGAGCTTATGAAAGGATGGCTACTTCACTAAAGGACCAACCAACAAGTCTGCAAGAAGACACACATATGGTAAACATTGAGCAGATCTTGAAAGCTATTCATCATAAGGTTAGACTGTACGAACTCATAAAGATGGATTAAAAAATAAGGAGTGACTTATTAAAGATTATACACTCTGCTTACTTGAGCCAGCCACCTAGCATAGATGGTTTCATGGTTGATTTTCCCCCTACACACCTGGTGGACTACCAAAGCTCAAGGTTATCTGTTTTTATAAAAGATGAAGCTCTCACAAGTGTGATTATAGATGGAAGCTATGGCATTAATTTGATGCCAGATTTCACAATGAGGAAACTGAATTTGAACCCCACCAAGATGGCACGATTCACAATTACCCTAGCAGATTAACATCGAGTTGCACCAATTGGAATTATTGAAAAGGTACAATGATAGTACAAGGTTGTCACTTTGTTCTAGATTTTGTTGTTATTGCACTTCCACAGGAGACTTCTTACCCATTACTCCTAGGACGGCCTTGGCTAAGGCAAGCAAAATCTTTGCAAGACTGGGGAAAAAATAAGCTCTGGATTTTAACAAACACCAATAGCCAACTGCAACTACATTTGGAAAAAGGATTTGACTCAGGGAAAACTACTGGATATACTGTGGATACTGAGGTAATGCCCTCTTTACCCCAAGAAGATGATACATTATTGAATTGGATGATGGAAAGTACAGAGTGTTGCACGGCGGAAATCAATGAAATAGAGGGAGAAGTTGTAGAGGAAGGAGTTGCAGAAAAGGGCCATGAAGTTCACAAGGAAGCAGAGGATGAGAGTTTGCACTTGAGTAGAAACATTGAAGGGGCAACAACTATAGAATTTTCAGAAAAGGAAAGTTATGAGCCTTAATGCAGAGAAGATCTCCCCTTTTCGGATATACCTCAAGGATGGACGAGAGAACATATTGCAGAATATAAGATAAATTCCACTCCTGCATATAGTGGAGATGATTTCTCAAGTAAGACCAGTCCTGAATCACTTGTTCAAGAAGTAAATCTAGGAGATGAAGAGAATCCTCAAGTAGTCCACTTGGCCTCTTGGCTATGGCATTATCCCCCTTTACTACAGAAGGTAACTTCTTTACTTTTTTCTACAAAAATGTCTTCGCATGGTCCTACAAGGATCTAACAGGGATACTAGAGGAGCTTGGATTACATCAGGTACCCTTAGTTGAGGGAGCCATGCCTGCAAGGAGTAGGCAGTATCAACTCAATCCAAAGTATGCGGATGCAGAAAAGTTGGAAATTACAAAACTAGAAGAAGCAGGTATAATTGTTTCAGTATAACATTCCACGTGGCTTTCTTCTATGGTTATTGTACCCAAGAAAAATAGTGGAAAAATAAGAGTCTGGGTTGATTTTCGTGCCTAAAATAAAGTGATTGTTCAAGATGGATTTCCTCAGCCCCTTATAGAGCAAGTACTTGAGGAAGTAGCTGGTCACACTTTGCATAGCTTCTTGGATGGTTTTAGTGGCTACAATCAGATAGTGATCCATCCTGATGAAAGGGACAAAACAGCCTTCGTTAGTCCATGGGTCACTTATGTCTATACCCACATGGATTTTGGTTTGAAGAATGCACCAGCTTCATTTAATAGAACAATGTATCTAATATTGGGCAAATGGTTGACAACCTTTCTACACATTTTCATGGATGACTTCTCAGTGTTTTCAGGCACAGAAAGAACATTAGCAGTTCAACATTTCGATGACCATTTGGAAAATCTAAAGGAATTTTTTGAGAAATGTCTCAAAACAGGCTTGAAGTTAAATCTTGCTAAGCTAAATGTCACTATTTGGTCACTAAGGGTACTCTTCTTGGTCACATAGTATCTACTGAAGGGATAACCCTGGATCCTGCAAAGGTTAGTGCTATCCTTTCCATGCCTATTCCAGAAAGCTCAAAGGAAACGCAAAGCTTTTTAGGCCATGCACGATACCATAGAATATTTATACAAATGTATTGAGAAATAGCTGAGCCCTTATCAAGGCTTACCAGTAAAAAGGTTCCTTTCTCTTGGAGTGTTGAAGCTAAGAAAGCATTTTGTGACCTAAAATTGAGGTTATGTACTGCTCCACTTTTAAGTGTTCCTAACTCGTCATTGGAGTTTCATGTGCATACAGATGCCACTCTTCATGCTGTTGGTGTGGTTCTAGCTCAACCTTCATCACACAAGGTTTATAGACCTAGCTCTATGCCAGCAGACTACTCACCAAGGCAAAAAGGAACTATAGTACGACCGAAAGTGAAGAATTGGCTATCATATTTGCTCTTCAAAAGTTTTGGCATTACCTTCTTGGTGTACATTTTATAGTCATATCTGACCATCATCCCTTGAAGTTATTGATAAACAAGCCTAGAGTAGCTGGAAGGGTTTGGAGATGGTTACTCCTATTTCAAGAATTCAACTTTGATATTTATATTAAGCCAAGAAGAGAGCACTACATGGTCGATCAAGTATCGAGGATTGCAATGAGCGAGAAGGCAGCAGGTATTAATGATGAATTGGTGGATAGTAATCTCTTCTTAGTAGCAACGCAGACTGATTGGTATGATAGAATTGTCCATTTTCTCACTACTGGAAAACTCCCAAAACACTTGACACCTATAGAGAAGAGGAGATTGCTCCTTAAAACCAAAGCATATCCACTTATAAGTGGAAATTTATATAGATATTGTCAGGATGGTATCTTGAGAAAGTGTGTTTATCTAGAGGAGGTAAATCTTTTGCTAGAGACTACACACACTGAAGGGCATCTAAAGGGGGAAGAATTGGCTCACAGAATCATCCACAAAGGACTATGGTGGCCTCATATTTACAAGGATGCGATCAAGTTTGCTAAAGAATGCCACATTTTCTAGAGATGTGCTCCTATGCCAACCAGATTGAATTTCAAACCATTAGTCATATCCACATGATGGGTCCCATTTGAACGATGGGGTCTTGATTTCATAGGACCTATTAGTCCAACTGGTCGCCTTGGGGGTAATAAGTATATTTTGATGGCTACATGTTATGCAACTAAATGGATAGAGGCTAAAGCTACTATGCATTTCATGGCTTTAACAGTAGCTAAGTTTTTGTATAAATGTATTTTCTCAAGATTTGGTTGCCCACTGGAAATCACTAGTGATAGGGGGACACATTTTGTGAATCAATTGGTCCAATTTATATTTGATAGGTACAAGGTCTTTCATAAAAAATCTTGTGCCTAATATCCAAGGGAAAATGGCAAAGCAAAGAGCTCCAATAAGATTTTGATCGGATTGCTGTGCAAATTACCTTTTGATCATCAAAGCTTTTGGCCACAAGCATTGATCGGTGCAATTTGGGCTTTCAAATCTACAAAGAGGGGAACCACTAGTGAGAGTACAGATTTCTTAGTATATGGAAAAGAGGCATTAGCACCATTCGAATTTATTATCAAAAGAGAACTTGGAGCCAAAACCATTGGAATTGAATCTCCCATTAGGAGACTGGTGGCATTAGAAGAATACAGAGAAGGAGCAATGCAAAAGCTTCAGGTAACACAAGAAGAGTGCAAGAGACTGCATGACATGTATCTTAGGTCCAATGAAGTACAGGAAGGATCCTTAGTTTTGGTGCATCAAATCCCAACAGTTTCAACCAAATTGGCACCCAAATGGATAGGACCATATAGAGTGATAAAGGTAATACCACATGGAGCAGTGCATCTGGAGGATTTGCAGGGTAAGAGGATACCCTTGGTCAATATATTCAGGGTGAAGATTTACCTAAAATTAGTTCAAAGTGGAAGAACTTCATTCATTGTACATACAACATTTCATTCAGTCTTTGCAGTTAATTTGGTCTATTCAATAGGCGAATAAAAAGGAAAAGTTGCACTAGAACGGTGCAAAGACTTGATGTGGGGGTCTCTAGCACCCGTCTCTCTCTCTCTCTCTCTCTCTCTCTCTCTCTCTCTCTCTCTCTCCCTCCCCCGCTTGCCCCACCATCTCCTCCTACTCCCGCCCGCTATCCCCACCACCCCCGCCAACCCCACAGCCACCACCCCCACCTCTCTCCCCTCATGCAGCCCCCTCGTAGTTACCTCTCTTCCCCCACCTCTGCAGCCCCTCCCCACCCGCTGCTCCCTCCCTCCCCTTACCTCTGCAATGTCCCACCACCCCCTCCTCTCTCCCGCCACCAACCCCACAACCCCCTCCTCTCTCCCCCCACCAATCCCGCCACCCCGCCACCATGACTCCCAACCACCCCCTCCTCTCTTCCCCCACCAGCCCCGCAACCCCCTCCTATCTCCCCTCACCAACCCCGCCGCCACCACTCCCCGCCACCCCCTCCTCTCTCCCCCCCACTAGCCCCACCACCACCACCCTCCGCCACCCCCTCCTCTCTCCCCCCACCAGCCCCGCAACCCCCTCCTCTCTTCCCCCACCACCCTTGCCCCCACTCTCCCCTACTCTTTCCTCCCACCATCCCCGCCGCCACTCCTTCCGCCCCCCCTCTTCCCCTCTCTCTCTCTCATTGCATAGATAACTTTTCGTTTCAGTTGCAGACTCGTGGCTTGAGTGATAGCTCTACAATGCAAAGGATTCACCCGACTCACCATGATACCGAAGCCGGCATTCAGGGCTAGTCTCCGAGCTTACCGTAGATGATGTTTCCGCAGACAGAGTGAGGTTATGCTTTGTGTATTAATATGCATGCGCTTGCTTGAAAACTACACCAATAAACAAAATATTGGCAGAAAAAATATCAGTAAAGAAACAAATTTCAAGTGCAATATGGACGCAAACATTGCCCAAAAAAAAGGTGTGGATTTGGGATCATGCACGAGTAATTGCAAAACATCAAGTTTAAACTTCAAGAAACCCTTTAGTGGGATCATCAGAGCCCTTTTGCTATCATCTCAAACTTTTCAAACAGAGAGGAGACCATTGCACGGGTTTTGGAAAAGAAGAAAGAAAGAGTCTTCGGTCAAGTAGAGGCTTTAGGTTCTGGAGGAGATGCAAATGCTGCAAACAAGAAGACCAAAATATGTGATGATAAAGTCTGTTCATGATTGATGTATTAGGATTTCAGTCTTCTATGCATCCTTCCCCCCTCATATTTCTCCCGTTAGCCCCCACAAACCACCATCTCACCCTCCACCTCCACCTCCTCCATCACCTCCTCCTGCATCCCCTCCACCTCCTCTATCTCCTCCCCGCCACCCCCTCATCTTTTCCCCCACAACCTCCACCCCCACCACTTCAACCACCATCTCCACCTCCCCCTCCACCTCCTCCATCTCCTCCCCCGCCACCCCCTTAAGTTTTCCCCCACAAGCCCCTCATATTTTCCCACACCACCCCCTCATCTTTTCCCCCACAGCCCCCACACCGACCCCTACCTTCTCCCCTTCCTCCATCTTCCCCACTTCCACCACCATCTCCATCTCCACCTCCCCCTCCACCTCCTCCATCTCCTTCCCCACCACCCCCTCATCTTTTTCCGCACCACCCCCTCATCTTTTCCCCCACCACCCCCTCATCTTTTCCCCACAGCCCCCACACCCACCCCCACCACCTTCTCCCCCTCCTACGTCTCCACCACCTCCACCACCATCTCCCACTCCCCCTCCATCTCCTCCTCCTCCATCCCCCCCTCCTCCATCCCCTCCACCTCCGCTCCCATCCTCTCTCCACACCCATGCTTGATAAAGTTGAGATGACTCTCCCAAGAGAATTTATTTGGCTCCTCACGTGTCAGATGACCAAAGGCATAAGATAACCAAGGACATAAATTAGCTCCCTGATCATGCCTTTCATATCGAACATTCTTTGGCAAAAGTTCTTGATCTTCTGATGTTGTTACGTTGGTGCTTTCGAGTATGAAGAAGATGACTCTTCTAATTAAGGAATTCATTGGGCTCTTAGATTGGTGGAGTTAGAATCAACCCACCATCCCTCCATCCACACCGCCATCTCTCACACTGAATAAGTAAAGGTCAAAAGCTACTACAAGAATTATGTGAAGAATTATGTGAAGGATGTGCTTCTGAGAGTCATTCAAATATCGTCGACGGCATGTAAATGAGGATCTTAGGTGGCATGCAAAAGTGAAACTAAAAGTGTAAGTAGTAAAAGTGAAAGTGGAGAAATGACTATTGCCGCCAACCATTCATGACGGTTGCCTATTCTTGAGGATCCAATTCAAATCTAGTGGCATATTTGATCTACCCCTCAAATTTTGGGGCAATCAATTGGTGCATATTCAGTGATCGTGGGAATCGGCAAGGCTCCCTTGGCCTATTGGAGCCTTTAAAAGCAATGGACTAGTACTAATTTGGGGAGATAGGCAGATACGTATAGAGCTGATTTCCGATGTCTCTTTTGGTCCCCTCTTTGCACTCTGTGGCTACAAGCCTACTGTAGGAAGTCACTCTCTGGTTAGGATATAGACTGTGGGCTTCCCAGTGGAGGGCTAATAGCACTATAGTGTAAAGAAGTGGCTTGGTTTGTCCTATGGTGTGAGTCAGTGGTATTTCTGTGCTCTTCCATTAGAGCAAGTCTTCATACCTTTGTACTGAGTAGTGCAAGTCTTCATCTAGTTGTGTTCAGTGCAAGTCTTCATCTAGTTGTGTTCATTTTATTGGACGAATCTCTTGTATTGATTCTGTTTTGTTCTCGATTGACATGTTAGCACAGAGCATTAGCTTTTGTAGAATTTCCTTTGCCTACGTTTTGTTCGAACTAAGGAGTGGTTTGGTCTTCCACTATTGTCATTTTTCATTAATCTTCTCCCTGAGTATTTACAATTCTGTGCGATTATTATTATCTGCCTGCTCACAGAAGTGTTAAAGGGTATATATCCCTAAGGAGAACCTCCCTTGAGTAGGCGAAGTACTGGAAGTGCATGGTGCATGCTCCTGTTTAAAGTAGATACCCCAGCACCTCCTCTACAAATGCAGTCATACCTATAAGAATTCCAGTTATTCTATATTTCCTTTGTCAGCTTCTCTTTATGTTCCAACTTTGAAAGAAGACGGAAGAAGGAGAATGTCTAGAGAAAGTTCTTATTAGGTGTTCTTGTTCAGGAGAAGGTTCCAGAGTTCTATTAAAGAGAAATTTGATATTTTAGAAAGGTATGTTTTCAGAAGTGCACACATGAATGTTTATACCAGGTCCTGAAGGAAAGAGATATGAAGGACTAACAGGTATGAACAAAGATGAAGACATGATGAAATCATAGATATGATATTTTGATGAGACTCATAGGATGAGTTGAGTTGAGTTGAGTTCAATACATTAGAGATGAACCAACTAGTGTTCATAATACATTAAGTTGTGAGTTGTCAGTCACAAGTCCCAAGATTCACCCCTAATTCTGTTTATAGTATTTACATGACACAACAGAAATACGTTGAGAAACATTTTGTAAGGTAAAAGAAAATATGAGGATCCTAGTATATATTTTTAGGTTTGAGAAGACTAGAGATAGCAGGTTTAGAGTCAGTACTTGCTACATTTGTTGTCAAGAAAATGATTGCTTGATGAATACACTATTGGATATCTAGTTTGCATATTTTCTCAAGTATTATGGTTCGTATTCAGCAGGTTCAATTTTTTGAATTTGAAGAAAGTCAAATTCAGTTTTAAAGAAGACTTTTGAAGAAAAGGTTTGAAGGTCAATTCGGGAGTACAAGTTTGAAGTTGATGACAATTTGTAGATGAATGAAGTTACATATCCAGTTGAGTTTGTACCAATATGACATTGCAAGGGGGATTGTTGGAAAACAATGTCACATTAGTCCAACATCCTATTAGGGCAGAAACCCTAATTTTTGTACTTGGTTATTTTTTGACACAAAAATAGGTAAAATATTTATCATTCTATCTTGTAGAGCTTGAAGAGAGCATTCTTATGGTATATAATATGCAGTCATCAAAGATCAGATTTGGGAGAAAACCCTAATCCTAATTTTCTCGGGATTTAGGGTTTTGACCTCATATGATAACTCTTGGTGGTATGGATCAACCATCTACATAATGTATT
>CM035422.1:24688979-24873979 GCA_020310875.1 Ceratopteris richardii
TAAGCAAGTGTAAGTGCAAGCTTGGGAACACACTTCCTGGGCATTCAAGGGCAACCAAGCAGGAAACAAAAGGTTGGAATATTCTCAACTCCCTCTGTCATTTTTTAGCTCAGGCTAAGTACGAATAGTGCTAGAAGTAAGTTAGGGCAACGATAGGCATCAATCAAGTTGAAGACCACCTATGCACTCAAGTCCAAGATTAAATATAATCTCTTTGTGATGCGATGACCATAAAGAAAAGAATCTAACATGGAACGGTCAACCTAAAAGTACGAAGAACATTCAAGTATTCCTGGCAACGTAATATCAGACAAGACCTTTAACACGATAAATAACTAAAAAGAATCAAGCGACTGATACCAATTGATCGGCAATGAGGTTGTACCCTGGGACAAATTGGGATAATCAGTTAGGCATATGAACCTTAGATCAGGGCGACATCTAGTGAGGGAGAGACAAAGCCTTAGGTCTTCAGAGGCTAGTGTCAACCACACTGCTAGGTCATGGGCCCAGCAGTTGAGCCACCACTCATACTACCCAAGTTCTGAGACTAGTGAGTCCGAGATGTCTCAAGGTATGGAGAGGCCTACAGGAAGTTCAGGAGTGCCATACTTGCACAGGGTAGAAGGCCCTTACAAAACGCAGTTGGAATACCTTAGGACCAACCGATTAGGTGCTAGTATCTATGAGGACGGCCTAGGAAGATCTGTGGTACATATTAAGAATCCTGATCAATCCATTGGATTAGAGCACCCAGCTGTCAAGTTTGAAAACGGAGCATACTTGGACAAAGAAGGAACCATATACGTAGTCACCGGTCACCCAGATAGGACGGACGAATTTGGAAATGTGATCCCTGAAGCAGACTTAGGTGACCTGGAGCAAGGAAACATGGGTGCAGAACCTAGAACCCCTCGAGGTAAATCTGTTCTTACGAGGATTATCACACCGGAGTGGATTCCCCAGGATAATAAGAGCATAGAATTGCTCCTCAATCGAGAGACTGACGAAGCCTTTTGGAGGTACAAACCCGATCGGCCAACTGCTATAGGAGCAATCATGATCTATGAGTTTAAGGATCCTGATAGCCCAGGCAGAGTGACCTACTTAGATCACGCTTCGGAGAGGATCTTTGTGGTGACAGAAAATGATAGGCATGCTTACACTTGGAAGGGTGAATTTGTTTTCCCCCAACCAAGATCGAATGTATCCTATGGTCACCCTGGAGCTGGAACATCCCAAGCTCATGGAATGCAAAGAGACAGACATAGAGAAAGGCCGGAAGTAAGCTTTGCTAACCCAGGGGGCAGAGAAAGAACAAGGCTGGAAACAAATAGGATGGAATCTGAGATACATAGAGCTCACAGGAATCAAAGAAATGCGGATGAGTTCCCTCTACCCCGACCTAGAGAGCACACAAGGACTTTGAGACCGACTCAGCTAGTTAAGTCCATGAAGAACTACTTCGATGGCACTGGAGATCCATACGATCATGTGGCTGAGTTTAGACAAGTCCTGAGAGCTGAACAAGTGGAGGATCTTTTCACGCAGTATAATGCCTTTGGTCTGACCCTTCGGAACACTGCCCTGACATGGTTTCAGCCACTAAATGAGAGACAGTTCAGGAGCATAGATCAACTCCTAGAGGCGTTCATTATCGAATTCTCCAAGAGTGGCATAAGGCATAATACCTCCTCGCTGATTCAGAGCTTCAAGCAAACACCTCAAGAAACTATGAGGCTTGCAGGAAGAAGATTTAGGCAATACTTAGAAAGATGCCCTGTTTCGGAGCTACCCACACCAGCCAAGCAAGTGGCTTTATTCTTGGATGGATTGCTAAGTACCAAATTGAGATCTTATGTGTACTTGAAGGACCCTAGGACCATAGAAGAGTGTGTACGCATGTGCATCGACATTGAGGATAACCTAGGGGAGGAGTTAGAGCTTTCCAAGATATACAAAGATTCGGAGAGTGCCTCTAACCTCTCTTCCACACAATCCACATCAATCGAGGAACTTGCAGAGAAAGTAGCTCAGAAATTAGGTGTCACCAACAAACAAATTCCGAGATTTGCCCCTCTGAAGAGATGCTACACTTGTGGTGGTGACCACATGGCGAATGTATGTCCCATTATGGCCCAACCCCAAGTAAATCCTAGTAGCCAGTACTGCACTATAGAACGAAGATACACAAATCACACCGCACAAGACTGCCCATACAACAAGCAAGCAGTTAGGCAAACCTACCTCAGACATACCCTCAACAAGGCAGATACCAGAACCAATACCAACCACAACAGTATTCTAGGCCTCAACAAACCTACCAACCACAATACCAAGCCCAACAAAGGCCTGAGCCTGTGTTAGCCCAACAACCTCTAGCTCCATCCAACTTGATCCCTGTAAAGTATGCAGCTGCAGAAGAGAACCTGAATAGAGCTATAGTCCCCGTCACACCATTGCTTTCATAAAGTGATCCCAGTGATCATAGCTTCGATTCCACACATGTGGATAGTCCCCAGGCTTACTACATGCAGTCTCCTGAACATGGTGAGTCTTACTATAGTGAAGAGCCAAATGAACCTAGTTGGGAATCAGATTACACAAATGTCATGTATGCAAATCCCAACCCTAGACCCCAACCTAGGCAGGTAAGACCCCCATTCCCTAGAGGACCATGTTTTACAGATGTCAAGGAGATCATCTCATTCGTGACTGTCCCTTGCCTCCACCTACCCAATCCCAGTCAGTAACGATCCAAGGCTATTGTCAGGAGTGTGGAAAGGAGCATCTCTTACGAGATTGTCCTAAGAATTCCAACAGTATGCCAAAAATCACTCCTATCAACGTTATTGGGTTAGTTGTAGACTCCACAGGGAGTGTGACTTCCACTGCACCCGTGCAAGTGGTCACAAGAGCTCAAGCATTGCAGCAAAACCAAGCTGTAGATCAGGGAAAGAGCCCAGAAGTTAGTGAAACGGAGAGCATAACCAAGAAGAGAACTAGAGCCTGGAAAGATAGTCGAGAAAGAATGAAAAGACAATGGGCTAAAAAGATGAGTGAACTTGAGGAAAGCATAAGAGAAACCAAAGCCAAGATAACTGAACTCACATCTCAAACTCCCTCTCACACTACCCCACCACCACCATTCCCATCGCCATCCGACCCGCCACCTTCCAACCCACCTCATACGATTCCACCACCCCCTAGAGTAGGATCAGTATTAGCTGATCCCACTCCTGAAGACATAGACATGATGCTTAAAGCATATCAGGCCAGAATCCAAGAAGGGCCAAATGTAACGGATCATGACAAGTGCTACCCTAGAGCTGACCTAGAGATAGAAAGAACCAAGCTTTGCGCGAAAATGGTCGCATTGGCTCAGACTATGTTCGAAGCCAGTCGCCTTTTCAATTACTCGGGCTCAGCCAAGACACAATTACACTTGGAAGGACTTCTAGAGAAGCTAGAGGACATAATTGAAAGATCTGCCAAGGAAGAAAAAAACCAAGAAAGAGATAAAGCAAGCAAAAACATGACCCATCCCCCACCGAAAGCTTATGTGCCCAATTCCACTGAACCAGACAACCCCCCTTCACTAGAAAGAATGGAGAATCTAATGGCACAATCACAAAAGGAACTCGCCCCTCAACACCATGACAAGGCCAGTGAAAGAGCAGGTCTTCCTACCCAGAGAGCCTATGTGCCTGAAGCCTATGTGCCTAACTCCACGGAGCCAGACACATCATCTTCTATGAATCGATTCACACCAGAATTCCTACGAGAGATTCAAGAAGACAAATGGGCTAAAGAAAGTGAAGTGCCTCCTCCCATTGAACTTGTGGATGACGCACATGACCAATTCCCACAAGACATCCCATCCATTTATGGGGAGCAGGAGAGTACCCAATCTCAAGAAAGATTAGACTTCGAGTCTAACTCTCTACAAGAATTACCCCACTTCACAGGCCCATGGGAAGCTAAGTCTACTTGTATGAGAGCACCCACGGTCATGGTACGAAATGAGGACTCAGTCTTACCTAGGAACACAGAGGTGGTGAAAAACACTAAAGTGCAGTGCAATCTCAAGTTAGAAGAGCTACTCAAGGTTAGACCTGAATTATGGAAACATGTAGCCAATCAAGTGCCCGAGATAGCAAAACCTCGTTCCCAGGTAGGATCACATAGGACAGTGCCAGAAATACCCTTGGATAAGATAGGAGATATGTGTGAAGGTGAAGAAGGGAACACCTATCTTCCCATTACCTACCAGGAGTACACTACCAAGGCAATTTTAGACTCAGGTGCAGGAGTTGCAATTGCCACCACTTCCCTATGGAAGCGTTGGGGCAAGCCAGCACTCAGGCCAACGAGAATGAAATTGCAGATGGCCGATGGTCATATTGAGAGACCCTTAGGATTGCTAGAAGGAATAACTCTCACCACCTGTGGTGTCGAGTTTGAGCATACATTTGCTATATGTGACTTCAGCAAGAACCATGCCTATGAAATGATCTTGGGACGACCTTTTATGCGACAGTTGCAAGTGGTACAGGATTGGGGAACCAATTCTTTGTACCTGCAACACTTGGGTGTTACGACCAAAGTGAATCTCAAGGATTACTCTCATAGAGATGTCCCTCCTATTCAATGGAATCCCATCCATAGAGCCAAAGATGATACAGAATATGTGCATTCCATAGGATCAGGATCCTCATGGATGCATGAAGGCACCCACTTATGGATGTGTAAAGTAGCAGTAGAACAGGAGAAAAGAGAAAAGGCCAGAGATATAGGTGCAAAAGAAACCCATAGATCAATCCAAGACCCAGCCTATGCACCTGTAGTTTTTCCAGACGAAGAATTTGAACCTCACGGCTGGGCAGAAATTTTAGCAACCATGGATGTAGCCATCAATGAGGAACAATGGACACCTCACTGTGATGAGGATGGCTATGACATTTCAGTCTTCTCCATAGAGCCAATCATGGGAGAGGCAGTTCTAGAAGAATGCGAACCTAGCCCTGATGCATTTGAAAATGCAAGTGACTCCGATCTATAGTCAATCATTATGGACCCACCATTTGCATCAGATGAAGAATACTTCCATGAAGTAGAATTTCAACCCCAGAGGCATGGAGAGCTTACAAATGATGTAAGATTAGCAACACATGTGACCCCGAAGGAAGAAGGAAAGAAACGAAAGAAGAGAGAAGTCTCACCAGAAGAGGAAGAATCTTTGTTTGAGGTCCCAGAAAATTTTAAGAAGTATGAGATAGACGACAGGAGAGTCATGATAAGAATGCCTAAACGAGAGGCACAATCAGGAGAGGCCTATGATAACAAAGAAACCACCAAGAAAATAGTAGTGGCTCTAGAAGAAGGAGAGGAGAGATGCACGTACATAGGCCATGACCTAACAGAGGAAGAAGAGCATGCGTTAATTGCCTTGCTAAGAGAATACAGGGATGTATTCGCTTGGAGTTACAAGGATTTGAAAGGTGTTGACCCTGACATATGCTCACACACTATCCCCATGACCTCAGATGCTAAACCCTCTAAGCAAAAGCCCTACACATATAACGATAATTACGCTGCTAAGATCAAAGAGGAGATAGATAGACTGGTCGAAGCTGGATTTATCTATGAAATTGAGCACACTGAGTGGGTATCCCCCATCGTAGTGGTGCCCAAGAAGAATGGCAAGCTGCGTGTATGCATTAACTTGAAGAAGGTCAATGCAGCCACAATTCGAGATAACTATCTGCTTCCCATCACAGAACATCTCTTAGAAAGAGTGGCAGGCAAGGAAATGTACAGCTTCCTTGATGGATTTTCGGGCTACAATCAAGTAGCCATAGCTCCAGAAGATCAGCATAAGACACCTTTTGCCACAGAGTGGGGTATATTTGCCTTTCGTGTAATGCCATTTGGGCTTACCAATGCACCAGCTACTTTTCAGAGACTGATGTGCCATGTATTTAAGGAGTTCCTGAGGAAGAACTTAGAAGTCTATGTTGATGATCTTTGTGCTCATTCCAACATTAGACAAACCCATATTCCTGAACTCAGACAAATCTTTGACAAATGTAGAGAATATCAGGTCTGCCTGAACCCAAAAAAGTGTGTTTTTATGGTCAGGCAAGGCAAGATTCTAGGACACATTGTGTCAAAGAATGGCATATCTACTGACGAGGAGAAAGTGAGAGCCATAGCAGAGCTACCTAGGCCAAGGAATGTCAAGGAAGTACAAGCTTTCATGGGGCATTGTGGTTACTACCGCCGGTTCATTCACATGTATGCCGTCATTGCAAAGCCCATGTACGGACTTCTGACTAACTTTGAGTGGACTGTTGAATGTGAGAACTCCTTCCAGGAGCTTAAACGAAGATTATGTTCAGCACCAATCTTGACCACACCAGATTGGAATAAGCCATTCCATGTTCACGTGGATGCATCCAATTATGCTATTGGGTGTGTGCTTGCTCAACCTACTCGTGAAGGTAATATGGATCTTCCAATTGCCTATGCCAGTAGACAATTGAATGCAGCTGAACGAAATTACACCACTACGAAGAGAGAAGGCTTAGGCATGGTATATGCAGTTAAGAAATTTAGACACTATTTGCTTGCAAACAAGTTTAAATTTTTTACTGACCATCAAGCATTGTTATATCTCGTAAACAAGCCATGCAATACAGGAAGATTAGTAAGATGGTTTCTCTTGCTAATGGAATATGATTTTGAGGTTGTGGTAAAGAAAGGTAGGACTCATTTGAGAGCAGATCATCTCTCTAGGCTCACATCTGGAGAAGCCCCACAAGGAGTATCAGATGACCTTCCTGATGCTTACTTGTTTAACTTGGAAGTGGTACCGCAGTGGGCTAAGCCATTAGTGCCAGTATTGACATACGGGCCTAACCATCCAGTAGTAAACACACAGAATAGAGAGGTTGTGAAAGCCCAAAAGTACCACATCATGGTAGGGAGCATGTACAAGCACACGGATCAAGGAATCTTGGCATGTTGTGTAGAAGAGGACGAGTATGCGAAGTGGTTGCAATTAGCACATGTAGGTGCATTAGAGCAACACTATTCAAAACACCGAACCTTACAGACACTAAGGAGACTCGGAGTGCATTGGCCAACTATGGAAGCTGATGTCCAAAAGTTGTGCAAGGAATGCCCAATCTGTCGCACTAAACCACCTGTGGAACATGCCACTCTTTACCAAGTGTCCATAGTGCCAGATTGGAGTGAACCACTAGTATCCTTCCTGAGGACGAAAACATTTCCTCCAGATATGACCTTGGCTAGGAAAAGGAGTTTAGAACAAGAAGCCCAAGATTACTCACTCATTGGTGATAATCTATATAAGCGTGGTAAAGATGGTTACCTAAGGCTATGTGTCCATGAAAGTGAATATCTCAAGATCTTGGAAACTGCTCACCAAGGTGTAGCAGGAGGACACTTTGGACCAGATCGGGTGATCAAAGCAATTCTATTTGCGGGCTTCTGGTGGCCAACCCTTCACATGGATGCACATACCTATGTGAAACGATGTGATGTCTGTCAGAGAACTCAGTATCCTATACGTAAAGATGAGATGCCACTGAAACCTATGATGGGTGGACGTGCATTCTCTAAGTGGGGAATAGACTTCGTGGGTCCTATTAATCCCCCAACTAAGGGTTCCCATGCAGAATATATCATTGTTGCGACGGACTATCTAACAAAGTGGGTAGAGGTAAAAGCCACAACGAAGAACGATGCTCAAACAATTGCTAAATTCTTGTTTGAGAATGTATTCACAAGATACGGGCTACCTATAGAGTTAGTAAGTGATAGAGGCACTCACTTCTTGAATGAATTTATTGAAAATCTGCTCCAAGAATTCTTGGTAGTGCATAAGAAATCTGCCCCCTATCACCCTCAAGCAAATGGCCAAGCTGAGAGCACAAACAAGATCTTGTGCAATGTACTGACGGAATTAGTGAACACTAAACGCTCTGATTGGGACAAACAGCTACACCATGCTGTTTGGGCATACCGAGTCGCCTACAAAACAGTACTCCAAGCCACCCCCTTTCAGATGGTGTTTGGCCAAAATGCGGTGCTACCCTTGGACTTCTTGATACCTACATTGAAGGTAGCACAAGAGCACGAATGGACGGGTCATGAACTCTCCTCTAGACTTTTTGACCTTGAACGATTAGGAGAAACGAGACTGAGAGCAGTTGTAGGGATATATGCAGCTAAGAAGAGATAGAAGGCATACTTTGATGCCCATGTGAAGGATAAGGGCTTGAAAGCGGAAGATCTAGTTTTAGTCTACACATTGAAACAACATGCAAGGAAGCTAGAGAAGAGAGGCTACGGACCTATGATCATCAATAGGATCTCAACAAGTGGAGCAGTGCAACTAGCCACATTAGAAGGCGATGTTCTCCCAAGTTATATCAGCGGATGCAGAGTCAAGTTGTATCAGGAACCCCTCACGGAAGAAATGCTAAGCCGACTCAACACTGCTAAGCAACGTAAAGAGGAGGAAAAACGAATTCGAGAAGAAGCTCAAGCAGAAGCCCTAGAACGCATACGGAGAATGAAATTAAGAAGACAAGGTAGAGAGCAACCTGTGCCAGATGCATATGCAGATCCAGGATATCCCGTGGCTATGTGTGAAGTTTCAGGTGTTAGCTCACATAGGATAACTGATCGACGTCCTTTCATAACTTTAGATATAGGGCAAGGAAAGAGTGCAAGGACTGTAAGAGCCTTGATTGACTCCGGTGCAGCCACTAGTGCTATTAAATTGTCTTACTGTCAAGAGTTGCAATTAACTGTCAATCCTGTGGAAGCATATCTCATAGGATTGGGAGGCGTGGAAACCCCTTGTATGGGCGAGGTGGAACTTCCCCTCTACATTCATGATGAGGCAATGACAGTTAAGGTACTAGTGTGTCAAGATGAGGACCTCACTGAACCTCTTGTCTTGGGTCAAGACTGGATTTATGACCAAGCAGTCAACTTAAACCTAAGAAGTGGACTTCTTCAGGTATGGGTCAATCATAGTCGAATTACAGTAGAGTTAGATAATGGAGCACTCAAGGAACTAGGAAAGACACACACTCCTGGTCCTTCCAGGAGTACACATGAAGTTGACCATGCCGTTCTTGTCCAAGGCTATGTGATGCAGAAGAATGAAGATCTCAGAAAAGGAGTCAGAACCACAACGGAACCCCCTTCTTTTCTAGAGGCCAGAGGGAGGCAGCAACCAAAGGTGGATCAAAGGCAGAAGAAGCAGAGTACTACCTATGTCGGAGATCAAAAGTACCTGCGCAGCAAAATGTCTCAGCTAGTGAAACAAGTGTGGGTGCGGAAAGGCGAACACCCGGTTGCACTCAAGCCAACCACACGGGCAAAGCCTCTTATTAGTGACCCACAACACGACACCAATAAGAAGTCTTTCAGAGGCTCATCTGCTAACGTGAAGTCTATTTGGGTGCCCAAGAAGTCGATGAAGGCTAGCCCACAATCAAGACAAATTTGGGTGCCTAAGGCTTGTCTGCGGGCTCAAACAGCTACACCAAGGCCACACCCTGTACAGCGTGATCCATTCACTCGCACAGCCGACATCCACTCGTTTTCAACACTCAGGAACACACCAAGGCCCATGAGCACGAACATAATCACTTGTAAATGGGTCCCTAAAAGGCCTCATTTTCAAGCCGACACACCTATAAAGCTCTCGAGAGCCTCTACGAAACCAAGAGCAAAACCCATCCACTGCATTTGGCAGCCTAAGACTTGTAACAAACCCCCGGACCCCAATTGTAAATCCATGACAACCTACTAACCCCATCACTATCACACTACATCATTCCACTTAGCTCTTAGGTGTACTGAACTCCTAACCACACACACACTCACACCGAGCACTTACTAACCCATCAATCTCTCCCAACCCTCGTGTTAATGTTGTATTGGGAACAACAACGGTTCTCTCTTGTCATGTACAATGTTAACACTAGTTTCTATATTCTCACAGAGATAGGAAGCAAGAAGTAACATGGCCGATACGGTAGGTACCAGCTCCCAGGCAGGCACCAGCCCCCAAGTTGTGGACATTGAAAGCCTTCCGGTCGAGGAGGAATTAAAGGAACGACCAGCGGCATTAAGGGCATTACATGCCATACCGATTCAGAATCCTCCACAGGGTCACACAATGCCGATGGGAAAAACCTCACACTGGTTCAGTGACGTTGCAGGACCTCTGGGTGAAGGCACATACATGTGGGAGTCCGAGGTAGAATTCAATGGACGTTGGGGCAGATACCACTTCTTTACCAGGGAGTTTGAAAAGCTACAGAATAACGAAGGACTGAAGCCGATATGGAAGAAGGCTGGGCTCTATGATTATTTCAAGTTCCAACTACCAAAGCCCGATTTTCTAAGGTGCTCATACTTGATTAGCACCCTCACTCCAAGCAAAGACAAAAAAGGATACAGCTCCTTTGTACTCCCATCACTCACAAGGGGCAATGAGCTGAAGCGTTTCCGCTTGACTATCAACTTGGTAAGAGAAGCTCTCGATATGAACGGTATGCACATTCCTACGGAGAAAGAGACTATGGTCCCCGATAATATGAAGAACAGGAATCTGACAAAATTAAAGGACATGGTAGCGATGACTCCCACGATCGCCATTCATTTACGTATGGTCATGCAACATTTCGCATTCCCCGCGCAAGACAGGTTCACAATGCCTCCCAAGAAGATTTGGTTTAGTCTCTACTTAGCAGACGCCTTTGATTTGACCATCAATATGCCCCACTGGATTATAGACCAGATCCAGATGGCTCATCAAAGATGGTATAAGAAACAAAAATTTGTACTCTATGGATGTTGTGCGCTTACCAGAATCGTGTATAGATGCCTCGCCTATGATGTACTGGTACAAAGGGCTCTCATTTGGTCCAGAGCACAGGAGTTTCAACGCAGATTGTCAGCTGTCGGACCTCCCTCAAAGAAGATGAGAGGCACCGTACAGATGCCTTGTGCACAACCCCGCGGTGCTCCAAGGCTTCCTCGAAGAGTGCAACCATTCACTATCAGGTTACCCAGGCACAGCATAGATGGCCCTAACCTTGTGTTTCCACCAGTGCCTACTGATCTGGAATTTCCTCACGGATTTACTTTGGAAGATCTAATGGATGAAGAAGTGGCTAGAATTATTGAAGCCGTTAATGCGGAAGTTGAGGCAGAGCAGGGTAGTGGACAACAAACGGCTACACAACAACCCCAGACAAGACAACCAGAAGTGGTAGAAGTGGAAGATGAAGAAGAAGGAGACCAAGGGGATGAACAAGAAGGATTTTCTGATGAAGGGGCGCATGACTATGAGCAAGAAGTTATACAGGAGCTAGAGGGTGCCCCAGCATATACAAAGGAGTTGAAAAAGCTCCACGATACTATTGACAGGGTCCAACAACAACATAAGTTATCCCTTGCAGCAGGAAAGGATATCATGCACCAAATCCTTGAGGAGGAAGGAGTTGACGAACAGTATCGTGCCACAGTGGATATGATCTCTGATGCCTTAGGAGTATCTAAGGCAGTGCGGACGGCCCTGGCACAATCACGCAGAACGGAAAGGAGATACGGAAGACGTCCCCCACGAGCAGGGAAACAAATGAATGTATTAGGATCAGGACCACAAGGCACCCCCACAACCACGGGCACTGCACACACCGCTCACGACACCGAGGAAGCCCATACATCAAGTGCACCTCCATCACCTCCCTTACCACCTTCGCCCCCACACCCGCCACATTCAACTCCCCTTACCAATGTAACAACCACCGTTACCGCCTCCGAGCCCACCGCCATGACTGAAGCACAAACCGCCAATCAACCCACACACCCTCTCAACACCTCCCGTGTATACACCTCCACTAACACTGTAACCCTAACGGCAGCTACTGACATCCCCATTCCCCCACTCACACTTTCGGGCAGTTCACATTCACAACTGCACACACCACTGTACACATTCACCACACTCACTGCACCCACAATTCCACTATTCACAATCACTCCCACTACTGCTTCCACCATGGATTTTATGGACATATCACCCTCCACTGCACCTCTCCCTCCCCCCATACCACCACAATCTCCCATTCCCCCACCACCCACTTCACCATTTTCCAGCACCGCATTCACACTTCCCTTCCCCTTTCCCTTCCCCTCTGCACATAACACCCTCCCTGCATCCACCCCCATTAATAATGTATTTAATAATATGTATCAGTGCATGTCTCAGTTACAACAACACTATCAGCAGCTCGATGCTCAGCATACAAGTTTATTCAGGAGTCATGAAGCATTACAAGGAAGATTTATTGACTTAGAGAAAGAAAAGCATCAATTACAACAGCAGTTTAGTGCATTGCAAGAACAACATGAGCAACTAGTGGCAAATCCACCGCAGCCAGATGCAGAAGAAAGACAACATATGGATGATTTGCTACACTCACAAATCACAGAGAACCTCAAGCTCCGCCGCAACATGGCTCTATTACGGAAGCATATGTCTGCAGCCCTAGAAGAAAATAGACGGCTTCAGACACAAAACGAAGAGAACTTGGAGTTAGCCATGGACGGTTCCCCACAAGAAATTGACCCGGAGAGATTTAAGGCTATTCCCTCGGACAATATGCAGATCATATTGGAAACCCATGCTGATCTCCTCAAAGCCCATGCAGCCTTAGAAAAGGAAAGAGACGAACTACGAAGGCACTTGGCAGCTCAACCAGCACCACCCAAAGAAGTCCCAACCACAACTGACAAAGTAGTAGCGCTCAAAGCACAACTCGAAGAATTACAAAAGAAGGTGCTTGAGTACGAACGCCAACCCTCCCCCTTGGTAGAACCAGAACTTGAAGACCTAGTGCCAATCGAAGTAGAGGAAACCTTTGAGGACCCGTACGTTCCGATGCCAGCACCTAGAGGCAAGCAAACAGCAGAGGCCATGGACACCCTTGAAATAGAGGCTCCGGAATGGATGCAGAAATTGGAAAAGGTGGCCACAACGCATGATGATAGGGTGGCAGTCCAGATAGCATCGATGTCACGCTTAGAAGAGGTGGTCATAAAATCGGACTATTTTAGAAACCTCTCTCATCACAGGTGGATCGGCACCTCCGACGACTTGTATGTTCCATTTTGCGTCTTAATGGCGGACTATAATGCTGAAATCAAGCACCACACCTCACGGGAACCAACCTCTGCCACATAGTTTGCACCAGACGATATCCCAAAAAGTGCCAAGCAGGGAAATATTCACCAACCAACTTGGAGAATTCGGCTGCTTGAAACCTACCCGAAAATGAATTGCACATGGAATAACATGCCCCTGTATATCAAGTACAATCCCTGCTACTGTCTTGTTTTCCGAAGAAGGTCATGGCCGGAATACACAAAGATGGTACTGACAACCAAAGGCTGCGAGAAGTGGCTCAACTATGTCTACTTGGCGCCAACTAAAGGTCAACCTACCGTCGGGTATATGATATCAACAATTCGGCATTGGGGTGTCAGGTTCAAAAACGTACCAGATGTCATGACACAGATGTGTCTTAAAATTTTTGAACTCATGATAGTCACCTTCCGGACCTTCAAGAATGTTAAGGAACCTCACCTCTCTGCGCTCGGATTTAATGAAGGCAATCAGGATTTAGTTTATGACATGAGCACAACGCCCTCTATTAATGTTGTTTATGCATGGCGTGCTCGCATAAAGTACCTACCGGCCTGCTTCAAACAAACATTTGAAGAGATGTTTGTCACCGGGTTCTGGGAATATCACTCAGAGATCTTCATTCCCAGGCCCTCACATTTATTACAATTGTTTGCAGTGGAACAAGCTCTCCACTCAGAAAAGTTACGAATGCCACATCCAGAGGTTCCCGGGCCGGTAGATTGGGACGCCCTACTCACAGACTTGGCCAAAGGATTGCGGATTGCCGAACATCACTTAGCGCAAGATGTTGTCGAATACTACATTCAACAACCCTCCCAACAAGGGACTGTCAGGGACGACAGACGCGAGAGAGGGGGGAGTGTTAGCAGCAGACAAGGGAGTCAACGACGATCTGGCAAGTAGGCCAATAATTTTCTTCATGGAGAAGCAAGCATGAGCATTCACGCAGATCTAGCACTAAGGCAACCTTTAATTTTTCAAACCCTTACACCAATTAAAAGTGATTCTCATCACTAACAACCCTTGTAAATACCATGTTAACCTTTTTGTGGCTCCATTTTGTGCAAGCCGAGGAGTCCTAGAGCTTGAGGAGCCTTAGAAGTACCTACATATCGATTTTCGTATTTTTTAGACTCCGTTTAAGCCCTCAAATAAGCCCTGGAACCTAATTTTTAACTAGGCCGGACACTAGGTCTGGACAGGGCCAAAGCTAGTCAAAAACTATAAAAGGAGCTAGAGAGCTCATTTTTGGGGGTAGATTGTAAATGAAATGAACTTGTAAGAGCTTGGTGAAATTAATCTAAAGAACTCCATTGCTCCTCACTCTTTGTCTTGCCTTGTGTGCGCGTGTGTGTGTATGTGTGTGCATGTTGGTGTGCTTCTCACTCACGCACTTGTGCCTCCACTTGCTCGAGGTCTTCATACCATCCTCACGTCTTCCCGGATTGACATTAAAGGAGGTGCTACTCATCACTGAGCTACATATATGTATATGTATATGTATATGTATATGTATATGTATATGTATATGTATATGTATATGTATATGTATATGTATATGTATATGTATATGTATATGTATATGTATATGTATCTGTATATGTATATGTATCTGTATATGTATCTGTATATGTATATGTATATGTATATGTATATGTATATGTATATGTATATGTATATGTATATGTATATGTATATGTATATGTATATGTATATGTATATGTATATGTATATGTATATGTATATGTATATGTATATGTATATGTATATGTATATGTATATGTATATGTATATGTATATGTATATGTATATGTATATGTATATGTATATGTATATGTATATGTATATGTATATGTATATGTATATGTATATGTATATGTATATGTATATGTATATGTATATGTATATGTATATGTATATGTATATGTATATGTATATGTATATGTATATGTATATGTATATGTATATGTATATGTATATGTATATGTATATGTATATGTTATGTATATGTATATGTATATGTATATGTATATGTATATGTATATGTATATGTATATGTATATGTATATGTATATGTATATGTATATGTATATGTATATGTATATGTATATGTATATGTATATGTATATGTATATGTATATGTATATGTATATGTATATGTATATGTATATGTATATGTATATGTATATGTATATGTATATGTATATGTATATGTATATGTATATGTTGTTGGAGAATTCCTCCCCTATTCGCAGCGGAAAGTGTAGAAGACCTTCTCAGGATCAAGACGTTTGCCAACAGCTAAACCTTCAAATGAAAACTGGTACCAACTTAAAATGCAATGAACTTGAAACTTTGGTCACGCAAACTAGACACCTATAGCTTTCCAATGAGCTATCAAACACTCAATTTGTAGTAGATTTGATTTGGCAACTCTTTGATTCAAAACAGGCTACATGTCCACTTAGTAAAGCTGAAAATGGGACTTCACTAAAACCTGAATAGCTCAAAGAGCATAAAGGATGTGATAAAACTGTTCTAGATGGAGGAAGTACTCAAGATAAGCTTTGCAGAAAATGTCTAAACACTAAAATTGGATACATATATTGAGATATATGACTCTCACAAGTAGACTACCCAGAAATGGGTATGCGGCTCGACATAGTCTATGAGAGTGAAGTGAACGAAATGACTCAACCTAAATGAACTAGAAGGGGAGTTCCAACCCTTCTTCCTCTATGCTTGAGTATCCTCCCTTGCCTCTTTTATAGACAAGTGACCAAGAACTCTCATGATGAGTTTGAGAGCTCTTCTCCATAACTTCTCCACTACTTTGGACAGCCACTCCTCTTACAGTTCAGTTTTTGGATTTGATTCTCTTTTGATTGATTCTCTTTTGGCCTCCACTACTTGGTGAAAATGCTTCCATTTTTCATTTTCTTATTTTCCTTCTACTTGAAGAAAATCCTTTTCGCAAAAATATATACGACCTTACTTCTTTATTTTTAACACTCCCCCTCAAGCTCACATGTGAGCTTGCACCTTCAGCCATATCCTACAAGTTGATGTCATCCTTCAACCTCTTTAGCTTAGAAGCATCTAGGGACTTTGTAAACATGTCTGCAACCTGGTCACTAGTTCCAATGAACTTTATATCCACATCCTTGCTCAAAACGTTTTCTCGAACATAATGATAATGCACTTGTATGTGCTTGCTTCGTGCATGAAACATTGGATTGTTTGTCAAGTGAATGCTTGACATGTTGTCACCATAAATTGGAATGGTCTCCACCTGCACATCAAGATCAACCAAGATCTTCTTAATCCACATAGCTTCACAAGTTGCAAAGGCTAATCCTCTATATTCAGCTTCTGTTGATGATAGTGCAATAGTAGGTTGCTTCTTCGAGCTCCATGTGATAGGTTTGCTACCTATCATGAACACATAACCTGAAGTGGATCTTCTATCTTCCTTTGAACTAGCCCAATCAACATCACTGAAGCCTTTTACCTGCAATTCTTCATCATATCTATAAAACAAGGCATGATTGACTATGTGCTTCGCATATCTTAACACTCGTTTGGCTGAATTCAAATTTTCACTTGTTGGAGCTTGCATAAATTGAGAAAGAACTCCAACAATATAACACAAATCTGGTCTTGTGATCGTAGCATAGATCAATGAACCTATAATACTCATGTATGTAGTTACATCATGTAACTTCGCTCCATCATTTGAGCATAGCTTCACATTTGTGTCCATAGGTTGAGTGAGTGGTTTGCATTCACTCATTCCAAATCTGAAAAGAACATCCAACAGGTACTTTCTTTGCATCAAGTAAATGCCATCTTTCCCATAGACTATCTCAATGCCTAAAAAGTATTTCAGCTCACCAAGATTTGAGACTTCAAACTCCTTACCAAGTTTTCTTTTTATCTCTTGTATTCCTGTAACATTACTTCCTGTTATGATGCGATCATCAACGTATATGCAAATATATACATGCTTGCCTTCTTCTTTTTTCATGTAGAGAGAGGGATATGCATTACTTGGACTATACCTTGTGAGGTACTCAAAATCTTTGATTCGAAGCATGTGGTGCTTTCTTCAGCCCATACAAAGCTTTCTTCGATCTACAAACAAAATTTGGATTCTTTCTATCTCCAAATCCAATCGATTGACTCATGTATACCTCTTCTTGAAGTTCACCATTGAGAAAAGCATTTTTTATGTCAAGTTGGTACAATGGCCATCTCCTTGTTGCACTCACTGTAGTCAAGGTTCTAATTGTTCCCATCTTTGCAACCGGGCTAAAAGTCTCTTCTTAGTCGATGCCGTGAGTTTGCTTGAATCCTTTTGCTACTAGTCTAGCTTTATGCTTAGCTAGAGAACCATCAGCATTTCTCTTTACTTTAAACACCCATTTGTTTGGAACAATCTTCATACCTTGTTGTTGCAGAGCAAAGGAGCACAAGCGAAGAGCCCCAAAATTTTCAAATTAATGGGCATTATTTTTCTTCTTTGAGGTCTTAGAGAATTCCCTCAAAGCCATGTAAATGCAATAGAGGAGTCCTCTAGATGCATAATCCCAACTTGTTGTAAAATATCCCTTGTAAATTAGTAGGAAATTCACTTTTTTGGAATAAAGTGCCGGTCTCTTGTGTGAAAAGACCAAATTTAGAGCACATGTATATAAGTCACTTAGTGACTCTTTGTAGAGACTTTTTGCCATTGTGAAGAAGGAGCTCTCCAAAATTTCGAATTTGCCTATTTCTTACAGATTTCCATCGTCTCTTTTATCTTGTATGTGTGTGTGATGCTTGGAATGTGTGTGTAAGACTGTTGTCTATCCCTCCCCATTGTTTTTGAGCTTCTGTAGTGTGTGTGTGAGCTTGTAGGAGTTGTGGCGTGAGTGTGGGTGCTTCCCGCCATTCCCTATTTTGGTCATAACTTGAAGCAGAGTTGTCAGAATCAAGTGAAACTACTTCCAATAGATGTGTCTTGTCGAGAGCTTTGAAACGAGTAGCCTATTGACTATATTCGGGGTTCAGAGCTGGGAGAAATCCTTGATTTTCTGAAAACTGCTGTAAGAGGTATCGCGGTAGACACTTTGAGTTTCTCAGTGAGCTTGAGAGGTGGATTAGTCTTTTCTCATACATATCAATTGAACCACTTCATTTTCCATCATGTGTACACATGTCCTCATACACTTGGTTAGGTCGTTCGATCGGATTGACATTTAAATGTGTGTTAATCTCCCACTATACGCACTTGTGTTGCAATAGAGGTACAGTCTCATTGGCACAAGTCCTTGAGTCTTCTTGACTCAAGTACACACGTTTTTGGCACCGTTGCCGGGGAGCACTCAGCCAAGGTGCCTTTGTGATGGTTATAGATCGAGTGTGATAGAATCATACTTGTAGAGGTGAATTCATTCTGTGGCAAGTAGTCAATCACTTCAGCACTTGTTACTTCACATCCCCAAGGTGTGTGTAATGAGTTTTTAGGTTTAGGGTTAGTAGGAAGGGAGAGAAGGAGGAGTTAGGGTTAGGTGAGAAGGAGAGGAGAAGTGAAGAGAAGTGAAGTAGGAGTAGGCCAAGACCACAAAAAAGCCCAAAAATTTGCCCAAAATTAGTAATGTTCAGTTTCTGTCACAAAAAGTATAAAAACCAAAAAATTTGACTCATTTGACACTTCACTGTGTTTTGGTATCGCCTGCGAGCAGCAACCGGTATCGCGTGTGAAGTATCATGCAATTCAGGCCTTTAAAACTAGAACTTGAGCTCAAGGTGCAAGCTAGACAGTACTAAGGTAAGATTCCACAAAGTATTTTGAACAAAAGCACACTAAAAGTGCACAAATGCGTGATTAAATACATGCGCGGTATCACGGGGGGGAAGACAGTTGATTTTTGAGCTTCTGTGAGAGGGACAATGGGTTAGGAGTGAAGAGATATGTGAGAAGAGCAAGGGGGTGCTAAATTTTTTGACTTGTGAGACATTTTGGCTTGAGTATCACGATCGGTTGAGTTTTGGTATCGCGATACCAAAATTCCCTTGTATCGCGATACTCGCCAAGGTATCGTATCGTTGGGTACCAGTCTTGGTATCACGATACCACTCTCGTATCGTATCGCCAAGTTGGTATCGTGATCTCACTTTACCCAATAGTATCATATTGCTACCTACTGTGGTATTGTATCGTCTACTTGCCTGATTCGTATCGCGATACCATCTTCAGTATCGTATCGCCTCGGTTCACAGGTATCGTATTGCGAGGACCTTGGTATCGTATTGCTAATCCCAGAAGTATCGTATCGCCCACTTCCAAGTGTAGTATCGCGATATCATAACTAGTATCGTATCGTACAAGTTGGTGGTATCATATCGCCACTTGTCTGGGTATCGTATCGTCTCATTGTCCGGAGTCGTATCGCGTATATTCTAGTATCGTATCACGTGAGCAATCTGGTATCGTATCACAGGGCTTCCAGTATCGTATCGTGCAAAAGAGGTGGTATCGTATTGTGACCAAAATCAGTATCGTATCGTCTCGGTGCTCAGGTATCGTATCACGAGGATGGTTCGTATCGTATCGTGGCAATAGTTTAGTATCGTATCGCCTGCTACAACAAGTATCATATCGTGTAGATTACAAGTATCGTATCGTGGCCAGATCGGTATCGCCTAGTGCAATATTGTCTGGAAGTGCTATCGGCCAGAGTGGTTGAAGCATTTTGTCAGGTAACTTGAGGCATTGGAAGAGCCACTCAAGGAGAGTCTCTGAGACTTGGAGAGTCTTAGGAGGGTGAATGAACTTGAGGTCAGGGAGAGTGCTAAGTAGCCGAAGAAGTTTCATATCTTCTGTGGGAAGTGTTGCCCAGGTTAGTCACCACTCTGCCTATTCGGATACCTCTAGTGACTCAGAGGAGGAAATACCCATGGCTTCGGAAGACATGCAGGGTCCAACACCAAGTAGAAATTTCATGACTACTGTAGAGGGAGATTACCGTACTTCCTTGCAGTATGTGTCTATCAATGCCCAGGAGATCCCCATCTACCTGGATGGATTAAATAGATCTGTGGCTAGGATGGTAACTTCCATGAATGCCACGATCGTGCCCCGACCTGCTGTCAAGTACGAGGGAGGAGCATACATAGACAAAATTGGTCACATCTACATCGTAACTGCATTTCTTGAGATGATCAATGAAAGGGGAGAGTTAGTGGAACCAGAAAACTCCGGAAGAACAAACCCTGAGGAGCTAGTGACTACCCCTAGAGGGAGATCCCAAGTAACTCGAGTCTTGAGAGGAGACTTGATACCTCAAGACGACTACTTATTGGAAGTCTATATGATCCATGGATCAAACTTATTGCTTCAAACAGACTTACCGGCTCCAGGGAGAGAAGAAAGCCCCATGATATTTTATGAGTTGAAGGATCCAGAAGATGAAACTAGACTCACATACTTGGACAAAAGCAGAGGAGATATTGGCCAGTGAGTGCCTTAGACAGGGCTCGGCTGAGATACATGGGTGTGCCTATATTCTCTCAGAGAGATCAAGCAACGACTTCGCAAAACCCTTTTGGAAATCAACAAGAGACAGATCACACCACGTCAGGACAGACCAGCCAACGAAGTGTGCCAAACCGTACTCATGTGCAATTTGCAACTCCAGGAGTGCAAACACACAATCAGGCCCATGCAAGGGTAGGTAATCAATATCGACCACCAGTAAGACCACGACCACCAGTAGGAGGACAGCTTGGAATGCCCCCAGTTAGACCAGCAGTCCCTATCTTCCCTGTAATGCCAAGACCGTCTGAACCAATGAGAAGATTGAGACCTATCCAAGTGGCCAAGTGTGTAAGAAATCATTATGATGGATTGGGAGAACCCTACGATCACATTGCTGAGTTTAAACAGGTTCTAAGGGCAAAACAAGTAGACGACTTCTTTGTGCAGTATGAGTCTTTTGGACTCACCCTCACAGGGACGGCTCTAACTTGGTTCCAGCCATTAGACCCTAATCAATTTGGAAACATGGAACAATTCTTTCAAGAATTCATTGGGGAATTCATGAAGATTGGGATTAAACACAATTTCGCGTCTTCAATCCATAGTTTTAAACAGAACCCTAATGAGACAGTGAAAACAGCAGCCAAGAGATTCACTCAGTATGTGGATAGATGCCCCGTGGCTGAGAGACCCACTCAGCAAAAAATGATTTCATTATTTTTGGATGGACTCATGAATGGAACCCTAAGAACCTTAGTTTATGTGAAGAGGTTACAAACCCTTAGTGAATGTCTTCAGGAATGCATTGATCTGGAAGATAACCTAGCTGAGGACCTCAAGAGTACACCCAGCTCCACTAAATCAGAAGACTCGCGAAGTACCATTACTTCCAACTCCAGTAATATGGAGGAATTGGCGGAACTATTAGCAAAAAAACTAGGAGTCCAGGGACAAAGAACTTACCAAAACCCAGCCCAAAGAGTGCCTATGCTACGAAGATGTAGCCTATGTGGAGGAGATCACCCCACACACATGTGTGTGCGAGGAGGGACAGGTGCACATCAAACATACCCATACAACAGATAGCACCAACCAGGAAATGCTTTGTACTGCCACATAGAACAAAAGTACACTAATCACACCACTGAAAATTGTCCATTCAATAGACAGGCACGACCATTCCAACCACCTCAGTATCAACCATATGGATATCCACCTAGAGGACAAGGTAGAGAGATGCCCAGATACAATCCCTATCCACCACCAGCAAGAATTGCAAGACCATATGAACAGGCACCATATCCATCACCACAACCAGTGCTAGGGCCACAACTGTCACAACCTCAACAGGTAGTACCTGTGAAGTATGCCCCGCCCGAAGAAAATTTGGAGAGAGCCATAG
The DNA here is from genome assembly GCA_020310875.1 of Ceratopteris richardii. NCBI lineage: Eukaryota > Viridiplantae > Streptophyta > Polypodiopsida > Polypodiales > Pteridaceae > Ceratopteris > Ceratopteris richardii. Next base: position 24,711,168 of record CM035422.1, read on the forward strand.
TGCCAGCATCATCTACAATCAATGAGGAATCAGCGAACCCTGGATATGAACTGCCACCAGGAGATTACTACCCATATGAAGCCAATATGTTAGATTACGAACCCACCTATGATGCGGCTTATTATGGATATGGAAACTATGACCCAAGCTATGGCACTGAGGTCGCAACTCTAATGTATACCGCTCCTAAAGCACAACCACCCATGAGACCAACCATCAAACCACCTGTACCAAGAGGACCTTGTTATAGGTGCGGAGGAGACCATTTTATTAGAGAGTGCCCTCGACCTTACAATCCACCACCACCTAGGACTTGGGAAGGATATTGCAACGATTGCGGAAAGGAACATCTTTTCAAGGACTGCCCTAAGAATCCAACCAAAGTCCAGGACACTGCGCCTATCAATGTAATTGAAGTAATAGAAGGATCTGGAAGTGATGAGGAATATACTGTGCCATTGAAAGCCATTACAAGAGCTCAGATAAGGCAACAAAAAGGGAAACTGCCAGAACAGGAACAAGAGAGCAATAAAGCCGTGAGCCCTAAAGTTCAGGTAGTGGAAGATTTTGAGGATCCACGCGAGAATACCCAGAACACCAAAGCACAAAAATAGAAGGAAAGAAGAGAAAAACTCAAAAATAAATGGGCGAAAGATGAGAGTCAAAAAAGTAAAAAACAAACCCGAAACAAAAGGGAACATAAAGAGCGAAGGATCTGAGAGGAGATCTCGGTGTCACCACTTATCCAAGAGAAAGAGAAACCAGGATCAATTCTAGCTGACCCGAAACCAGACGACTTAGACATGTGGCTGAAAGCTTACCAAGCTAGAATTAAGACTGAGCCGAATATAGAGCAACACAAAAAACTTTACCCACAAGGGGAGCTCGAAAAGGAAAGACTAGCGATATGTAGGAAACTGATAGAGGTAGCACTAGCAACCCTAGAAAAGACTATCCCAGCTCTGCCAGAGACTAGGATAACAGATGATCAATACGAAGAATGTGTCCATCCAAAGGTAAAGAACTTAGAAGGAAGGAAAACATAGATGAGCAAATGAAAACTCAACATGAACCTATGTCAATAATACCGGACTTAGAGGCAGAATGGCCGAAGGAATTATGGAATAGACTTTGAGAAGAACAATGGAAGAAAAATGGAGTATCGAAGCCTCCTTTTGAGGAAATAGAAGTGGAAGTTTATCAACCGAATGCCAACCTGGAGGAAGTCTATGAAGAAGTATCAAGACTCGATAGAAATAGAGAGGAAACCCTGAGTATTTCAACCTTACCTAATTACATGGGAGAATACGAAAAGGAGTCTATAATAATACGAGCACCTACAGTACATGGAAAAGGAAAAGGAAACTCAGAAAAAAATTCACACAATCTAACGGAACTCAAGAAAACAAAAGTACAATGCAAGTTGACCGTGGAAGAATTACTTCAACTAAAGCCACAATTATGGAGACAATTAGCGAGCCAATTAGAATTAGGGCAAGAAAAGGAAGAAAAGGGAAAAGAGAACACATCTAAAATACAAATCCCAGTGGATAAAGTGGGAGAGTTTAGTGAAGGTGACGAAGGCAATACCTATCTGCCTGTCACTTACAATGGGTACATGAACAAGTCTATACTAGACACCGGAGCCGGGGTAAGAATCGCCACCAAGGAGATTTGGGAGAAATGGGGGAAACTTGCCTTACGGCCCACACACATGAAGCTCCAATTAGCAGACGGCCATGTGGAGAAGCCCTTAGGAATATTGGAGAGAATCAAATTAACCACCTGTGGAGTAGAATTCGAACACACACTAGCCATTTGTAAGTTTGAAAAAGCCAACAACTACGAAATGATATTAGGGCGACCCTTTATGAGACAAATGCGGGTAGTGCAAGACTGGGGAAGAGATTCATTGTACCTACAACATCAATGAAATACAACCAAGATAAACTTGCATACATTTGCTTATCGAGATGTCCCTCCACTACAGTGGAATCCCATACACAAGGAGGAAGACGACCTATCCATGCATAGTGCTGGATCGAGCGATCAATCTTGGATGCACGAGGATGCTTAGTTATGGATGTGCAAAGAGGTCAAGAAGGAGGAGAGTGAAAGGCAAATGTGGCTGATAGGACATCCTAACTACCGACCAGTTGAGGACCTAGGGTACATGCCTCAAATCTTTCCAGATGAGACCTTTGAACCGCATGGATGGATGGAAATTCTAGCAACCCTAGATGTGTGCGTGAATGAGGAAGTTTTAACAATGAACGAGTGCATAGATGAGGAAGGTTATGATGTAAATCTTTATATGGTTGTCCTTCAAGAAGTAGATGAAGGGGAAATCGTGGAAAAAGAATGGAAAGAGGAATATGAGAGTATAGAAATGGAGCTAGAATTCAATTTTGAAGAAACCTATTTGGACACCATTCGAAACAGAGAGAAACAGGAACCTACCAAGATCTTAGCAATGGAAGCTACTCCCATGGTACAAAAGCAAGCTGAAGACATGAGTAAAATGGGACTTGATCCAGATTCGTTTGAAGTTCCTGAACATTTTAAAAGATATGAAGTAGAAGAGAGAAAGGTAGTTATTCAAATGCCTAAACGAGAGGCTAGAGATGGAGAAGCATATGACAACAAAGAACAAACAAAAAAAATTGTAGTAACAGTGGAAGACGGAGAAGAGCAGTGCACCTACATAGGCAAAGATGTATCAGAGGAGGAGGAAGAAGAACTCATACAGCTGATCCGAGAATATCGAGACATGTTCGCATGGACATATAAGGATCTTAAGGGTGTAGAACCCAATATTTGTTCTCATCGAATACCAATGACTACAGATGCAAAACCATCTAAACAACGCCCTTATACGTATAATGAGGTGTATGCAGCCAAAATTAAGGAAGAAATTGACAAGCTACTAGCAACAGGATTCATATACGAGATAGAACACACTGAGTGGGTATCGCCATTAGTAGTTGTGCCTAAGAAAAATGGAAAATTGAGGGTGTGCATTAACTTGAAAAAGGTCAATGCAGCCACCATACCTGATAGCTATCCATTACCCATCACGGACCATCTATTGGAAAGAGTAGCAGGAAAGGAAGTCTATAGCTTCTTAGATGGATTCTCTGAATACAACCAAGTAGCTATTGCTACTGAGGATCAACACAAGACCGCCTTTGCGACCGAATGGGGAGTCTATGCTTTCAGAGTGATGCTTTTTGGACTCACTAATGTACCTGTTACATTCCAACGATGGATGTGTCATGTTTTCAAGGAATTCATGAAAAAGAGCATGGAAGTGTATGTACATGATCTATGTACATACTCGAATCAAAGACAAGATCACATTCCCGAGTTGAGAAAAATATTCAATAAATGCCGCCAGTATCGAGTCTGCCTAAACCCAGAAAAATGCGTCTTCATGGTGAGACAAGGGAAGATCTTAGGACACATAGTCTCAAGAAATGGAATATCCACGGATGAGGACAAGATCAAGTTCATCTTAGAGCTTCCTAGACCAAAGAATGTGAAAGAGGTACAAGCCTTTATGGGACATTGTGGATATTACCGTCGGTTTATTCACATGTATGCCATAATAGCCAAACCCCTGTATGGTCTCTTAACTCAATTCACTTGGACTGAGGAGTGCGAGAAAGCATTCAATGAGTTAAAAAAGAGACTTAGCACGGCCCCAATTCTGAAAACGCCCAATTGGAACAAGCCGTTTCATATTCATGTTGATGCTTCTAATTATGCAATCGGATGCATCTTAGCCCAACCGACTGATGAAGGAAAGCTAGATCACCCAATTGCCTATGCAAGTAGGCAACTGAATCAAGCTGAAAGGAATTATACAACAACCGAGCGAGAAGGATTAGGAATGGTCTATGCAGTTAAGAAATTCAGACACTATCTGTTAGCCAACAAATTTAAGTTCTTCATAGACCATCAGCCCCTATTGTACTTAGTCAATAAAACTTGTAACACGGGAAGATTAGTAAGATGGTTCTTACTATTAATGGAGTTCAACTTTGAAGTGGTAGTAAAAAAGGGAAACACGCATGTAAGAGCAGACCACCTTTCTAGGTTGACCCACGGAGAACCACCAAGTGGAGTACCCGATGATCTGCCAGATACTTACTTGTTCAATCTGGAAGTATGTCCAAAGTGGGCAGAGAAATTAATTCCTATACTCACCCATGGCCCACAACACGCAATCAATAAGAATAGCAAAAAGGAAATTCTTCAATCAAGAAATTTTCACATTATTGCTGGAAGTGTGTACTATAAGGAACCCAATGGAGTGTTGCTAAGATGTGTCGAGGAGGATGAACAAAAGAAACTAATTGAGCAAGCACATGTGAACAAATGGAGAACACACCAAGGGACTTATGGAACCATTCGGGAGTTAAAAAGATTAGGAGTGTACTGGCCTGACATGCCCAAGGATGTCCATGACTACGTGAGTAATTGTGCAAAATGCCAGGAGACAATCCCGGAGGATCATATGTCCATACCATTTTCAACCATAGCACCCAATTGGAGTAAAACATTGGTTAAATTCCTAAAGAATAGAGAGCATGAAGAAGGAATAAGTTTAACTAGAAGACGATCCCTAGAAGAAATGAGCAAGGATTACATACTTATGGGAAAACAATTGTTTAAGAGAGGAAAGGATAACCAATTACGATTATGTGTGCATGAAGGAGAGTATCTACCCATATTAGAGATGGCACATGCGGGTGCTGCGGGAGGTCATTTTTTAGCTGAGAGAACTGTCAAAATGATCCTCTTCGCCGGCCTGTGGTGGCCAACTCTACATATGGATGCGAAGACTTATGTACGAAGCTGTGAAATGTGCCAAAGGGCTAAATACCCAATTCGGAGAGATGACATGCCATTAAGACCTATGGTGTGTGCGAGAGCATTTTCCAAATGGGGTATCGACTTCATAGGACCCATCAACCCACCAGCCAAAGGATCACATGCTGAGTACATCATAGTAGCCACAGATTATTTAACCAAATGGGTAGAAGCAAAAGCTACGAGAAAAAACGATGCTCAAACCACTGCTAAATTCCTTTTTGAGAATATATTCACTCGTTTCGGATTACCAATTGAGATTGTGAGTGACCGAGGAACGCACTTCCTTAATGAAGTAATAGAATCCCTAATGAATGAATTTTTAGTGATTCACAAAAAATCAGCCCCATACCATCCCCAAGCCAATGGTCAAGCGGAAAGTTCCAACAAGGTGTTATGTACTGTATTGACAAAGATTGTCAATAATGGGAGGTCGGATTGGGACAAACAATTGCATCATGCAATTTGGGCCTTCCGAGTAGCATACAAGACTGCCATTGGAACTACCTCATTCAATTTAGTGTATGGGCAAAACGCAATTTTGCCGATTGATTTTTTAATCCCAACCTTGAGAGTAGCCCAACAATATGAGTGGAATGGACATGAATTATCCCAAAAACTAGAGCAAATGGAGAAGTTATATGAAACTAGGTTACAAGCAGTAGCAGGAATTTACGCAGCCAAAAGAAGACAAAAGGCATATTATGATGCACATATAAAAGACAAAGGACTTAAAGAGGGAGACTTACTCTTGGTGTACACCTTAAAACAACATGCCAAGAAGTTACAAAAACGCGGATATGGACCTCTGATCATCAATAGAATCTCTACTATTGGAGCGGTTAATCTAGCCACTCTAGATGGAGACATTCTTCCTAACTACATAAGTGGATGCAAAGTCAAACGGTTCATGGAGCCATTGACGGATCAAATGCTAGCGCGTTTAGTAGGTGCTCAAAATAGGAAGAAAGAGGAAGAACAGATTAGAGAGGAGGCCCGACAAGAAGCCCTAGAACGCATTAAGAAACGGAAGGAATGGATAAGACAACGAGATGAATGCTATCTCCAAGGAGAAGAGCCTATCCCTATGGCCAACTACCAAGTTCATGACTCTGACACGACGAAGTCGTACATGTCACAGTCTTACCTGAACCTAGGGATCGGCAAGACAAAATACACATTGATAGATGCATTGATAGACTCAGGAGCAAGACTTAGTTGCATACGTAATACGGTCATAAAACATCTACAAATGATTATGAGTCCCACCAAAGCCCAATTGAGAGGAATTGGAGGTCAAACCCTAGAATGCATTGGAACAGCGATAGTGTCTCTCCACTTAGGAAATTCTTCCATGGAACAAAGAGTATTAGTGTGCAGAGAGGAGGATTTAATAGAGGATTTGATCCTAGGACAAGATTAGATCATTGAGAATGAAGTCAGTATCAACCTAGCTCAAGGATACATTTCAGCCAAGATAGGGCACAAAGAAATTTGTAGTCTATTAGGAGATAAGCCCTTATCCCAACCCACCACCATCAAGAGTTCAGGAAAATGCACGGAAAGGCTACTCAAACATGATTCTAGTCCAACCATTTTAGAAACCAAGCTAGAAGAAGTAGAAAGTTCAAACCCTCGAATCTCCAAAGAAGAAGGAAAATCACTCCATTCAGTTGAAGAGCAGCACGACACTAAGGAAACCTACTCCCAAGATGCTTCTCACTCAGACAAAGGACCAGCAATATGGAATCCGACACTCAGATACTTACGGCAAAGAACGGCCAAATACTAATGGGTACGTAAAGATCAGAAGAAGGAAGAGCAGACGTCAACATCAACTCATAAGGAGAAAATAGAAATGAAGAAGTCAGCTTCATCAAAGTCCAAACCAAAAGGACTCTTGCAAGTATGGCTCCCCAAGCGTTTGATTGAAGCTCAGAGAGCACGACATCAGATATGGATCCCCAAGCAGGCAAGGCAGACCGCCAAGCAAGAGATATGCAAGTGGGAGGATACACTACCTCATAACAGTCGAACGATAAAGCATAGACAGACTCATACGAAAACCATGAAAAGCAACAATTCTAGTGCTCAACTACCAAAATATACAAACGAACAACAAAAAGAGCGAAAAAGCGGAGAGAAGACTCAGGACATCATAACAATAAAATGGATTTGGAAACCCAAGCGACTGCAAAGAGTGAACCATCGAGATGACAAAGATTCCAATTGCACTCATGAAGTGTCAATTGCACCTAAAGTATGCATAATAGGGCCACATTACAAGGCCACGCATTCGGCACCGGATGTACCTGATAGAATTAGTGGTCCACATTCTCCAATGGAGATTAGATCATAGCCTCAACTCTCTTAGGAATGGACATGCTATGTACATAAATAAATGCTTCGGCTATACTAACGCTTGTTTTTCTTTCAGAATAAGAAATAAAAAGATGTGGTAAGAGATCTCACTTATAGAACCATGGGAAACGGAGTGATGGAACGACAATAATCACTACAATGCACTACACTGCTTCATGCTTTCTTTTGAAGCTAATGCACTTTTCCTTACAAGTGCAGATGGCTTCTGAAGATTCTGAAGCAACAGTACAAGAGGAAGTCTTGGAATTTCCACTCCAAAGTATCACAAAGGCAAAGGGACACTGGTTTCGAGAAGATCAACCAGCTGGGGAGTATCTTTTCCTCGCGACGATCAAAATTATGGATACAGATCATCAATTTCTAATCATGTCCCAGGATTTTCGAGTACTACATGAACTCCCGTCTATCGTAGACACTATGAAGAAAGCGGGCATACATAAATATTTTGAACTGCCAATCTATAAGCCCGACTTTCAAAGATGCACACAGGTCATGAATACCCTACAGCCAGCACTGCATGATCCCTTGGTGCCCGAGGCTCGAGTGATGGATAAAATAGGTGAATGGGTAGTCATCCAATTTACGCATGACTTGATTAAAGAAGCCTTTGGATGGGAAAAGGATGGAACTATCGTGGTAAAAGAAGAAAGCCGAGGTGCAAAGTCCAGGACATTTACAGACATCAACCAGGTAGACATAGAGGAGGAAGTCAGACTAATCCACCAACACTTCTGCTTCCCGAATATGCATAGGTACACGGCCCCTCAAGAGATTATTGTTCAACTACTCTCACATGCCACTAAGCAGATTGGAAATCAAATTAATCTGACTCCGTACATCCAAGAAAGATTATTTGAAGCGAAAAAGCAATGGAATAATAAAAAGTTCCTTAACGGAAGTGTGGCTCTAACTATCTTGATTTATCATGCTTTGGGCATCAGAGAGCACCTGCAAGAAATGCCATCGTCAACGGCTCTAGTGAAATATGCCAAAGTTGCCACTGTTCCTAAAAAGAAAAGAGGTGTCAAGGTTGTAGAAGAAGCTGAAACTAGCTCTCAACCCAGAATGAGAGGCACAAAGAGACTAAGGGAAGTCAAGCAAATGGAAGAGGAAGCTCCAGCCATGAAAAGGACACATGTACTGTCGAAAACAACAATTGAAGATCAAAGGCCGATTACAGAGGAAGACTTAACTAGGGCCTTGGAAGAGACGAACCAGTATACGGAAGGACAAGCCAATTTACCGGTGCAAGGCCACCATTAACAACAGACCCAACAAGAAACGGAAGCGAAAAGAAAACTCACCAAAGTCCATCGGTACAGGGAAATAGGGTTGGACAATTCAAGCTCATCCTCGGATGCACAAGAAGAACCAGACAACTCACTATTAAATGTGGATATTCAAAGTGATTCTAAGGATGATGGACAATGGGTAGAGTTGAATGAAGTTAACTACAATGAAGAAACAAAAGGCATAAAGATGGATGACCACATTACACATCCTAATAAGAACACCACAAGTCAGGAAGCAGACCAAGAAAGTACGCATGTGATAAAACTTAATGAGACTTCCACTATTCGTATCAAGGAGGCTACACCACCTCGCGAAATGTCCATAAAGATACCAAAGAAAGAGCCTCAGGAAGAGAAACTAGAAGACGAAGAACCCTTCACACCAATAAGAGTTGTGGCAGAACCCCCCCCCATGGATGTCACATTTCAAGGGAGCGCCACAAAAGCTCTGGATTTGGAGGTGAAGCTCCAAGCATACCTAGGATGTGGTTAAATGTCGACATAGCTCAACTCAAGTCAGTAGTACAAGACATGATCAGAACAGCACTAGACACACAACAACTGATGCTTGAGGCTGATGAAGACTATGAGCAAGCAATGCAAGACAAGCACGAGCTTCAAGAAAAGAGTAAGAATCTTTCAGCAGAATTGAACTTAGAAAGAGAGCACCTCAGAAACAAAGAGAAAGAAGTCCAAGAAACCAAAAAGCAGTGCAATGAGTTAATGACCAAAAACGAAAGATTAAAAGCACAACTGCAAGAAGTACAGAAAAAATACAAAGCTAGCAAGACTGAGAAGGCGCGAATGGCTGTCCGGAGCAAAATACTGGAATCACAGATCAAAGTATACATGGAGGAAGCAGAAAATTTAAGGAATCGAAATAAAGAACTCATGACCGCCCTTCTCAGTGATCAGCCAATAAATATTCAAGAAAGACGAGAAAAACATATCGAAGAATTGGAGACAAAGATAGCTAAGTATGAAGATCAGCTCAAGAAGGAGCAACTCACCATTGCCGAATGGGAAAAGAGGTACATGGATGACACTACAGCTCTCAGAACCAAATGGAAGAACGCTGAAAATCGGTACCTGCTGCAATGTAAAGAAGATGCGGATCAACTCGCAATAGTGGCAGAAGAAATCCAAAAGAATAAGCAAACAATTTTACAGGCCCAAGAAGAAATTAAGCAAAAGAAGGAGCTAATCAAACAACTCCAGGATCAACTAACACACAAGGACATTAAGGGGACACCAGTAGTTCCAAAATCTGCAGAGGCTACTGTGGAGACTGAGGTACGTCCTCTCTCTCCCCCCTCACATCATTCACCGATAAGGGAGGAACAGGAGGTTCACATTGAACATAACACTCGAGAAATTGCAGAATTAAGCCGACCGGAAAGGGCACTACTGGTGTCCCAGCTTACGGCTGAATTTGAAGATCAAATCATCACAGTTATGAAGGAAGCTAAGATAGAAAGCAAAAATTTGGACCAAATTTTGAAGCCTTTTAGTGTACCATATGGACTACTTAAAGAACAAACGCGACACTATATAACAACTACGACAAATAAAGATCTAGACCACAATCTCCACTTTAGACATGATACATTCAAGTATACCCAAGAAGAATTTGAGAAGGTGGATCCTATATGGAGAAGAAAGCTTTTGGAAAAGAATCCTACACTACGGGTACAGTGGGAAGCATCATCTTATGTGCTTCAGGTAAACCCATCTTTTTGCCTAGTACCCCGTAGAAGAGCCTGGACGCAATTTTAGGAAGGTCAGCGCCAAGGAAATATCAATAATCAGTGTTACCTAGTCCGCCTCATAACTACCTACCAACGGAAGAGTATATGGTAAAAACAATGGAGTTTTGGATTGCCAGATACGCTACGGTCCCGGATTTAGCAGTTAAAATGACCAATAAAATATTCAGTATGCTACTAACAGTAATCAAAGTTTTCCAGCATGCAAAATATACTTTTTAAAATTTCATCGGCATTACGCAAGGATCCGAAGCACTAATTTTTTATCTATCTACTATTCCAAGCCGCTTAACACTTATGGCATATTATTCTCGAATTATGTTTTTGCCATCAACGTATATGCAAACTTTAGTAGAAGCATTTTTCACCGGCTTCTTCGAAATAGATTCAGAAATTTTTATAAAAATGACTTCGAACCTTAATGCATGTCTGGTAGCTTATGAAACGAGTTTTTTTGGCGGATCATCAGCAAGCACCAGAGGATGGGGTAAAGTCAACACAATGGAAAGAATTTATGATATGTCACGCTAATCTACTAAACCAAAGAGAGCAAGCAGCGATACAGATTTACACACGCCGCCACAAAAAGCCTGTCGGGGACGACAGAGTTCAGGAGGAGGGACGTGTGGAAGGGGAATCGAGCAAGAAGAGAAGAAGAAGAAAATCAAAGTCAAAAACTGCCCAATAAAGAATGAAGATCATAATACAAAAGAACCACCCTCTGCCCAAAGCCCCGTAGGGGCATGCATCAGGCAACAACGCGAATCATCCAGGTCTTGAGAAGTGGAATTAAAGATCAATCAGAACCAGGACATTTCATGGGAAGGACGTGATGGGGGAAGTATCTCAACCCCTAAGCAACGACGAAGCGTGAATGACCTCCACAGGTATCCTTCTTTGACCTCTGCATACCAAAAATGCTCTTACTCACAGCTTATGCAGAGAACTCCAGTGAGCTTTTGTACACCTGTAGTAGACACCAAGATCTTTCCAACAAAACAAATTTCACTTCAAATGGATGCTTACACAAGGAGAAACAATGTCTACAACATGAGCTAGTTGAATGCTCACAACTGCCAGTCAAGCAGATACCTCACTTCACTCCAGCAAGCTTTTCTCAAAGATTATACAGAGAATGAATCTCAAACTTGGGTCAACTTTAGAGGACTGTAATAGCTACCCAATGACACCAAAATCATAGCAAATGGATACATAGAGAAGGAGAACCAGCCCTTACAACAGAGAGAAAAATATTTCCAACAAAGCCTACACACCAAGAGAGATATCAATCACACAACTTCACTAAAATGAATGTTGCTCCCAGATTACTCAGAGAATGATCCAGAGACTTTTTGAGCATAAAATAGACTCTAATAGCTATCCAATGAGACAAGAATTACATCAAATGGATACAATATGAGGGAGAACCAATGCTAACAACTCAGGGGTAGAGAGTTGCAACACTGCCTGCGCACACACATAGATATGCCTACTAAAAGAAAACAAACAAGCAAGCAAGGGGCTAGCTTAAGCAAGGGGCTAGCTTAAGCAAGGGGCTTGCTTATCACAACTCCAGCACTTGGCGCTCACTTTACATGAGCTAAAACTCCAAGAAGATGGGCCAAAAGAAGTCGGGATACATGCTCCTTTTATAGTGAGAAGTGTGCCCCTAAAATCTAGGAACTACCTTCCCAAATCAGCCTCCTAACTTGGAGGATTTAGTTGAGATGAATTGGGGAGTGGTTGAGTGACTTTTCTTGATGGAATCTCGTGGCTTTTGGCTTCCTTTGATTGCTCCACATGTCCATAAAAGATCCCCCACGAATCTGTAGCTTGAAGCTTGACTTTTAACAGGACGAACCAGGGCCAGGAACTATACATGAAGAAGTGCAAGACAATAATTGGCAGGTAGTAATCCTTTCGATGACAACGTGCGGTGAAAAGAAAGTAAACAGGCTCAAAACAATACCACAGGATCACATGTGTGCAACCAGGACAAATCAGAGGACCACAAGCAAGACATAGGTCACTGGTGGCGTGCGTGGCAACCCAACTGAATATAGCAACCCAGATATGTGATATATGGAATACCAAGGGGCAAAACAGAAGCAAAGGACATACCTCGGATAAGATAACCATTGTTGCCGCTTCGACCACTGGGTGCATGTATTCAGGCCTCTTAAACAAACTGAAGACAAGAAGTAAAGCTTGTCAAGGGACGACAGAGACAAAGAGGGGGAGAGTGTTGCAGAGCAAAGGAGCACAAGCTAAGAGCCCCAAAATTTTCAAATTAATGGGCATAATTTTTATTCTTCGAGGTCTTAGAGAATTCCCTCAAAGCCATGTAAATGCAATAGAGGAGTCCTCTAGATGCATAATCCCAACTTGTTGTAAAATATCCCTTGTAAATTAGTAGGAAATTCACTTTTTTGGAATAAAGTGCCGGTCTCTTGTGTGAAAAGACCAAACTTAGGGCACATGTATATAAGTCACTTAGTGACTCTTTGTAGAGACTTTTTGCCATTGTGAAGAAGGAGCTCTCCAAAATTTCAAATTTGCCTCTTTCTTGCAGATTTCCATCTTCTCTTTGATCTTGTATGTGTGTGTGATGCTTGGAATGTGTGTGTAAGATTGTTGTCTACCCCTCCCCACTGTTTTTGAGCTTCTGTAGTGTGTGTGTGAGCTTGTAGGAGTTGTGGTGTGAGTGTGGGTGCTTCCCGCCATTCACTATTTTGGTCATAAATTGAAAAAGAGTTGTCAGAATCGAGTGAAACCACTTCCAGTAGATGCGTCTTGTCGAGCTTCGAAACGAGTACCCTATTGACTATATTCGGAGTTCAGAGCTGGGATAAATCCTTGATTTTTTTGAAAACTGTTGTAAGAGGTATCGCGGCAGACACTTTCAGTTTCTCAGTGAGCTTGAGAGGTGGATTAGTCTTTTCTCATAGATATCAACTGAACCACTTTATTTTCCATCATGTGTGCACATGTCCTCATACACTTGTTAGGTCATTCGATCGGATTGACATTTAAATGTGTGCTAATCTCCCACTATACGCACTTGTGTTGCAATAGAGGTACAGTCTCATTGGCACAAGTCCTTGAGTCTTCTTGACTCGAGTACACACTTGTGCCTCTGAAACTACCTCCCATGTGTGATTGTCCTTGAGAGCTTTTATCTCTTCTTGTATAGCTTCTTGCCATTCTTTTTGTGTACATGCTTCTTCATATGCATCCGGTTCTTTGTCTTTGACCACCTGTGTCATATATGCAAAATGCTTTGCAATAAAACTATCATAGCTTAGACTTTGAATTGGATACCTTGCTCTCGAAGACCTCCTTTCATGTCCTTTTGAATATTGCTTCTTCAACCGGTTCAGCTTTACCTTTGGTGTAATCACCTCTTCATACTCTTCTTCACTTGCATTTGAATCATTATTTTGGGCAGCACTTTCAGCTTCAAATCTTTCATAACGTGATGTTGGTGATGAGGAATGACTCCTTAGTCTCCCCTTCCATGTTGAGCTTTCTCCAAGTGATGTAGAAGCTTCTGGACCTGACATTTGAGTGCTTGTTTGCTGAAATCCTTCTTGGACAGCACCTCCATCATCTTCGCAATCTTCTTCAAGAATCATCTCTTTCCCTTTGTCTCCAAACCATGGTCTTAGCTCATCAAATACCACATCTCGTGAGACTCGTAGCTTCTTTATCACCGAATTGTAGCACCTATATCCCTTTTGCTCCAATGAATATCCAATGAAAATACATTTTTTGGACTTTGCCTCCATCTTTGTCCTTAGTTCTTGAGGGATGTAAACATAACACACACATCCAAAAACTTTGAGATGTGTAAGGTCAGGTTTCTTACCAGAATAAACCTCCTTGGGAGTTAGATTATGCACTCCAGCTGTTGTGCACTTGTTCATCAAATAAACAGTCGTACTAGCTGCTTCAGCCCAATAATTAAGTGGCACCTTCATCTTGTTGAGCATGCACCTTGCAACTTCTGTGATATGTCTATTTTTTCTTTCAGCTATTCCATTTTGTTGAGGCGTGTACCTACATGTAAATTGTCGCTTGATGCCATTTTCATAAAGAAAATCTAAAAATTCTTTGGAGAATTATTCTCCTCCTCCATCGAAACTCAAGGTCTTTATGTAGTGTCATGTTTCCTTTTGTACCTGTGTTTTAAATCTCTTGAACATGGAGAACACATCTGATTTTTGTTTTATGCAAAATATCCATACTTTTCTTGAACGATCATCAATAAAAGTGACAAAATATCTATTATCAGCCACTGATGGTTGTTGTGATGGTCCCCACACATCCGTATGTATCAAGTCGAGGACATTCCTTGCCACATACTCAGTGCTCTTCTTGAATGGTTGTCGAGTTTTCTTTCCTAGTTGGCATGCTTCACAAAACTCATGTAGTCCAACATCATTGAATCTTGGAAGACCTCTTACCACTTCATGGTTGCTCATGTCCTTGAGCTTGGGAATGTTGATATGTCCAAACCTTTTCTGCCACAAATCGATTTCATCAATCCTCTTGTTTCCAAACTGAATATACATCACCTTTCCATGTCACTACAAGGAATACGGGTGTATAGCGACGGTTAAGGCAACAGAATTTTGTTGCTATAAAATTGCAACATGTGTCATAATTAGCGTCGCACGGACGGTCGATTAAACGACGCATAACACGACGGTTTTTGTGATTTGTGACACGATGGGATTGCGATGCTCCAATACAATGTCGCTAAAATGACGCTATTTAAAAGCGTCGCATAAGCGACGCTTTTCTGTGTCGCATAGGCGACGATGCTTGTCGTCACATAAGCAGCGCTAAAAAATGTCGCTTATACGACGACGAATAGCATCGCTTACACGACGGTCTATTGACGGACAAAAATTAAAACGTTGGAGGCTCTACGATCGGCATTTTCATGCATCCGATCGAAAAGCTTTCCAATGTTTGGAATTGCGCTGTGCTTACGAGCTGAAGCAAGTATATGCAGAATTGTTGTTTTGCCTAAGCTCTCTCTTATTGTCTCCCTCTGTCTATGTTTCTCTCTTTCTACATCTTTCTCTCTTTGAATTCTCTCTCTCTCTCTCTCTAAGAAAAAAGTATGGCTTACAATTGTAAGTACAATTTCTATTCTTTATAGATCATTTGAATTGTGTTATTTTCATTACATAGCATACTCACAGTTATTGATATGCACTTATACACTTATACATGATGAAGATGCACTTTTACACATATACATATATACACATGCACATACACACACATATATACACAGAGATACATGTGCACATACACTTAGACATACATACATATACACATGCATATGCACAAACATTCCTACAACCACATAAAAAGGCTTACATGCATGCATTATTGCATATATATATATATATATATATATATATATATATATATATATATATATATATATATATATATATATATATATATATATATATATATATACACACACACACACACATACACACATTAACATATATGCAAATACATGTATACACACATCCACATGCATGCACATGGATGCAAATGGAAATGCATCCACATACACATGCATGTTTCATACATATACACATGCATATACATACACATGCATATACATATACACATATACATATACATATACATATACATATACACACATATACATATACATGCATATACATATACACACACATACATATACATGCATATACATATACACACACATACACAAGAACATGCACATACTCATACACACATATACACTTATACATGCCCATGCACATACATACATATACACACACATGCACATACATACATATACACACACATACATATACTCTTAGGTACACACATATGAATGAATTATATAATTAAAGTATTAAAACACATATACACATGCACACACATGCATATACCTACATATACACATATACATGCACATACACATAGAGTTATACATATACATGCATATACATATACACACATACACAAGAACATGCACATATTGATACACACATATACACTTATACATGCACAACAATCTTGGATAGATTATCAATGTATACATGCATGTCCTAACGATTGTATTTTATATAGAGGTGAATATGCAGACTCTTTGACATGTCCCAAATGTCAATCTCCTCGATATAAGGGTGAAGAAGGTAAAATCCCAAAAAAGGTATTGAGACATTTTCCATTGGCTCCACGGATTAGACATATGTTTCAAAGCCCCGAATTATCAAAGCTTTTGACTTGGGGACATGATCAAAAAATTACTAATGGAATAATCAGAATTCCTCATGATAGTGTTGCTTTTCAGCATATTGATTCTACATGGCCTGAATTTGCACAAAATCCACAGAATCTAAAGTTAGGAGTTGCATTAGATGGGGTTAATCCATTCTCCATGAAATCCAGTAAATGGTCAACATGGCCAGTGGTGGTCACAAACTACAATCTTCCGCCATATCTTAGCATTAAAAAGGAACATTTAATGCTTTCACTTTTAATCCCAGGCAAAAGACAAGTTAAAGATATGAATGTATATCTTGCTCCTCTCATTGACGATCTTCAAGATTTATGGAGAGGTATTAATGTCATTGATGTATCGAAAAGCATCAATGAAAGACATATTATGGTTCGTGGTATTGTGGCTTGGACTATTCACGATTTTCTTGGATATGGTGTTTGTTCAGGTATTGATGTAATTTTTTTATTCAATATGCATGTAAATAAATATGATTTAATCTAATTATATTTTTATCATTTTCCATGATGCAGGAATATCTACTAAGGGTTATAAAGCTTGTCCATATTGTGGTGATTGGTTGAGATCAATCTATAGTAAGAATCTCAACAAAAATATTTATCTTCGACATCGACGATTCTTGCCTGATGACCATCCATTAAGATCTAAAAGAGAAGCGATACATTTTAATGGAAAGCTTAAACAGGTCAGTATCCAAAACCTATGACGCCTATGGATTGGTATAAAAAATGGACAGATGGACCTCTGATAGATCCAGAAGAAGAAATCTTCAGTGATGATTCAGATAATGAGTATGTGAACATTGGCACTCGCAGAGAACATATCAATATGGTATTCTTTGGAGTATTGGAAAGAGTTAAAAGTATGTCATCTTCTTGATCCTATGCATATATTCAAAAATATTGGTTATTCACTATGGAAGCACCTTCTTGGACTAAAAGATACCACAGCATCAAGGAATGATTTGAAAGATCAAAAATCCAAACCAAAGTTATGGCCAGTTTTTGATAGACATCGACAAGAAACGACTTATGCATCTGCTCCTTGGGTACTTACAACAAAAGAGATACAGACTATCAACAATAGAATTCAATTTATTAAGACTCCTACAGGTTATGGAGCATCGTTTCAAAACATGTTTACTATGGATGATAAGAGCTTATCTGGGTTAAAGACCCATGACTGGCATAACTTTTTGAAACATATTTTACCTTTGGTTATCGATGGATGTACAATGAAAGGAGTACGAGATGTGATCTATTTTCTTGGATCACTTATAAGGTAATTATGATACTTTTATATTTAATATGTATAAATATTGGATATCTTTTATTTTGTAATTAACTTCTATATAATTGTTTTTATGATATGTATAGGTGGATTACATTCAAAGAGATCGATAAAAACTCGATCCCATTAAAAAAATGTGAATGCAAAGAGCTACTATGTTTGATGGAAAAAGAACTTCCTACTTCATTTTTTGATATTCAGGTTCATTTATTAGTCCATCTTGTAGATGATATAGAGATTCCATGTATGTATGTATGTATGTATGTATGTATGTATGTATGTATGTATGTATGTATGTATGTATGTATGTATGTGTTGGAAGCAGCCAGAGGCATAGAAGACGCGGAAGCATGTAACGACGGAGCAGTGAGCCAGTCGAATCTTTTTTCAAAGAATCATGTTTTAAAAATACTTTTCAAAAACCTCCAACAGTGATTTTTATCACTAATGTAACATATGTAACATAGAAAAACCCTTTTCTTAATTTCTAGCTCCATTTTGTGCAAGCCGAGGAGTCCTCGAGCTTGAGGAGCTTAGGTAGAACAAGCGTATCAATTTTCGTTATTTTTAGACACCATTTACCCTTCCAAATAGCATCTAGGACCTAATTTTTAACTATGCCGGTCACTAGATGTGAAACCGGTCAAAACTAGTCTAGAAACTATAAAAAGAGCAGAGAGCTCATTTTTGAGGTTGTTTAGTGTGAGATTAGAGCTTATTTTGAGCTTGTAAGAGTGTTCTTGAGTAATAGATTTGATTTCTCACCTTCCATTGTGTCTTGCTTCTCTCTTCGTAGTGTGTGTGTATGTGTGTGTGCATTTCTATGCTTCTCACCTTCACTCTCACTTCATCTCACGTTCACGATCTTCATATCACTCCTATCTCTTCCGCGGATTGACAATTAAGGAGGTGAAGCTTCTTAACGTGGTACTTACCATTGTGCTAGAGCAACACCAAATTTGGTGCCGTTGCCGGGGATCGAGTCTAGGACGAATGTGTGATGGTAAGAGTATAGCCAGAAGTAGCGTTGGAAGGTAAAAATTTCAGTTTTTGTTGTTGTTTTTACTTAGTTTTTAGTGTTTTTCAACTCCCCCACACTCCATCTTCATCACCGCATCATCATCTTCATCTCCAAAAAAATCAGAAAATTCACCATATCCACCCATTCTCTTCATTTCCCCTCATTTGTGCATGCGAGAGAGTGAGAGAGCTTTTGTGCTTGCATGTGCTTTTGTTTTCTTGAGTTTTCTTGCAGGTACAGAGCTCCAGAGCATCAGGAAAGCTTGGAAAAGGTAAAATTTTCAGTTTCTGTCAGAAATTTCCGACTGTGTCAGACCATCGCGATGGTCTGCAAAGTTCGGATTTTGAGGAAGGCGAGTTCACCACGTGTAGGCGACCCCTGCGTGTATAGGAATCCATAGCTGCATCTCAAAAAATTGCATTTTGGTGGACCATCGCGATTGTGTCACACCATCGCGATAGGCTCACGCCATCGCGACGGCTCGGCCGGACCATCGCGACGGTCTCACGCCATCGCCACGGTTCATTTGGACCATCGCGACGGTTTGCGGACCATCGCGACTGTTCGGTTGACCCCACACCATCACGATTGGCTCACGCCATCGCGCCGACGGTGCCACGTGGCAAGTTGGACCATCGCGACGATACCCTCAGACCATCGCGACAACTCAAATTTTGGACCATCGCGATTGGCTCAAGCCATCGCACCCTGACCATCGCGATTGGCTCAAGCCATCGCATCTGTGACCATCGCGACGGTTCACTTTGGACCATCGCGATTGTTCACGTTGACCGTTGACTGACGACCATCGCGATTGTCTGCCTGATCGAGCCATCGCGACGGTTCACCTTCACGCCATCGCGATTGTCCGCCTGATTGAGCCATCGCGACGGTTCACCTTCACGCCATCGCGATTGTCCGCCTGATCGAGCCATCGCGACGGTTCACGCACCACGCCATCGCGATTGTTCACCTTCACGCCATCGCGACGGTCCCAGACCATCGCGATTGTCTCACGCCATCGTGATTGTGCACCCCCATCGCAAATTTTAGGGTTTCATTTTTTGGGCAATTTTGGGGCTATTTTTGGGAAATTTTTGGGTGATTATACTCATAGGAGACCCCTTAGCTCATATTTGGAGAAAAACCTGTTTGTCAGTTTTTACCCCTGAGGACCTGAACGGTCATAACTTTTTCATCCGAAGTCCGTTTTTTGAGCTTAATAGCTCATTAGAAAGCTCTTGACGAGTACTACGTGAGCTCAACTGTTTTTTTCTTAAAGGATATGTCTATCTTTAGACAAGCTATTTTGAGGTTGACCTAGTTTGGGACTAGAAAGCCAGGGGGCAAGCATTAAAAAGTTGGGCAAAAGGGAAGGGACTTAAAAGGTGTATATACTCAAGTGCTTGATCATCCAACTCTGAATTGGTCTAATATTGGATTTTTCCAGGTCTAGCAAGGGCAATCAAAGGCAACCAAAGCAAGGCAGAAGGGGCATAAAGCTTGGGAAGCACGACTTCTTGGGCATCAGAGCAACCAGAAAAGCTGACTCGAGGTTGGAAGATTACTCAACCCCCTAAGTCAATTCTTAGCTTAGGATAAACGGTAGCATTGTGGATTCAAGACGATAGGAACGCCTCAAGTTCAAGAGAATTAAATTTATCAAGTCCAAGACTAAAGATAAAGGTGTGTGACACGAAAACCTAAAGGAAAGAACATAAGTCTGACGAAACGAGAACTCAAAGTACCACAGAAAGTCGAATTCCTAACGCATACATTAAGACAAGAATCTAAAGAAATCTAAAAAGAATCAAGAAAGTAATAACAAAGAATCATTGACGATCTGAGCGTGTATTGAGTGTGCAAGGAAGAAAATTAATGAACCTTAGATCGGGTAAACATATAGGCAAGTCAGACCGACGAAGCCTTAGATCATCAGAGGCAAGTGTAAGAACTACTGCACGATCGTGGGCTCAACAATTGAATACTAGTTATCCCTACGAGAGCTCAGATACTAGCAAATCAAAAATGGCATTTAGCACAGACAGACCAGAAGGAGGGTCAAATGTAGCATACTTAGAAAAACCAGAAGGACCCTATAGGACTCAACTAGAGTTTCTCCGAACTAACCGATTAGGTGCTTGCATCTATGAGGATGGTTTGCGAAAGCAAGTGGTGCAAATGCACAACCCTGATCAACCCATTGGATTGGAACATCCAGTGGTGAAATTCGAGAGAGACGCGTACATAGACAAGGAAGGAACAATGTACATCTTAAGTACACAGCCAAACAATACCAACGAGTTTGGCGTGATTCAGCTAGAGACGGAAACTAAATCTCAAGGAAAAGAACCATTAGAAGAGCCTAGAACACCTAGAGGGAAATCTATACTGACACGAGTACTAATCCCAGAATGGATCCCTCAAGACAACAGAAGCATAGAGTTGTTTGTAAATAAAGAAACTGATGAAGCCTTTTGGAGATACAAGACATAACTACTTAGTGAGGTAGGAATCATCATGATATACGAGTTCAACGACCCGGATACACCTGGAAAGGTTGTATACCTGGATGAGACTTCAGAAAGAGTCTTTGTGGTGCCTGACCACGCTAAAAACACATACACATGGAGAGGTGAATTGGTATTCCCTCTATCTAGAACAAACATGAATACAAGCCAACAAGGGGCAGGAACATCCTTAGCCCATGGAAATCAAAGAGAGAAAAATAAAGAAAGACCCGAAGTAAGCTTCACTCATCCCATGGGGAGAGATAGAACAACCACGGACACTAATAGAGCGGATAGACAAAGAGATCATGGAATACCAGGTGGTAGAGATGATTTTCCTCTACCTAGACCATGTGAACACGCAAGAATATTGAGACCCACTCAGTTAGTGAAATCCATGAAAAATTATTTTGATGGGACAGGAGATCCCTATGACCATGTCGCAGAATTCAAGCAAGTACTAAGAGCAGAACAAGTCGAAGACATGTTCACGCAATACAACGCATTTGGACTAACGTTAAAAAATACCGCTTTAACTTGGTTCCAACCATTGCAACAAAGGCAATTTAGGGACATCCATCACTTTTTAGAGTCATTCATCACTGAATTCTCTAAAAGTGGGATTAGACATGACACGTCTTCGTTGATTCATAGCTTTAAACAAACCCCTCAGGAAACAGTCAGACTGGCAAGACGTAGGTTTAGACAATATGTTGAACGATGTCCAATGCAAGAGCTACCCTCACAAGCCAAACAAGTGTCATTGTTTCTAGATGGCTTGTTGAGCTCTAAACTACGCTCCTATGTGTACCTAAAAGAACCCACAACGCTAGAGCAATGTGTGAGAATATGCATAGAGATTGAGGACAACTTAGGAGACGAGTTGGGACTCTCAAAGGTCTATAAGGACTCAGACTGTTCATCTCTAGCATCCACAAAATTGTCTAACTCGATAGAAGACCTTGCAGAAAAAGTGGCCCAGAAACTAGGAGTTTCTAGTTAACCTAGGGTACTAATGAACAAGCGTTGTTACACTTGTGGTGGTGATCATATGGCAAATCTGTGTCCCAATGCACCACAACCTCAAGCCAACCCTAGTGGCCAATATTGTACAATTGAGAGACAAGCACATATAGAGAAGAGTTGGGCCGATTTTAGAAAGGAGTTGCACAAACTCTTCTACTTAAGGGACTCTATCCAACACATTCGGGAGGATTTTTTTACGATGGGTTCATTCCCCAAAACCCACATCATCCTTGATGTATTTACTAAATGAGTTTCTAAGGAGGTTTGCTAAGCTTCCATAGGTTGAATTAGGCTTTTTGAAGCCAGATCTTGTGATTCCATTCCTTAAGATTTTAAGTCCTGAAGATAGAACTAAAGTTGAGAGGAGAAAATCAGGAGACAAAAAAGAGATTCGGGTTAATCGAGGATTGGGTAACAATTAGAAGAGAGGTAGAGGTGATTGCCTAGGTGAGACAATGTTAGGATGTCATTTACGATAGGCTAGTGCAAACTGTTCCAATGTAGCCAAGGGTGACACCTATTCCAGTGGGTCGAAAAGTATATGCAACATCAGCTATGGCTAATGTTGCATCTACATCTCACACACACTAGAATTCCAATAAGGGACTCTTAGTAAACAAATAGAGAATGTTATGATGATGCAAGCATCTCTATCCAAACAGATGGCTAGCCTTCATAACAAGGTGTACTCCATGGGTTTTCAAGATCTCATTCCTTCTTAGCCTAACACAAATTATGCTCGTCCATTACAAAGAAATGACATGCCTATGCTAGATATACATCAAGGATATATGATGCCTCAAGCTCCAACTCAAGTGCAGCCCATTGCTCAACAGATTTATGTGCCACCAATTCAGCCCATGTATCAAAGATATATTGGGCTAAATGATAAACAAGAAATTAGAGGACTCGGAGGTCTGGATTAAGAAGGTGCATCTAGTGTGATGCCCAAGAACACTATTCTTATTCATGTGAGGAGCTAAAAGAAGATAAGGATCATTTGTTGCTTACTAATGTAGACAAAAAGGTATGCAACTTGAGGACTCATCTTCCTCCACCTATAAATTGGGGGAAAGAGGAATGAAGAAATTGTATTAAAATATTTCAAATACAAATGCTAGCACAATCTCAAAAGAATTACTCAATTGAAGCTCTAATGAGAGCCAAAGATGTGATCATGCAGAAGACTACTTGGAAGTCTCTTGTATTTTCTATCTACTCACATATTGTTGTGACAATCGAGGGAGTTTCATAGGAATTCATCTTTTTTGTCTAGGATAACTGTTCATATGAGGCTATTCTTGGGCAACCATTTATAGCCGAAATGGAAATGGAAATGAAGGCTATGGATGATGGATCTGCTTATGCAAGAATCTGGCCAAGGTCCCATTTGCACTTCTTGAAAGTCATGATAGTTTGTCTAAATCATGCAACGAATAGGAAGAATCTAAGGATACACCCCATAAACTCTTATGATCGAGAGTGTGATGATTGTGCATTGGTGAGGGAATATGGAGCTTATTTTGATTAAATATTTTGCTAGGATCCACTTTTGAGGGAGACAATGACAGAAAATGGTTTGATGTCTTGCAAAACTCTGTACATAGTTTTCAAAGTTGTTCTATATAATCATACGCACTTAAGTTATGTTATTTGCAAAAAGAAAACTTTTCAAGCAAATTTAGAAAAACATATGAAAAACATCACAAAAATTTAGGTTTAATTGTTGCTTGATGAAAAGATTGAGAATATAGTTCAGTTAGAAAGTAGCTCGACTATTTTGGAAGAACTTGTTGGAGTTTGAGGCATGCGAAAGCATGCGAACAGCACAAGGAAGAAGAAAAAGTTTGGAGCACAACACACAATACTGAATGTATTACCACTAGAATATACAAAGATAACTAACTTGTTAGGGCAATAGGCATTTATACAATCCTGGGAAAAAAATCTCCTAAAGAGGGAAAAAAGTGCTCAGGCGGTCCTAGTATGTTCACACACATCACTACCTAAATATATCAACAAATCCCACCTCAGAGTGATGTGGTGAACAAGGAGCTTCTACTCATGTATAAGGAAGTGCAAAGCTATGTGGAATCAATCCACAAAAGGAAGTAAGCCCAAAGCTTTGTGGAAAGCTTCAAACTTCTCCCTAGGCGAAGCCTTCATGAAAATATCTGGAATGTTCTCCTGCATGGGCACATATGCCAAGTCGATCTCTCCAACAGAGAACCTCTCCGTGACATAATGATAATGCACCTCAATGTGCTTAATGCGAGCATGGAACACAAGGTTCTTCCCAACTGCCAATGTGCTCTAACTATCAGTGAAGATGGTGGTGGTAGAAGACTGACAAACACCCAAATTAGCCATAAGGCATCTGAGCCACACACACTCAACAGTAGCTATAGAAGTTGTAATATACTCAACCTCATAACTGTAGTGGCCACAATAGGCTGCTTCTTGCTCAACCAAGATATACATGAGCTACCAGGCATGAAGCAAAAGCCACTGGTGGACACACAAGTGTCATAGCAACCAGACCAATCAGAGTCAAAATAAGCTTGTAAATCTAGCGGTAGTGATCCCCCCTTGGGATAAAACAATCCAAGTAGTCAAGTACCACTCAAGTAGTGAAAGATGCTCTTAACTGCCTGCCAATGCTTGGCACCTAGGCCTAATGCTTGACACCTGGGCAATGCATAGATTTGCTCATCTGTGAGACAACAAACTAAATATATGGTCGAGCAATGCATAAGTAAATCAAGCATCCAATAGCTTGCGGATAGAGAATAGCATCAAATGCATCTCCAGCATCATGAAGACTCAATTGTAAACCTATCTCCATAGGAATGGCAATGGTTTTATAATCATCAAGGCCAAAACGTTGCAATAATGTGTCATTATATTTCATTTGACACAAAGCTATTCTACCATCAACTTGCATAAACTGGATGACCAAATAATGATGCAAATGCCCCAAATCATACATCTCAAATGAGGCATGTAGATCAGCCTTAAAATCAGCAATATGCTTCTCATGAGGACCAGTGAGTAGCATGTCATCAACATACACGACAATGATCAGAAGCAAATCATTAGCATGCTTAACATATAAGGTGCTATCAGTTCGACTATTCTCAAAACCATGTGCAATTAGATAGGCATGTATCTT
This sequence comes from Ceratopteris richardii, assembly GCA_020310875.1. Classification (NCBI taxonomy): domain Eukaryota; kingdom Viridiplantae; phylum Streptophyta; class Polypodiopsida; order Polypodiales; family Pteridaceae; genus Ceratopteris; species Ceratopteris richardii. The sequence goes on from CM035422.1 coordinate 24,736,806, forward strand.
TTCATACTAAGCATGTGGTGCTTGCTTTGAACCATATAATGCCTTCTTTAACCTACACACCGAGTTTTCATGCCCTTTCTACACAAAGCCACGAGGCTTACAAACATACACTTCTTCATGCAAGTCACCATTCAAAAATGTAGTTTTAATGTCCAACTGATGTACATTCCAACCATGATGAGCTGCAAGTGCACAAATGCTATGAACAATAGTCATTCGGCATGTAGGTGCAAAGGTCTCATCAAAATCAATGCCTCTTTCCTATGCATAAACCTTTGCAACAAGCCTAGTCTTATATCTTTCAGCTGTTCCATCAAGCTTATGCTTCAGCTTGTATATCCACTTAGTTCCAATGGCCTTCTTGCCAAGAGGCAAGTCACGTAAAGACCAAGTACCATTTTTCAGGATACAATCACATTTTGATTACATAGCAGCCATCCAATTTTTCAAAATTTTGTGCTTCATCAAACGAAACAGGCTCATTCTCATCATAGAGACTAGAGGTAGCCATAGCATAGTAATATGATGCAAAAGAGGAACTGTGAGAGCCTAAACGAGTACGATATGAGAGAGCTTCATCTAATTTGCTATCATGTTAAGTTTGCACCAACCATTTTGGCATAGTTTTTGCCTCTTCAATACCAACTCTCTCATTAACAAGTGCAACATGTAAATATGCATCAGAAATGGAGTGATTTGCATCATCACATGAAACATGTAAAGGCTGAGAAGTTGCCTCATTAAGAGTAGCACTAGATTGTCCACCTATAAAAAGAGGCAGCAAAGTATCATACATGTCTTTGGAGCCTTCATACATGAAAGTAAGGGCTGAATAGCATCTTCCAATAAAACAACATCACGGCTAACCAAAATGTGTTTAATCTGTTGATGATACAGACGATAGCCTTTGCTTTTAAAACTATAACCAACAAAAATACATTTTACTTCTTTATCATCCAATTTCATACAATGGTGTTCAGGCACTAATGCATATGCCAGACAACCAAGAACACACAGGTGAGCAATAGATGGCTTATGAACATGCCAAGCCTCATACAAAGTGATAGACTACAATGCTTTAGTGGGACTCATGTTAAGTAACATATGCTGCACAGATGACAGCCTCAAGCCAGAAACTATGTGGTAAAGCTTGACTCTTGACCATACACCTTGCCATCTACATGAGTGACATGTTCTTCCATTTAGCAACTCCATTTTCTTGAGGTATATACGGCACTATACACTGATGCTTTATCCCGTGTTCAACCTAAAATGCATTAAAGTCAGAAGACATATATTCCCCCCCTCAATCAGAATTGAGGGTGCCCATTTTACATGCTGACATATTTTCAGCCAAATCCAAAAACTATTTGAAGCACATAAACACTTCAGACTTTGTTTTCAATGGATATACCCATGCATCCCTGGAAAAATCATCAATGAAAGCCACAAAGTAAAGATAGTTTCCAAAAGAGGATGTCTACATAGGACCACAGACATTACTATGAACAAGCTGCAATTTCAAAGTAGCTCAAATTGAACATCTTTTGGAAAGGAGGAATGTTGCATTTTGCCCAAAATACAGCCTTCACATGCATGTTTACCAGGTGCCTCAAGTTTGGGTAGAGAGGACACCATTTCAGATTTTTGCATGCATAGCAAACTAGCGAAATTCAAATGACCAAAGCGTGCATGCTAAAGCGTGCATGCTAAAGCTTTGCATCTGACATAGCCTGAGAATCATGTACTGCACATGCCAAATCATTCACAAATTTCTCATAGTCTATGAGCTTATATAGCCCAAAACATAAAATGACAAACACAATAATCATGTCACCATTTGGCAAATCATGAACTGTACATCTATCATCAACAAAATTCACAACCAAGCTAATCTTGGTTAAAGCTAAAACTGATAAGAGATTCTTCTTTATCTCTAGCACAAATAAGGCATTCAACAATGTAAAAGAACTACCATTAGTAGTAGTCAGATTGATCTTACCAACTCCCATGGTAGGATAAGAGGAGTTGTTGGCACATGTGATAGTATTCCTTGTAGGGGCAGGCTTGAGTGAAGTGAAGAAATTGCACTGTAAGGTAATATATTTGGTTGTCCCACTATCAAAGTACCAAACATCTGAGTCTACTACAGACATACACTATTCAAGAGAAGATGGGTCAAAATTGTAAACACTAGTAAATGCCCATTCTTCATTCTACATTATATTAGTAGACTCTGTTTTCGGTGTAGAGGCCTCTGCAACAACCATTCCAACCTCTTTTTTCTTTGCCTCTTTTGGAGCCAATTTTGGACAACTCTTTATGACATGATCATTTGCTTTATACTATTTGCAAAACAAAAATAGGCTTCCAAATAAGGGAGGTCGGTTAAAGAACATAGATACCATAAATAACTCAAACTCTTTCCCATAGAGAAGTATAATGAGAGAACTCAAGCCATATAACCTAATTCCCATCTTTCTCTTCCCTTTTGCCAAAAAATGCACAATTTTCTCATGCATGCTCTTTAATCAATAGTGCATCTCACAATATTATTCTAATGATACCCATCTTCACGTCTAGCTATTGAAGTATTTCGATGGCGCTGCACCACAGTGCGCTCTCCTTCTTGAGGGCTCCACAACAATACCTCAGAGTAGAAAACTAAGCTCCCAAGGCCTCACATAGTGCTCCGCAACACACTGTAGAATCTGCAAAAAACACAGGTAACACGAAGCACGAAGACAGACTTCTTAGGTCTTACAAATGTGATCGAACTTATAGTATATGGCTGACCAGGCCATTATATGTTTTATTAAAGAACATATACAAAGAAGTGTTTGGTGGCCATTTAGCCTTTCACATGGACACTAATGGTAAAAATCTCCCACTAAAGGCCAATATAACCAAAGTAACTATGGGAGAAAAATAAAGAATGATAAAGAATACCTAAGTGTAAGCATACAAACTATACCTCCCACCTGATGGGCATGTTACACAGTATACAAGTGACTGTGTAAGATCATGGATCAAGTAACCGCCATCAAGTGACAACAGTGTCGAAAGATACCATTTGGTAGAGCTTTAGTCAAAGCATCTGCAGCATTATCTCGAGTATGAACTTTCTCAAGAATAATGTGCTTAGTGGCTAAGCAAACTCGGGTGGAGTGATACCTCACCTCAATGTGCTTGGTCTTTGCATGATAGACTCTGATTGTCACTGAGCAAATGATGCACATGCTGAGGTAAACCCATATCACAAGAAAGATGAGAGAGCCACAATGCTTCCTTACATGCCTCACTTGCTGCAACATACTCTGCTTCTGTGGTGGAAACAGTTGTACATTCTTGAAGACCATATCTCCAAGAGATAGCACCTCTAGCAAAATGAAAAATGTACCCTGATGTAGACTTACGATTGTCTACACAACCAACATAGTCAAAATCTATGTAAACAATAATGGATGCTTTACCTCTACCTAAGCATAGACACTTGTCCTTAGTGCCACTCAAGTATCTCAAAAGCATCTTGTCTGCTTCCCAATGTTTCTTGCCAAGATTAGACATATATCTACTGACAACTCCCACAGCAAATGCAATGGCTGGTCTCGTCGCTACCATAGCATACATGAGACTACCAACAGTAGACTGATAGGGAATTTTGGTCATGAATTCCTTTTCCTCATCTGATTTGGGGCAATCATCCTTGCTCAATTTCACATATGTGGGTAAAAGTGTACTCAATGCCTTTCCACCCTACATATTGAACCTATGAAGTACTATGGATATGTGCTCACTTTGAGACATTCAGGTACTTGAAGAGTGATCAAATGTTTGAAGGGAGGTATTTGCAATTACATGACGACATCATGATCAGAATGGATTGGGAACTTGGTACTGCTGTTGGAAATGCATTGATAGACATGACATGCAGCAACTTCTGTTTTGGATTCAGCTAAGAGCAAGCAGTTGCATACACATGTGCTTGTTGTAGATGGTAGAGTGGATGTTGTTGTGGGGGGCTCACTTATAAACATGTATCATACATGTGGGGATTCTTGCAGGAAGATCTACTCTAGCCTAAGAAGTCTTATTGGAATCCCGCATCCATTTGGCGGAGGCTTCTATTGGACTTTGCTGCAATGTATTGAGGAGCTAGAGGTTGAGGATCTTCAATCCACCCTTGATGTTAACAGCAAGCTTGCGGTTGCTCTTCTTGTCTTGAAAGAGTGTTTCAACCCGATGTGTGATCCACGAAGAAATATTGATATGATCACTCATGCAGCATACAATCGGCGGTCAGAATTCAGTCGGTTGAATTATGCTGGGTTTTATACAGTAGTTTTGGAGCAGGATAATGAGATAATTTCAGCTGCCTCTATAAGGGTTCATGGTGCACGGATAGCTGAGATGCCGCTCATAGGCACTAGACATAAGTATCGTAGACTAGGCATGTGCAGACGTCTTGTTGGTGCAATTGAAAAACTGTTTTCATCTTTAAGGGTGGTGAATTTCATATTGCCTGCGATTCAAGAACTATATGAAACTTGGACCAATGCATTTGGGTTCAAACCCTTGGATTCATCTTTGATTTTGGAGATCAAATACCTCAGCCTGATGATGTTTCCACCCTTATCTACAAGGGGCAATCCAAAACCAAAAAGAAAAAAAAAGGGTTTGTCTTTTCCCCCTTGTTCTGACTGAAGAAACAAAAAAAAAAGGGGAGGAAGTTTTTTTCTGTCAGGACTCTCTCTCTGTTAGAGGGCCGCCGAACCAGGACAAATGAACCCAGACAGGTGCCTTAAATGTAAAGTGTTGACGGCCGCCGAACAAGGACAAAAGTACGAGGACAGGGAGTTTAAATGAAAAAAGAATCTTTCAGGAAATGCGCAGGTAACTACAGAAGTGCGCACCCTTGTAAAAAAATCCTCTATTTAAGGCAATGAAAAAAAGAGAGCGAAAGCAGCCCGTTTGTGGGAATTGTAGTGTGCTGTTCGATTAAGTCTCGTTGAGAATGTTGTAACGCCTTGTGTGTGCGTGTATGCTGTTGAAAAGAGAAGTTCTGCCTGTTCTGTTCCGTCTGTACTCTGGCTAGCCGATTATCCTCACCTTAGTATAGAGTTACGAATCAGTTGTATTGTGTTGCGAGCCTGTTCGGTGATGATTGAGTGTGTCTCTGAACGTGATCAAGTGCGGTGTGTATTAGCAGTTCTTCGGTGAAGTAGGTAGCGCGAAGAGTAATCCCGCACTAACTGTCCGTAGCGTTTCTATAAGCGACCGAATTCGATACTGTAACCTATATTTGCTGTTTATTCCAACTACGAGTAGACTAGTAGTTGTAAGAGTCTGAATGCGAGTACGATATCATTAGTTTATGGTTAACTGTTTATTATGAGAAGATTGATTGTTCGAGTCCGCGTAACTTTAAGATATAATGTCTAGTTGGTATACCTATCTGCCCTAACGAAGTACGTATGAGGTGACATTGTTATTGAAGTATATTTTGCGCATAAATTAAGTAATCGAATTGCTACCCTCAGTCCTGAAGTTCTAATTCCAATACACTGAACAGTCTTCCGTTGTTCAGGGATGGATATCGAGCTAAGACTAGGATGACATTAAGATTGTGTGTTAAATTGGGAAAATAGTACAGGGCCTCTGTCTAACAGACCCCTACCACTCCCAAGAACCCACGTGGCTAAGAAAACGATTGCTGTTAGGACGATTAGGAATCGGTTGAACTTGAAGTGTTGAGTTGGAAGTAGAAGTAACGATTAAACAATAAACCGTTTAACACTCTCCCTCCATTCTTCTTCGCCAGCGGAAAAAAAGGGGGGGGTATGTATTTTTTTGGGGATATACAGGAAGGCATTGTGTGGTTCTCTCTCCTCTCTCGATTTGAATGGACCTTCTCCGAGCAGAAGACGATGAGGGCCTGACATAGCCGATCGTGGTAGAGCTGATTTCGGAGAGCGTCACTTTTTGCTATAGAGCATGGGTGGTATGAGGCAGCCAGGGGAGTAGGAGAAAAGGATGTTGGTCTTTCATGAGTTATGATGGGAGCTTGAGCAGCAGAGTCTGGGAGATGCCTGAGGAGGAGACCGATCGGAAAATAGAGAGGCCTTGCTGTGGAGCGCATGGATAACAAGTTTCACGGAGTTTCCACTGAAAAAGGTTGCTAATTCTTCAAGATTTTACGAATGAGCGGAGGTTCTATTGAAGGACTGCATGTGCTTTGAGGTTGACCGTGAAAGAGGAAGGTTGTAGGAAGTCACATGGTTGCCAGGTGTAGGACAAAAGTTGCGAGGCTGTGGAAAATCCGGAATGATGGAACCTTGTATCTGGAATAGGATATCGATTCACCTGTTTATGCTGATACTGTTCATCTTTTCCCTCAAAGGCAGGAACTCCAAGGCATGACATCATGATGTGCATGGGAGCATGGTGCGCAGCAAACTATATATGAAGTGGGCACGCATTGTTTGATGAATGGAGATTTTCAGAAGTCATAGGTGAAAAGTGTTGAAGAGACCCATTAAATATGGAGATGGTTAGCGGTCATATGAAGGAAGAGTATGTTGTCTTCGAGGAGGGAAACTCTTACATCCATGAAAGAAAATAATAGTCAGCTGGTGTCCAAGGCATTTAGGGAATTTTCAGAAAGCATTGCAGAAAGTGCATTTGCTGAAGCTATCTGGAAGTACCTTCTTCTGCTTCATAGCATTGAGGAGGATAAACGAGCATGTAAGAATATCCTAAACTCTTTGTTAGCTTCTTCTGTTGCGAAGCTCTTCATGATTTTCCTTTATGCCATTCTATAATGTTTATGTTCTATATCAGCGATCTTTTTCCTGTGAGTTTGGATCAGATGTCCTATCATAGTGATATATGGCCTAACATGATTTACACTATTTACAATCATTGTTGAAAAAACAGTCTTTTCTAAGTTGGTATTCAGATTTTTGTTTTGGGACAAAAATTGAAGTTTATTCAGGAGGAGGATCTTAAACTTTGCAATACTTTGAAATGACGAAAGTGCCTTCGGATTGGTGATTTAGATTCATCGGCAGATGAAATCTATGCTATTCGAAGTAAATGTTATGCACAATCTTCAGGTTGTTGAAACTGTGACTTTATGCACGAAGAAGATATTTTAACTGAAGACATTTTAGTCAAATCATGAATATAAAATATGTTTTAAGTTCACATATCCCAAGATAGAGAGACATGTTTGCTGTTTAATCCGTCGAAGTCATTGAAGTTGTGAACTTTTGTACTAGAATAATTGTCAAAATGATTTGTGCGTTTTCTGTTATGTTCCCATTTGTAATAATTGATAAGAGATCTATCATGAAACAATAAGCGATATGCAAACTCCCTTCGAGCTACAACAAAAGCTTAACATTGTTCAAAAGTCTATTCGTTGATTAGAGTCTTGCTTGGCATAAAGAAAAGTTCCACTTGGTGCTCATCATTGTGAAAGTGAACCTTCCAGCCTACTAAGTTGCATCAGGAATACAAATCTTTTTACCAAGAAATATTAGAGAAGTTCATCTCTCTTTTCAATGGAAACGTTTTACATTGTACAGCGCTGATGAACGTTAGTTATCACAAGGATTTCATCTAAATATTTTACCAAAGAGTCAAATCCTCTTAAACAAAGGAGATTTGATAAAAAATTGCTTCAATTTCAAATCGAGATGCATATTCAACCCTGTGCCGATAATATATTCCTCAAAGTTTCATTTTGCTTCATGCTCGTACAAGAAGAAAGAACAGTACACTCTGGAATTAGGTTTAGTCACGAAACCCATTGAAGCTAAATCCTTAGTCCTCATGAGGTACTTTGAGCTTTGGAATAAATTTTCTATTGTGCTTCATTTGTGTCCACTTATGCAAGTACGAATCTAGAACCTCATTTATTCTTCTCACCCTTCTTTGCCTGATCCTCGCGACACACCTAGTGAACCCGACGTGAAAGGAGGGGGGTTGAGTGAAGAAAGGGAGGGAATTGCGGGTGTGCGTGCATATGTGCAAAAGGGAAAAGAAAAGAACCAAAGGGAAAGCGAGTGGAAGCTGGTATATATATATGTGATATTCGAGAGCAATTGTGGACTCAGAGTAAAAGAAAGTGGCATAGCACAAGCTAATTTAACAAAACATAGGTGTGTGCAAGGCAGTTTCCCTTGGGCTACCAAAAAGTAAACAGGAGTCACATGGAAAGAAGCACCAAAATCTAACAGCCATGTGTGGGAAAGAGAATCAACCATAAGAGCCTCAATTGGCATAGTACTATCAAGTGTCAACACATCAGCATCATCAGAAATAGCATTAATTTCTTCAATCTTCACAGTTGAAGTAGATGGTGCAAGTAAATGTTTAACATCCCCATCAAAATTATGTCCTTTACCTTTAGCATTCTTTAATGCATAACAGTCTTTCTTCATGTGTTTTCTTATGACAATAATGGCATTCAATATCCCTCTTCCTTGATTTACTTCTACTCTTATTCCATTGACCATTCTTTTCCTTGTTCTTGCTCCAGCCACGTTGCTGATTCTTTCCTTGGTAAGAATCACAAGTTTATATGCATCTCCACTTTGAGTGCCAACCATAAATTTCCTACGAATCTCCTCACTCAAGAGTGATCCACATATGTCATCATAGACGAGTTTACCGCCAGGTGCACTATTGCTAATAGCTGTGTAAAATGTATCCATGATGATGGCAAGGTGCATAATAGCAATACTACTTTCATTTCATTATCCATATCCATTTTTTGAACCTTTAACTCGAAAAATTAGCATCAAACTCATTTAGATGAGCAGCAACACTATCTGTGTCCTTCATGCAAAGGTCATATAATTTTCTCACCAGATACACTTTATTTGATGCCATCTCTTTTTCATATGTATTGCATAACTTCTTCCAAAGCTCCTCTTGCACTTTCACAGTCTAGTACTGTAAAGTAAACATTATCTTCCAAGTGCAAGCGAATGGTAGACTTGGCCATTTCATCTAACTCATCCCAATCACCTTCATCCATGTCAGCAGGCTTCTTTGAAATCCCATTTATTGGCTTCCATTGCTTCATTTGAATCAGCACATCTTTAATCTGATTCTTCCATAGAGCAAAGTTTGTGCCATCAAATTTTTGGATCTCAAAATGGTCTTTGCCCTGCAAGTTATAGCTCCTCCTTGCAGTAGCTGCTCCCACCAAAACCGAAAATCTTTCAAGAAACATGTAGTTTTACGAGTGTGGCTGAAAACATAGCCCCAAAGGTTGATATTTATTGTCGAAAAAGTACAAAGAACACTCTTGTTGATGTTCTTGGACCTTTGTTAAGAGAATTATGTGCAAAAGTACTCCAAAATGGCTCCAGAAGACACCCAAAACTGCTTCAAAAATAGGCTTTGAAAGCAAAGAATGAAGCTTTGAGGGACCAAAACATGTTCAAGTTAATGTCAACCTTAGTCTTTCCCCTTCTTCAGACACCACAAGACTATAGCTTAGTGGCAAGAGATTGCCACGGTTAAGCGAGCTCTGGGGGGAATAGTACTGGGATGGGTGACCTCCCGGGAAGTACTGGGAACATCTATCTTCCTTGATCATTGAGGTCCTCCTTTGCATGCAGCCAACAGTGCCAATGGTGACTTCGGTGACTTGGATGATAAGATATGCCAAGGTCCATGCCTTGGTCGCCACCTTAAGTCGTAAGCCTTGGAGAAAGGGGGATGCTCGCTTTGCTCGCACAAAAGGAACAAAGCTTTTGCATCGAATAGCTCTGATACCAGTGAAGTATTTCGATGGCGATGCACCACAGTGTGATCTCCTTCTCGAGAGCACCATGATGATATTCGGAGTAGAAAAATGAGCTCCCAAGGCAAAACGCTGCAGAATACGCAGAAAACACAGTACATATGGAGCACGAAGACAGACTTCTTAGGTCTTACAAATGCAATCAAACTTATAGTTTGTGGCTGACCAGGCCACTATATGTTTTATTATAGAACATATACAAAGAAGTGTCCGGTGGCCATTTGGCCTTTCACATGGACACTAACGACAACAGCTATTGTTACCATTGCTTAGCCTAAGCAATCCTTTGTTGGTCTACATCTCTCAAGACTCCAATGAGCCTTGACCCCATAACTAAAGTATGATCTTCCTATTGCACTGAGCTGTCATGTATCAAACTCCATAACTTTTCAAATTAGCCTCTTCATCATTGCAAGTGGTTTTGATAGACCAAAATACTTTCTTTATTTGTTGCCCCTTTTAGGCATAGTGGAAGATTACAAAAGCCACCATTTGGATTGTAGTTTCATCACCTCCTATAATCTTTGCCTTTGCAAAACACCTACAATCAAACATAAACTCTACAAAAAAGAGGAATGGTAGTACATACAAATCATCATTTTATTTGGCTAACACATCAACATAGACAAGAATTATCAAAAGCACATCATTTGCATGCTTAACATATAAGCTGATCTCAATTGGACTATTCTCAAAACCATGTGCAATCAAGTAGGCATGTATCCTTTCATACCAAGCACATGGTGCTTGCTTCAAACCATATGATGCCTTTTTCAACCTGCACATTTTGTTTTCATGTCCTTTGTGAACAAAACCATGGGGCTGAAAAATATACACTTCTTCATGTAATTCACCATTCAGAAATGCAGTTTCAATGTCCAATTGATGTACATTCCAACTATGATGGGTTGCAAATACACAGATTCTATGAACAGTAGTCATTCTGCATGTGGGAGCAAAGGTATCATAAAAATCAATGCCTCTTTCTTGAGCATAACCTTTTGCAACAAGCCTAGCCTTATACTTGTCAACTGTTCCATCAGGCGTATGCTTCAGCTTGTACACCCACTTAGCATCAATGGACTTCTTTCCAAGAGGAAAATCACATGAAGGCCAGGTACCATTTTTCATAAAAACATCATATTTTGATTGCATAGTAGCCATTCAATTTTTTGAATTTTGTGTTTCATCAAATGAAACAGGCTCATTCTCATCACAAAGACTAGAGGAAGCCATATCATAGCAATCTGATGTAAAAGAATCATTATGAGAGCCAGAATAAGTACGATATGACAGAGGTGCATCTAATTTCCTATCTCACAAAGTCTGCACTAGCCGTTTTGGCATAGATTTTGCCTCCTCTATATTAGCCCTCTCATCAACAAGTGCATCATGTAAATCTGCATTAGAAATGTAATGATTTGCATCATCACATGAAACCTACAAAGGGTGAGAAATTGCCTCATTCGGACCAACACTTCACTGTCAACCTATAAAAGACGCAGCAAAGTGTCATACACATCTCTACAAACAGCTAACAAAAGTCTCCTTGGTACATGAAAGTAATGGTTGAATTGCATCTTCCACAAAAACAACATCACGGCTAACCAAAATGTGTTTAGTCTATGGATGATATAGATGATAGCCTTTGCTTTTAGAACTCTACCCAACAAAAATATATTTCACTACTTTATCATCTAATTGCTTGCATTATTGTTTAGGCACTAATGCATATGCAAGACAACCAAAACACGCAGATGAGGAATAGATGGCTTGCAACCATGCCAAGCCTCATATGGAGTGATATATTGCAATGCTTTGGTGGGACACGTGTTAAGTACATATGTTGTATACATAATAGCCTTAAGCGAGAAGTTATATGGTAAAACCTAACTTTTGATCATACACCTCGCCATCTCCATGAGATACTTGTTCTTTCTTTCAGAAACTCCATTTTGTTGAGGTGTATATCCCACTGTACACCGATTTTTTACCCCATGTTCAGCTAGAAATGCATTAAAATTAGAAGACATGTATTTCCCCCATCAATCAAAATGGAGGGTGCCCATTTTACATGCTGACATATCTTCAGCCAAAACCAGAAACTGTTTGAAGCACATAAATACTTCATAATTTTCTTTCAGTGGATACACCCATGCATGCCTGGACAAATGATCAATAATCATGAAGTAAAGGTAGTTCCTAAAAGAGCATGTCTGCATAAGACTAGAGACATCACTGTGAACAAGCTGCAATTTTTTAGTAGCTCGAATTGAACCATCTTTTGTGAACAAGGAAGGCTGCATTTTTTCGAAAATAAAAGCCTTCACAAACATGTTTACCATGTGCCTTAAGTTTGGGCATAAAGGACACCATTTCATATTTCTATAGGCATAGCAAACTAGAAAAATTTAGATGAACAAAGTATGCATGCCAAAGATTTGCATCTGAGATAGCCTGAGAATCATGTACTTCACATGCTGAATCATTCATAGATTTTTCATCGTCTATGAGCTTATATAGCCTATGACATAAAATGCTAGAAGCAATAATAACTCACCATTTGAGAGATCATGGGCTATACATCTGCCATCAATAAATTTGACAACCAAGACAATCTTGGCTAATGTCAAAACTAACAACATACTTTTTGATCCCTAGTACAAACAAAGCAACTAAAAATGTAAAAGAACTACAATCATTAGTAGCTAGAATGATCTTACCAACTCGTTTTACAGGATAAAATGAGTTGTTGTGCATGTGACAGTATTCCCTGTAGGGGCAGGCTCAAGTGAACGAAAGAAATTGTGTTGCAAGGTAATATGTTTGGTTGCCCCACTATCAAAGTACTGCAAACATCTGAGTCTACTGTAGGCATACACTGCTCATGAGAAGATGTGTCAAAACTACAAATAATATTAAATGTCCATTCTTCATTATGCACAAGATTAACAGACTTTTTAGGTGTAGAGGCCTCTACAGCCACCATTCCAGCCTCTTTCTTCTTTCTCTCTTTTGCAACCAGTTTTGGACAACTCTTTATGACATGATCATTTCCTTTACAGTAATTGCAAAAAAAATTCTGTCTTTTATGGTTTCTTCTCATCTTTGTCTTCCTTCTTTGACTATGCAACATTAGGAGATTTCTGGTTGCTAGTAGATGAGCACCATTTTCCCTTGCCCTTCTGACTAAAAAAACTTGATTTGTAACACACATGATCGACTTGTTCTACCTAGACCGATCTCCCTACAATGAAATAGACATTAATTCCTTGAACGTTAAGGATTTGGATTGCCTTTCATCATCAACCAAAGAGAAGAAGCAAAACTCTAATATGAATTTGGAAGGCCATTTAGAACAGTCTACACAAGTGAACTATCAGGTAAGACTTCATCAACAGAAATCAACTGCTCCAAATCTTTGATCCTTGTCAAAAAAATGTCCATGGAATCTCCTTCATTCATGTGCTCACTCTCGATTTATTTTTAGAGGTAAGCAACATGAGCCTCATTTCTTGCTTAGTATAAAGTGTAAGTGTATCCCAAGCATCCTTTGTTGTTTTGCAAGAGCAAATGTGAGTTTTTTAGGAGGTTTTTTTCCCTCGCTTGTATATATGCCTATAACCCTAACATGTCACTTATCTTTGTACATTCTAGTGGTAATACAATCAATATTGTGTGTTGCACTCCAAGCTTCTTCTTCTTCCTTATGTTGTTCACATGCTTCCGCAGACCTCAAACTCCAACATGTATTTTCAAGTGTAATAGGATATTTTTCAACACCTTGCAAAATATTCCATAGTCATTTTGCAACCCATACATGACTCATCATATATGCCCATAATGGGTAACTAGTACCATCCAATCTATCCTCAACAACCAACATATGGAATACAGCATTGCTTTCCGCCATGGCCAGTGAGTAAAATACCTTGATGTAGAAAACCGACTATATCCCAAAAATTTGAACAAAGTTACCTTGCTAAGCTCTTCTAGATTTGTAGCAAACTTCGATTCGCTTGTATCGACAAATTGAAATGTGTATATATGTTTGACACAAAGAGACATAATTGATTGCACAAGCACTATGATAGGGCATTAAGAGGCTGAAACGAGCTCAGATCATGATTTTGACACCACATAGCAAAGCCATTTTGAACTCCTAATTGCATTGAGTATCTCACCAATTTTGTGCAATTCTAAGATTGTCACCAGAGAGGTGTTGACGATGCCTTTGATGAAGTGGTGAACTACTCTGATACTAATTGTTGGAGTTCCGTGTTTGGGGAAGCACACTTCTAAGGTGAGATGACACTGCATTTTAGTGTTCTTCATGACTTCAGTGTTCCTTGGAACCACTGAATCTTCATTTCTTATCAATATTGTGGAAGCTCTAATTTGAAGAGATTCAGATTCCCATGGGCCTATGAATTGTGGCAACTCTTGTAAAGAATTAGATTCAAAATCTAATCTTTTGTCTTCTTGTTGCTCTGCTTGATCTCTGTAAATAGATGGAATGTCTTGGGGAAATTGATCATGAAGATCATCAATTTCAAGAATAGAAGGGAGATTACCCTTCTCCTTGGCCCATTTCTCTTCTTGCATTTCTCGCAAGAACTCTTGAGAGTTTGAAGGTGTTCCATCATCCATGGAATCAAGAATATAAACTTCCATTGGTGGTGAGCTTTCTCTTTCAACAACCCGTTGAGCCCACGGAGGTAAAGAAACATGCGGCTTGTTTACCAACTGCTCTAGACTTTCTAATGAGCCCCGAAAATGCACATCCGATTTGATAGAATTTATCAGATTGAACAATTGATTGGTCTCAAGCATATCCTGAGCTAGTTCTACCATTTTCATGCACATTTTTGTTCGTTCAATCTCTAAATCTGCTCTAGGGTAGCCCTTTGTCTAGGTTTGGAGTTGTTAGCCCTTCTTGAAGTCGAGCTAGGTAGGCCTTGAACATCATGTCCAAGCCTTTTGGAGTTGGATATGCAAGAACATACCCTGGTTGTGGTTGATTTACAATGACTGGTGGGGTGGGATGAAGTGGAGCAGATGGTTTTTTGGCATGCGAGGGGTTTTGAGATGCAATGTCTTCTATTTTGCTTTTTGTGTCTCTCATGCTTTCTTCTAGTTCAGATAGCTTTTTAGCCCACTTGCGATTGTCTTTCTCCTTTGTATCCTTCCATGTTCTTGTTTCCCTCTTACTAGGTTCTCTTGATTCATTTGACTTTGATTATTCATTTGGTTTAGCCTATTTTAAGGCTTGTGCCCTAGTGACTGCCTGTATTAGGAGCCACGTTAATGCTACTTGAGCTTGAATCAACCACTAAGCCTGCCACATTAATGGGTGTAACCTTGGGTGCACTAAAGGGGTTCCTTGGACAATCTCTTGGGAGATGATCTTTGTTGCACTCAAGACAAAAGCCTTGTATTGTGATATCTTTTCCTTGTCCTTGAGCTGATGAGTGGGGACATTCATGAATGAAATGGTTACCCTGACATCTAAAACATGGTCCTCTAGGGGCTTGTGTTCTCATTTGTCTCAATCGGGGCCTCGGGTTTGGATTTGAATACATGACATTGGAGTATTTTGGCTCCCAATTTGGTTCCATAGGTAGTGCCTCATATTGATACGGATAAGTCTCACTATGCTCAGGTGACTCTATGTAATAAGCTTATGGACTATCTTCAGCAGTGTAATCAGAAATTTGAGCATGAGGATCATTTTTTGAGACCAAAGGGGTCATTGGCACCAATACTCTATTAGGGTTCTCTTCTGTTACTGCATACTTAATTGGAATCACATTGATAGGAGGTGGCGATTGATTTTTGTTGCGCCCATAATAAGTCATATTGGTCAAAGTCAATTGTAGTCAAAGTCAACTATAGTAAAAGTCAAAAGGCCAAAGTCAAATTGTTCAAAGTCAACATATCCAAGGTCAAAGGTCAACATGGATGAAGTCAAAGCATTTAAAGTTGGGTGTCAAGGTGCACAGGTAGTGCAAAATTAATTGTTCACAAAGGGTAAAATTATAGAAGTCGGTTGCATGTTGCAGAGGTATTTCTGTAATTTCTCTAAGGTTCAAAGTGTTTTAAAGTGTTTTGGAAGGTTCAGGTGAACCCTCTCTTAGGTGCACATTCGAAGAATTAAAAGGCAAAATGTGAAGGTATGTGAAGCGGCAGCGTACGCCAAAGTGAAAGTATGGCTCCCCCAATAAAATTTTTGTTTTAGTCTAAATTCACTACAAGAAAACAGGGATTCGTTGGCTACCCACTTTTGGAGACAAACTTGGGACATCAAAGTGAGCACCAAGATACTCTAGCAATTAGGAGCGTACATGAATCGACACTCAAATCAAGGCAATGCATTATTCTTGAGGGAGTAACCAAGGTGAGCATAGTCTAAGCTAAGAAAGAGAGAAGTGCAAGAGGATACAGTGAGTGTGCAATGCAGAGAAGTGAAGTGCAAGGTGTGCATGAAGAGGACTTAGAAGTGTGCAGAGAAGGGCTAAGCTATGCAACCAAAGAGACAAGGTCCCAGTGAAGCTACGTGCATGCTGACAGAAGGTGTCCATCCCTCCCCCTATTGGAAGCTTGAGTGCAAGGTGTGCACAAGTGCAAGCTTGGAGAAGGTGGAGGTCTGGTGCAGAGAAGGCCGGCAGCAACAAGAACCTTGGGTATTTTGTACTTTGTGATTGTGCACTCTGTGGGATTTTGCATAGAAAGCATTGGATTGTATTGTGCATCACGATTGTATTTTCCTTCTTATAATCAATCGATAGAGGCTTCCAGTGTCTATATCTTTCTTCTTATCTTTCCCTTTTCTCCTACAAACACTCAAATCCCTTTCTACACAAGAATCCCCCAACAGAATTTGGCATGCATGGTGGGACTCCAAGGATATTTGAGCATAGGAGAAGCAAAGTGCAAAGTGTAGAAGAATTCAAGTGCCGACAGTGCTACAGTACTACTTCATTGGGTTAAGAGGTAAATTTTCTTATTAATTCTCTTAGCCTAAGAGGATTATGAATAGCTCATGACCGCAACCTGGTCCCAAACATTGAGGATCACTTGCAAAGCAACAAGAAGGAAAGTTGTTAGAAGATCCCCCAGTCCATTGTCATCAACATCGTTAGTAAAGAACATGGCAGGTCAGGTAGATTTGGAAACTCTACTTTCCAGATTAAATATAAAATTTCCTTCTTTCAAAGGCTTAGCTCAGGAAGATCCAGACGAGCAAATTAGGAGATTCTTAGCATTATGCAAATCAAGAGGTTTAATGGGAAGAGAGGATGCCTTTTTTATACTCTTTCTTGTCACATTAGAAGGGTTAGCAGATAAATGGTTCAGCCAGTTTGCTGAAAACCATTTCACCACTTGGGATTTAATGGAAGATGCATTCAAAACTCAATTCCAGCATGGGAATACTACAAAAAGAATCATAGAGGAGTTAGAAAACTTGAGACTAGGTTCTGGCGAAACATTTCTAGAGTTTGTAACTAGGGCGAAGGCATTAGTGGTTAAGTTGCCAGATCCTCCACATGATTTCTTTATTAAGAAATGGTTAGCTAAACCACTTCCGATGACTACACAATGTAAAATCAAAGAATTAGTGTTGCCAACAGCCTCCATAGAAGAATTCATCAATACAACTACACGGCTGGAACAAATAAGGCAACAATATGGAGCAAGTTCTTCTCAACTACCCTATTCTACACAAATGGAGGATCCAGTAATCCAACTAAGGAAAGAGCTGGAGGGCTTAAAAGTGAATAATCCCCATAAAGAGGAGGAGAATGTTGTGACTCAGTTGAGGAGGGAAATTGAAGAATTGAAGCTATAAAAGGAAGAGGAATCCCAAGCAGAAGAGCTGGCTCAACTTCGACAGGAGTTGCAGGAACTCAAAGGGGGTGGCATAAAAAATGGGCTATGGTGTACCATGTGCAGCAAGCAAGGTCATGTAGTAAGTGAATGTCCTTTGTTAAGTGTAACTTGCCAGCTATGTAGGAAAGCTGGTCATGAGGCCCATGAATGCCAGTCAAGAGGAATGCCTACAATAGCATATTGGACACAAGGAGGAGCCTTACCACCAGCTAATGTGATGGCAGTGGCACCTAATCAAGGTAACAATTACAACCCTAGACATAGGGATAACTTTGGAAATGGGCCAAGGTGGCCATTTATTTGTTTCAGATGTGGGGAATGTGGGCATTACCAAAGTAGGTGCACTCTACCAGAAAATGCCCCTCCTTCCATGAACTGCCCAAAGGCCAGAGACCACTATACTAATTGTTGTCCTAAGAACCAAGCATCTTCATATGGGCTCCATATTCAAATGATATCTATACGCAAAGAAGAAATGGTGGATCAAGTCAATGTGCCATCACCATCTACCAGGGTGGTGCAGTTGGAGGAAATTGAATCTTTTATAATGCGGACAAGAAGCAAGGGGAAGGCTCAAGTAGAAATAGGTCAAGAATCAAGGATTAATGGATTAAACAAAGACAAAGAGACATCTGAAGACAAAGCCACCACATGTGCAGATACAAGGCAAAAAGAAAATCTCATAGGTACCAGTGATGCCATTGGACATGCATTCAGCAGGGCTCATGAGTAGTTTGATAAGTCAATTGGAGCCCATGCTCTTAAGGAATCAGAAGCTTCATGCCTACTCAACTACATGAAAAAGGAGGTCAGTATCTTTGATTTAATAAAGATGGATGGGAAATTCGGGTCAGAACTCTTGTAGATAATTGATGAGGCTTCCACCACAAGTTTAGCGGCAAAGGTTGCTATTATGCATAAAGATAAAATTGTAGAGGAAGCACCCCTCACAGATTATAAGATCCCTCGGCTAACAATCTCTATCAAAGGTCATGAGTTTCAAGGAGTTATTATGGATGGTGGTTCTGGAATTAACTTGATGCCTAAACATACCATGAAAAAGATTGAACTACATCCTTGAAGACCTGCAAACTTCACTCCAACACTGGAAGACCAAAGCATAGTAAGGCCTATGGGAGTGGTTCCTAGAGTCCCAGTCAAGATACAAGGTACCATCATTAACTTGGATTTTGTTGTTTTAAGGCTGCCACAAGTAGAAGGAAGTTTGCCCCTGCTAATTGGGAGACCTTGGTTAAGGCATGCCAATGTACTACATGACTGGGGTAAGGACACAATGTGGGTAAAGCAAGAGGGTTAAGAGTTATAGCAGATATTTTTAGAAGAAGGTCCAGACAACTAAAGACATACCAGCATGATGCAGACAATTGGTATTTGTATGGAAGAAGAATTGTTGCACAACTCAGAAGCATATCTATTTGAAGAGGCAAATTTATATGAAGAGGAAAACATATTGGCTCCATGGAGAAGACCCATCTTCCTGCTATGGAATTTTCCAAACTCAAGTAGAGAGGAAGCATATGAAGAAAAAGAGGACATAATTTAGGTTACTGATGCGAGTGAGACAGTCTTAGTCAAAGGCCTTAGAAGAGAGAAGAAAAGGAAAGCCCTCAAGTACATCAGTGACGAAGCTACTTCAAATCCTATATCAAGGGCTATTTTGTTATGGATATTGGTATGGATATCATCTGTTATGTCAATTTTTATGATAGTAAGTGCAGGGCTTTACAAGGATGTGGAAGGAGTACCTGCAAGTATTTGGAAATAGAGGGTTCCATTGGATGAAGAAGCTGGAATAGTAAAAATGAAATTTTGCAGATTGAGTTATAAAGTAGCTAAAAAAAGATACAAAAGATGCAGTATGGAGGAGATAATATTCTAATGAAGGATTTAGGGTACCCCTATCAGATGGTCAATATGCCCAAAAAGAAGACAAAACAAATGAAGTGCAGTACAATTGGAGATTATGAAGGAGTTTCTCTTAGTCATCATATCATGTTTCAAGGCCTACCATCAAAACAACTAGAGATTTATGGATCACCTGGAACTTGCAAAATTTTTCCACGTTGTACATAGCCCTCGCATATCATTTTGCTCAAGTTTTAGTCGATTTTATCCATTTTCATGCTTGTTCCTAGATTTTTTAGCAAATTTAGCAACCATTTCATAGCCCTTTACATAATCATAATTTTTGGAAATTTTGGGAATTTTTCAAGCATTTTTAGAATTTTTTTCTAGCACTTTTTCAATGCCTTTTTCTTAAATAAATGGAAAAATAAAGGAAGCTTTCTATGGTTTTGAGTGAGAAACTAACTTAGAAATGCGAGGAAAACTTTTGAGAAATTTTGCTGATTTTTTCTTGTAATTTTTTTATTTTTTTGGATTTTATTAACATTTTTCTTTTTAATTTTAGGGTATTTTTAACCCCCCCCAAAAAAGGCCCTAGAGGCTATATTTATTTTAAAAAAAAAAACCTCTCTCTCTCTCTCTCTCTCTCTCTCTCTCTCTCTCTCTCTCTCTCTCTCTCTCTCTCTCTCTCTCTCTCTCTCTCTCCCCCTCCCTCTCTCCCTCCCTCCCCGCCTTCCCCCCAAAACAAAAGAGAGAAAAAAAAAACTTTTTATATTTTCATTATAAACAATTAAAAAATAAGAGAGGAGGAAACATTTTCCTTTTTATATAAAAAATATATTTTTTTATTTTTAATGGTCCAATGCTTTTGGCTCTAGATCGTGCCTCGGATGGCCACTTTTTTCAAACTTGGGGTCATTTTGATGTATTTTGGCAACTCTCAACTCATTTTTTGGCTTAATTTTTCAAAGTCCCAAGTCTTTTATGACTTTTGATCACAATCCCCATGTTTTGAGCACATTTGTCACATGTCTTTCTTTAGCCACATGGTCTTTTCTCCCTTTATTTTACCATATGTTTCACAATTTCCCATATACACCCTTTGTAGCTCTATTGTTTGATCATTTCGGCCCTCTCTAGAGCCCATAACCTTACTCCTTCACCCTCCCTTTACCCTTCTTCCTAACCCCATCCTAACCCCTCAAAGGCCTATCAATCTCAGCCCCCTCAGCCCTCCCTTCCCCCTCCCTTCTACCCTCCATTCGCCATCCTTTTCTTTTCTGTGCAACATTTCCACTTTTGGTTCTTCTCTAGTGTCTTTTCTCTACTTCTTCTGGTGGAGTTGGTAGCTGCTCAAGTATCTTTTTAAAGCTTTTGCAACACAGGACTCATGGTGTCATCTCTACTCAAAGTTTTGGTTGTAGCTCTCCAGGATGGAGAGCCCATTAGGTGGTGGACAACTGTTGAGCCCATAAAAGTCATATTGGTCAAACTCAATCATAGTCAAAGTCAATCATAGTCAAAGTCAACTATAGTCAAAGTCAAAAGGTCAGAGTCAAAGCGATTATATATCCAAGGTCAAAGGTCAACATGGATGAAGTCAAAGCGTTTAAAGTCGAGTGTCAAGGTGCACAGGTAGTGCACAATTAATTGTTCACAAAGGGTACAATTATAGAAGTTGGTTGCAAGTTGCAGAGGTATTTTCGTAAATTCTCTAAGGTTTAAAGTGTTTTAAAGTGTTTTGAAAGGTTCAGGTGAACCCTCTCTTAGGTGCACATTTGAAGAATTAAAAGGCAAAATGTGAAGGTATGTGAAGCGGTAACGTACGCCAAAGTGAAAGTATGGCCCCCCAATTAAATTTTTTGTTTTAATCTAAAGTCGCTACAAGACAAAATAGGGAATCATTGGCTGCCCACTTTTAGAGACAATCTTGGGACATCAAAGTGAGCACCAAGATACTCTAGCAGTTAGGAGCGTACGTGAATCGACACTCAAATCAAGGCAAGGCATTATTCTTGAGGGAGTAAGCAAGGTGAGCATAGTCTAAGCTAAGCAAGAGAGAAGTGCAAGAGGATACAGTGAGTGTGCGACGCAGAGAAGTGAAGTGCAAGGTGTGCATGAAGAGGACTTAGAAGTGTGCAGAGAAGGGCTAAGCTATACAACCAAAGATACCAAGGTCCCATTGAAGTTGTGCGCATGTTGACAGAAGGTGTCCATCTCTCCCCCTATTGGAAGCTTGAGTGCAAGGTGTGCACAAGTGCAAGCTTGGAGAAGGTGGAGGTCTGGTGCAGAGAAGCCTGGCAACAACAAGAACCTTGGGTAATTTTTACTTTGTGATTGTGCACTCTGTGGGATTTTGCATAGAAAGCATTGGATTGTATTGTGCATCACCATTGTATTTTCCTTCTTATAATCAATCAACAGAGGCTTCTAGTGTCTGCACTTTCTTCTTATCTTTCCCTTCTCTCCTACAAACACTCAAATCCCTTTCTACACAAGAATCCCCCAACAATTTCCTAGGATTGGGTATGGCCTATATGGTGCCTGATATTGGTATTGGTATTGAGATTGATATTGTTGTTGTGGCCTATAATATGACTTTTGGTATTGGTTATGATACCTACCATGTTGGTAAGGTTGTTGATAAGTTTGTCTCACAATTTGCCTATTGTATGGACAATCTTGAGCCGTATTCATTTCTCTCATGTTTTGGTTTTGCAATGGGCATACTTTAGCCATGTGGTAACCTCCACAAGTATAACGTCGCTTCAAGGAGGTGACCCTTGGTGTTTGTTTATTTTGAACTCCTAGCTTCTTGGCAACCTGCTCCGCTATCTCATCTATCTCAGTGGAAGGCCTAGAAGTGTGACTAGTAGAGCTGTCAAAATCCTTATAGAGTTTGTACAATTCTAACTCCTCACCCAAGTTGTCTTCTATGTCAATACACATTTTCAAGCATTGATCTAGTGTGGTTGGGTCCTTGAGATATACATATGATCTAATTTTCCTGTTTAGAAGCCCATCTAAAATCAAGGAAACTTGTTTTGCTTGTGTAGGTAATTCAGGTGTGGGACATCTTTCCACGTATTGTTTAAATCCCCATCCAGCTAGCCAAACTATTTCTTGTTAAAAATAAAGAAGTAAGCTCATATATATTTTTGCAAAAAGGATTTTCATTAAGTAGAAGGAAAATACAAAGATGAAAAATGAAAGCATTTACTTCAGCAAGTAGTGGAGGCCAAAAGAGAATCAATCAAAAGAGAATCAAATCCAAAAACTGAACTGTAAGAGGAGTCGCTGTCCAAAGTAGTGGAGAAATGATGGAGAAGAGCTCTCAAACTCATCATGAGAGATTTTGGCCACTTGGCTATAAAAGAGGCAAGGGATGACACTCAAGAAGAGAGGAAGAAGGCGTGGAACTCCCCTTGTAGCTACATTTGTTTTGAGTCATTTCGTTCAGTTCACTCTCATATATATGTCCAGCCGCACACCCATTTTTGGGTAGTGTACTTGTGAGAGTCATATCTCTCAATATATGTATTCAATTTTAGTGTTTAAATATTCGTTGGAAAGTCTATCTTGAGTACTTCCTTTATCTAGAACAGTTTTATTCAAATTCTTTGTGCTCTGTGAGTTATTCAGGTTTTAGTGAAGTCCAGTTTTTAGCCTAACTAAGTGGACAGGTAGTCTGTTTTGTATCAAAGAGTTGCCAACCCAAATCTACTCCAAATTGAGTATTTGATAGCTCATTTGAAAGCTATAGGTGTCTAGTTTGAGTGACCAAAGTTTGAAGTTCATTGCATTTTTCAGTTGGTACCAGTTTTCATTTGAAGGTTCAGCTATTTGCAATCTCTTGATCTTGAGAAGGTCTTCTACACTTTCCGCTGCGATTAGGAGAGGAATTCTCAAACAATTGGTATCAGAGCATTGGATTTTGAAGACGGTCACAAACATTCTTTATAGAGATCCTCTTCCAACATTCGATGAGATTATACCAAATCTTGTGGCTGAAGAGGTTGCTCAACAAGAAGAAGGCAACAAAGGTAAGGACAGCCATAGTCAAATGTTATATGCAGGAAGAGGTAGAGGAAGGAACTCAAGAGGAGGCTCGAGAGGAAGAGGAAGAAGCTACAACAACACAAATTTCAGCAAACACAACTCGGAGGACAACAAGGACAACTCAAATGACAACACACATGGAAGAGGTCGAGGAAGAAATAGAGGAAGAGGTCGAGGTTCATACAATCCTCATAAAGGTATAACATGTTATCATTGTGGTAAACTAGGACATTATGCAAATGATTGTTGGCAAAAGAATCGAAGGCTGAATGGAGGCAACCAAAGGAGCCAAAATAACTATGCGAGTACATCAAGTGAAGGAGACAAACAAACCATGCTTGCCATGATGCATGACTACAACAACTCTAGAAGTGATGGCCAAAAATGGTTCATAGATTCAGGTTGCACCAACCATATGACATGCCAAGGAGATTTATTCACAAAGCTACAAGCTCCAAGTGGAAAAGGATGTTTCGAGACCGGCGATGAAACTCAACACGCAATTGAGCATGTTGGAGATATCAAGCTTGGAGATAGAAAGGTATTGGCTGATGTTCTTCATGTTCCTACTATTGCAAAGAATTTGATTTCAGTAGGAAAAATGGTAGAGAAAGGATATCATGTTATCTTCAATGAAAAAGGTTGCTTTATAAAGAATCCAAAAGAAGGATTCAAGGTCATTGCTCAAGGAAGGAAAGAAGGTAGGATGTTCACCTTGGACATTCAAACAACCACATGGAAAGGTGATGTATATTCAGTTTGGAAACAAGAGGATTGCTGAAATCGATTTGTGGCACAAAAGGTTTGGACATATCAACATTCCCAAGCTCAAGGACATGAGCAACCATGAAGTGGTAAGAGGTCTTCCAAGATTCAATGATGCTGGACTACATGAGTTTTGTGAAGCATGCCAACTAGGAAAGCAAACTCGACAACCATTCAAGAAGAGCAACTATGTGGCAAGGAATGTCCTCGACTTGATACACACGGATGTATGGGGACCATCACAACAACCATCAGTGGCTGGTAATAGATATTTTGTCACTTTTATCGATGATCATTCAAGAAAAGTATGGATGTTTTGCATAAAACAAAAATCAGATGTGTTCTCCATGTTCAAGAGATTTAAAGCACAGGTAGAAAAGGAAACAGGATGCTACATAAAGACCTTGAGGTTCGATGGAGGAGGAGAATATTTCTCCAAATAATTTTCAGATTTTCTTTATGAAAATGGCATCAAGAGACAATTTACATATAGGTACACACCTCAACAAAATGGAATAGCTGAAAGGAAAAATCAACATATCACAGAAGTTGCAAGATGCATGCTCAACAAGATGAAGATGCCACTAAACTATTGGGCTGAAGCAACTAGTACGGCCGTTTATTTGATGAACAAGTGCACAACGGCTGGAGTGCATAATCTGACTCCCGAGGAGGTTTATTCCAGTAAGAAACCTGACCTTACACATCTCAAAGTTTTTGGATGTGTGTGTTATGTTCACATCCCTCAAGAACTAAGGACAAAGATGGAGGTAAAGTCCGAAAAATGTATTTTTATTGGATATTCATCGGAGCAAAAGGGATATAGGTGCTACAATCCGGTGACAAAGGAGCTACGAGTCTCACGAGATGTGGTATTTGATGAGCTAATACCATGGTTTGGAGACAAAGGGAAAGAGAAGATTCTTGAAGAAGATTGCGAAGATGATGGAGGTGCTATCCAAGAAGAATTTCAGCAAACAAGCACTCAAATGTCAAGTCGATAAGCTTCTACATCACTTGGAGAAAGCTCAACATGGAAGGGGAGACTAAGGAATCATTCCTTATCACCAACATCAGCTTATGAAAGATGTAAAGCTGAAAGTGCTGCCCAAAATAGTGACTCAAATGCAAGTGAAGAAGAGTATGAAGAGGTGATCACACCAAAGGTAAAGTTGAACCGATTGAAGAAGCAATGTTCAAAAGGAAATGAAAGGAGGTCTTCAAGAGCAAGGTAACCAATTGAAAGGCTGAGCTATGATAGTTTTATTGCAAATCATTTTGCATCTATGACACGGGTGGTTAAAGGCAAAGAACCGCATGCATATGAAGAAGCATGTACACAAGAGATGAAAGCTCTCAATGACAATCACACATGGGAGCTAGTTCCAAAGGCTGAAGGTATGAAGATTGCTCCAAATAAATGGGTGTTTAAAATAAAGAGAAATGCTGATGGTTCTCTAGCTAGGCATAAAGCTAGACTAGTAGCAAAAGGATTCAAGCAAACTCACGGCATTGACTATGAAGAGACTTTCAGCCCGGTTGCAAAGATGGGAACAATTAGAACCTTGATTGGAGTGAGTGCAGCAAGGAGATGGCCATTGTACCAACTTGACATAAAAAATGCTTTTCTCATTGGTGAACTTCAAGAAGAGGTATAGATGAGTCAACCGATTGGATTTGAAGATAGAAAGCATCCATATTTTGTTTGTAGATTGAAGAAAGCTTTGTATGGGCTGAATCAAGCACCACGTGCTTGGAATCAAAGATTGGTCAAGTACCTCACAAGGTGTGGGTATAGTCCAAGTAATGCAGATCCCTCTCTCTACATGAAGAAAGAAGAAGGCAAGCAGGTATATATTTGCATATACGTTGATGATCTCGTCATAACAGGAAGTAATGTTACAGGAATATAAGAGATCAAAAGGAAACTCGGTAAGGAGTTTAAAATTTCAGATCTTGGTGAGTTGAAATACTTTTTAGGCATTGAGATAGTCTATGGGAAAGATGGCATTTACTTGATGCAAAGAAAGTACCTATTGGATGTTCTTTTCAGATTTGGAATGAGTGAATGCAAATCGTCACTCAACCTATGGACACAAATGTGAAGCTATGCTCAAATGATGGAGAGAAGTTACATGATGTAACTACATACAGGAGTATTATAGGTTCATTGATCTATGCTACAATCACAATACCAGATTTGTGTTATATTGTTGGAGTTCTTTCTCAATTTATGCAAGCTCCAACAAGTGAACATTTAAATTCAGCCAAACGAGTGCTAAGATATGTGAAGCACACAGTCAATCATGCCTTGTTTTATAGATATGATGAAGAATTGCAGGTAAAAGGCTTCAGTGATGCTGATTGGGCTGGTTCGAAGGAAGATAGAAGATGCACTTCAGGTTATGTGTTCATGATAGGTAGCAAACCTATCACATGGAGTTCGAAGAAGCAACCTACTGTTGCACTATCATCTACAGAAGCTGAATATAGAGGTTTAGCCTTTGCAACTTGTGAAGCTATGTGGATTAAGAAGCTCTTGGCTGATCTTGATGTGCAGGTGGAGACCATTCCAATTTATGGTGATAACATGTCAAGCATTCACTTGACAAACAATCCAATGTTTCATGCACGAAGCAAGCACATAGAAGTGCATTATCACTATGTTCGAGAAAAAGTTTTGAGCAAGGATGTGGATATAAACTTCATTGGAACTAATGACCAGGTTGCAGACATGTTTACAAAGTCCTTAGATGCTTCTAAGCTAAAGAGATTCAAGGATGACATCAACTTGCAGGATATGGCTGAAGGTGCAAGCTCACATGTGAGCTTGAGGGGGAGTGTTAAAAATAAAGAAGTAAGCTCATATATATTTTTGCAAAAAGGATTTTCTTTAAGTAGAAGGAAAATACAAAAATGAAAAATGGAAGCATTTACTTCAGCAAGTAGTGGAGGCCAAAAGAGAATCAATCAAAAGAGAATCAAATCCAAAAACTGAACTGTAAGAGGAGTGGCTGTCCAAAGTAGTGGAGAAATGATGGAGAAGATCTCTCAAACTCATCATGAGAGATTTTGGTCACTTGGCTATAAAAGAGGCAAGGTAGGACACTCAAGAAGAGAGGAAGAAGGCGTGGAACTCCCCTTGTAGCTACTTCATTTGTTTTGAGTCATTTCGTTCAGTTCACTCTCATAGAGTATGTCCAGCCGCACACCCATTTTTGGGTAGTGTACTTGTGAGAGTCATATCTCTCAATATATGTACCCAATTTTAGTGTTTAAACATTCGTTCGAAAGCCTATCTCGAGTCATTCCTCTATCTAGAACAGTTTTATCAAATTCTTTGTGCTCTGTGAGTTATTCAGGTTTTAGTGAAGTCCAGTTTTCAACCTAACTGAGTGGACAGGTAGCCTGTTTTGTATCAAAGAGTTGCCAACCCAAATCTACTCCAAATTGAGTGTTTGATAGCTCATTTGAAAGCTATAGGTGTCTAGTTTGAGTGACCAAAGTTTGAAGTTCATTGCAGTTTTTAGTTGGTACCAGTTTTCATTTGAAGGTTCAGCTTTTTGCAATCGTCTTGATCCTGAGAAGGTCTTCTACACTTTCCACTGCGATTAGGAGAGGAATTCTCCAACGTTTCTTGGGGTGTCTGCTTGAAGCTATGGATCAAGGATGATGTGTTATGCCTAATTCCGCTTTTGGAAAACTCTATGATGAATGCTTTTAGTAGTTGACCCATATTTTGATAATTGTGACTATTAAGGGGTTGAAACCAAGCTAAGGCGGTACCCTTGAGGGTCAAACCAAATGCCTCGAATTGGGTGAGCAGGTCCTCGACCTGTTCTGCTCTTAATACTTGTTTGAACTCGACCACATGATCATAAGGATCTCTTGACTCATCGAAGTATTTTTTCATTGGCTTGACCACTTGAGAAGATATAAGGGTTCTTGGGTACTCTTACAGTCTAGGCAATGGAAAATCATGTTCATCTCTTTGATGCCTATGTGCTCTATGTCTCTCTCTTTCAGGTCCTTCACCTTCAAGTCCTGATCTATCTCTACCCACTATGTGTGCAAAGTTGACCTCAGGTCTCTCTCTAGTTCTTTCCCTCTTGTTTTCATGAGCCTGGGATGATCTTGCTCCTTGGAGGCCTTGGGAAACAGTAGATCTTGGTGGAGGGAAGATCAATTCTCCTTGCCAAGCGTATGCATGCCTGCCATGCTCTATTACCAAGGACATTCTCTCCGATGTGTTGTCTAAACAGACCACTTTTCCAGGGGTATCAGGATCTTTAAATTCGTATATTTTCACATTTTCTTACTCTGCTAGGTTGATCAATCTTAAACCTACAAAAAGCTTCATCTATCTCCCTATTCCAAAACAATTTTATGCTTTTGTTATCCTTGGGAATCCATTCTAGTGTGAGTATTCTGGTTAAGACGATTTGCATCTAGGGTCTTGGGTTCTCGTCCTAGGTCTCCTTGCTCTAGGTCTCCAATCTCGTTCTCTAGAATAATATTTCCAAAATCATCCATCCTATTTGGTAAGCTCGTAATCACATGCATTGTTCCTTGCTTGTCAATGTAAAGCCCTCTTCGAATTTAACCACTACGTGTTCAAGTTTGAAGGGTTGATCAAGATTTTTGAGTTGGACAACTGATTACATCAGACCATCCTCATAGATGTGTGCACCTAATCAATTGGTCCTAATATATTCCAACTGCATTTTATAGGAACCTCATGGTGTTTGTGAATAGGCAGTGCCTGAGCTACCTGCGGGACTCTCCATGCTAAAAGACATTTTTGAATCACTTGTTTTTGAACTTAGCACATAGGGATAATCGCTAAGTTGTTGTGCCCATGACCTAGCTGTATGATTCACACTAGCTTCAGATGACCTGATGCTTTGTCTATCTCATCCTAGGTGTCTACTTAATCTAAGGTTCATAAGCTTTATCTACTAGTCCCAATTTTCCCAAGTACAAGTATGTGGCAATATTCTTTTGAATTAGTTACTTATTCTTTTATAGGTCTCTTTGGTATAATCTTGGCTAACAAAGATCGTCTCTATGAGATCTTGAGTTTTATCACACTTTCAGATGTGATTGTTGGAGTTAGACGTCTGCGGAGGCACGCGAACAACACAAGGAAGAAGAAGAAGCTTGGAGCACAACACATAATATTGTATGTATTACTAGAGAATGTACAAAAGATAAGTAGCCCATTAGGGCAATAGGCGTATATACAAGCTGGGGAAAAAAACCTCCTAAAGAGGGAAAAAAGTGCCCGAGGGGTCCTAGAGTGTTCACACACATCACTACTTAAATATATCAACAAATCCCCCCTGGGGGTGATGCAGTGAACAAGTAGCTGGCACTCTTGTATAAGGAAGTTCCAAGCTATGTGCAAATCACTCCACAAAAGGAAGTAAGCCCAAAGCTTTACAAAAAGCTTCAAACTTCTCCCTAAGCAGAGCCTTCGTGAAAAGGTCTGCAATGTTCTCTTGCGTGGACACATATGCCAAGCTGATCTCCCCAGCAGAGAACCTCTCCTAATGCACCTCAATATGTTTAGTGCGAGCATGGAACACAGGGTTCCTCGCAATTTCCAATGCGCTCTGACTGTTAGTGACGATGGTGGTGGCAGAAGACTGACCAATACCCAAATCAGCCATAAGGCATCTGAGCCACACACACACTCAATAGTCACTATGAAAGCTGCCCTATACTCAGCCTCATAACTGGAAGTGGCCACAGTAGACTGCTTCTTGCTCAACCAAGATATACATGAGCTACCAAGCATGAAGCAAAAGCCACTAGTGGACACACGAGTGTCATAGCAACCAGCCCAATCAGAGTCAAAAAAAGCATGCAAATCTGGCGGTAGTGATCCCCGCTTGGGATAAAAAAACCCATGTAGCTGAGTACCACTCAAATAGCGAAAGATGCGCTTAACCTGTCATCAAGAAACCATAATGATCAGAAGTACATCATTAGAATGCTTAACATATAAGGTGATTTTAGTTGGACTGTTCTCAAAACATGTGCAATCAAATAGGCATGTATCTTCTCATGCCAAGCACGTGGTGCTTGCTTTAAACCATATAATGCCTTCTTTAACATGCACACCTAGTTTTCATGCCCTTTCTACACAAAGCTACAGGGCTGAAAAACATACAATTCTTCATGCAAGTCACCATCTAGAAATGTTGTTTTAATGTCCAACTAATGTACATTCCAACCATGATGAGCTGCAAGTGCACAGATGCTCCGAACAGTAGTCATACGTCATGTAGATGCAAAGGTCTCATCAAAATCAATGCCTCTTTCCTGTGCATAACACTTTGCAACAAGCCTAGCCTTATACATGTCAACTGTTCCATCGGGCTTATGCTTCAACTTGTATACCCACTTAGTGTCAATGGCCTTCTTGCGAGGAGGCAAGTCACATAAAGACCAGGTACCATTTTTCAAGAACATCATATTCAGATTGCATTGCAGCCATCCAATGTTCAGAACTTTGTGCTTCATCAAACGAAACAGGCTCAGTCTTATCAGAGAGAGTAGATGCAGCCATAGCATAGCAATCTAATGCAAAAGAGGCACTATGAGAGCTTGAATGAGTACGATATGACAGAGGTGTATCTAATTTGTTGTCACGAAAAGTCTGCACCAACCATTTTGGCATAGTTTTTGCCTCCTCAATATCAACTCTCTCATCAACAGTTGCATCATGTAAATCTACATCAGAAATGGGATGATTTGTAGCAAAGTATCATACATGTCTTTGGAGCTAACAGATGTCTCCTTGGTACATGAAAGCAATGGTTCAATATCATCTTCCACAAAAACAACATCACGGCTAACCAGAGTGCTTTTAGTCTATGGACGATACAGACGATAGCCTTTACTTTCAAAACTATACCCAACAAAAATACATTTTACTGCTTTATCATCCAATTTTCTACGATGTTGTTTAGCCACTATGCCAAACAGCCAAAAACACGCAGATGAGCAACAGATGGCTTGCGATCATGCCAAGCCTCATATGGAGTGTTAGACTGCAGCGCTTTAGTGGGACACCTATTAAGTACATATGCTGCACACATGACAGCCTCAAGCTAGAAACTATGAGGTAAAGCTTGACTCTTGACCATACACCTTGCCATCTCCATGAGTGACTTGTTCTTTTGTTCAGCAACTCCATTCTATTGAGGTGTATACGGCACTATACACATGTTTTATCCCATGTTCAGCCAAAAATGCATTAAAATCAGAAGACATATATTCCCCCCCTTGATCAGAACGGAGGGTGCCCATTTTGCATGCTGACAGATTTTCAGCCAAAACCAAAAACTATTTGAAGCACATGAACACTTCGGACTTTGCCTTCAATGGATATACCCATGCATGCCTGGAAAAATCATTGATGAAAGTCACGAAGTAAAGATAATTTCCAAAAGAAGTTGTCTGCATAGGACGACATACATCACTATGTACAAGCTGCAATTTCTAAGTAGCCCGAACTAAACCATCTTTTGGAAAGGAAGAACGCTGCATTTTTCCCAAAATACAACCTTCACAAACATGTTTTCCAGGTGCCTCAAGTTTGGGCAAAGAGGACACCATTTCATATCTCTATAGGCGTAGCAAACTAGTAAAATTCAGATGACCAAAGCGTGCATGCCAAAGCTTTGCATCTGACATAGCTTGAGAATCATGTACTGCACATGCCAAATCATTTATAGACCTTTCATAGTCTATGAGCTTTTATACAGCCCACGACATAAAATGCCAGAAGCAATAATCATATCGCCATTTGATAGATCATGAATTGTACATCTGTCATCAACAAATTTCACAACCAAGCCAATCTTGACTAATGCAGAAACTGATAACAAATTTTACTTGATCCCTGCCACAAACAAAGCATCTGACAAAGTGAAAGAACTACCATCAGTAGTAGTCAAAATGATCTTACCAACTCCCATAATAGGATAAGAGGAGTTGTTGGTGCATGTAACAGTATTCCCTGTAGGGGCAGGCTCGAGTGAAGAGAAGAAACTGTGTTGCAAGGTAATATGTTTGGTCGCCCCACTGTCAAAGTACCAAACATCTGAATCTACTACAGACATGCACTGCTCATGAGAAGATGGGTCAAAACTGCAAACACTAGTAAAAACCCATTCTTCTTCCTGCACAAGATTAGCAGACTCTGTTTTTTGTGTAGAGGCCTCTGCAACAACCATTCCAACCTCTTTCTTCTTTGCCTCTTTAGCAGCCAATTTTGGACAGTTCTTTATGATATGATCATTTCTTTTACAATACTTACAAAACAATTTCTGCTTTTCTGATTTCTTTTCATCTTTGTCTTCCCTCTTCAATTGTGCAGAATTAGCAAATTTCTGCTTACTAGTTGAAGAGCTCCAATTTCCTTTGCCCTTCTAACTAGCCAGGAAAGCTTGATCTGCAACATGCATAATGGACCTATTCTCCTTGGACTGATATTCCTGCAACATAACAGAGACCAACTCCTCAAATGACAAGGCATTTGAATTGTCTTTCATCATCAACCGAAGAGTAGAAGCAAAACTCTGATATGAATCAGGAAGACCATTCAAAACGGTCTGCACAAGTGAGCTATGTGGTATAACCTCATCAGCAGAAATCAATTGTTCCTTCAAGTCTTTGATCTTTGTTAGAAAACTGTCCATAGAATCACCTTCATTCATGTGCTCACTCTCCAATTGTTTTTGGAGGTAAGCAACAGGAGCCTCATTCCTAGCTTGGTACAATGTGGTAAGTGTATCTCAGGCATCCTTAGCTGTTCTGCAAGAGCGAATGTGAGGAATAATGGCACGTTTGACAGACAAAGCTATCAATGCATGTGTCTGGGCATCTCTGTCATCCCAACAAATTTTCTCTGTAGTAGGTGTAGTAGAAACCGTAGCACGAATAGGAATATGCAAAATATCATCATCTTCGACACCTTCTGCATCACCTTCAGTACCTGCAGTTGTAACAGTTGCAAGTGTGATAGAACGTTTTTCAACACCCTGCACAATGTTCCACAATCCTTTTGCAACCAATACATGTCGCATCATATAAGCCCACAATGGGTAGTTGGTACCATCCAACTTATCCTCAACAACCAACATACGAAATACATCATTGCTTTCAGCCATGGTCTGTGACTAAAATACCTTGATGCAGAAAATTGATTGTATGTCAAAAAGTTGAATGGAACTGCCGGACGAGTTCTGCTAAACCTATAGCAGACTTCGAGACACTTATACTAGCGAATCAAAACTGGAATATACCTTTGGCACAAAAAGATGAAATAGCCTACACAAGCACTGTGATAGTGCATTCGGAGTCCAAAACGAGCTCAGATTGTAATTTTGGCACCATAGAGCAAAGTTGTTTTGATCTCGGAAACACCCTAAGTATGCCCACCAAATTTTGTGCGAATCTGAGACTACAACCGGAGAGGTGTAGACGACGCCCTAGATGAAGCCGCGACCTGCTCTGATACCAATTGTTGGAGTTCGACGTCTGTGGAAGCACATGAACAGCACAAGGAAGAAGAAGAAGCTTGGAGCACAACACACAATATTGAATGTATTACTAGAGATTGTACAAAAGATAAGTAGCCCATTAGGGCAATAGGCGTATATACAAGCTGGGGGAAAAAACCTCCTAAAGAGGGAAAAAAGTGCCCTAGCGGTCCTAGAGTGTTCACACACATCACTACCTAAATATATCAACAGTGATCAATCCAATTAAGTCCTTTTTCTTTACGGTTCGTCGCAATAATATCTTAACTATGCTTGAACTTGAGAAATTAGGGTTTTCTAGGACTGATTCGTACTTATTGTATCCCTAATTAATTAGTATCACTACTCATATTAGCCTAAGCTAAGAATTGACTGAGGGGTTTAAGAATGATTCCAACCTCAAGTTGCTTCTCCCTTGATCACACTTGGATGCCCCGATCACATGTTCCCAAACTTGCAATGCACCTGCCACCTCACTTTGACACCCTTGAATTGATCTCAATGGACCTGTAAAAGTCCCAAGTTTAGATCAAGCTTAAAGTTCAATTCATTTGACAAAAATTTGATTCAAATATTTTTATAGACTCTTTTTCCCTCGTTGTATGGCTCAAAATCCTTTGGAGCTCCCTTGGCTTCTCAATCAGGATGAAAAAGTTATGTCAAATCAGGCTCCTAGGGTCAAAACAGACAAATAGGATGTGTCAAAGAGTCACGATTTTTTGAGAGTCATACAACCAGAAAGTCATGATTTTATCAAAACCAAAGGCCAAAAAGTCACAATGTTTTGCCCAATAAGAATCCAGAAAATCGTGATTCTCTCAACATGTGAGTTGCAAGAAGTCGTGAATCTCTCAAAATGTGAGTTGCAAGAAGTTGCGAATCTCTTAAAATGTGAGTTGCAAGAAGTCGCGAAACTTTCAAAATGTGAGTTGCAAGAAGTCGCGAATCTCTCAAAAATGGGATTCTAGAATTCACGATTTTCTCTCACATAGAAAGTCAAAAAGTCATGAAATTTTCACACCTAAAGAACCAAAGATTCGTGACTTTATAAAAATTGGCCATGCAAAAAGTTACGAATTTCTCAAGACTTGAATGCCAAAAAGTTGCGAATTCCTCAAAAATGGCCTTCCAAAAAGTCGCAAATTTTTCAACAATTGCCTTTCAAAAAGTCACAATTTTCTCAAAATGGGATTCCAAAAATTTGCGATTTTCTCACACATAGAAAGTCAAAAAGTCACAAATTTTTCACACTTAAAGAATAAAAAAACCATGATTTTCTCAAAAATTGAATGCCAAAAGGTCACGATTTTCTCTAAACTTGATGGCACAAATTCACAATTTTCTCAAAATCTGGATGGCAAAAAGTTGCAACTTTCTCTAAACTTTGAGTGCAAAAAGTCGCAATTTTCTAAAAAATGGGTTTGCAGAGAATGGCGATTTTCTCAAAAACTAGATAGCAAAGAATGGGAATTTCTTAAAAATGGCCTTCCAAAGAGTCATGGATCTCTCAAAATTTAATTGCAAGATGTCACAATTTTTTTCTTCAAGTTTTTCAACCCAAAAAGCCGCGATTTGTTGAGTCAAAAATCCAAAGATTCTCTTTTCTTGAGAGTCAAAAACCAAAATAATCGTGATTTTTTCCACACTTAGAAAGCCAAAAAGTCACGAATTTCTCAAACTTAGAGAGCCAAAGAATCGCGATTTTCTCAAACTTAGAGAGCCAAAGAATCACGATTTTCTCAAACTTAGAGAGCCAAAGAATCGCGATTTTCTCAAACTTAGAGAGCGAAAGAATCGTGATTTTCTCAAAAGTTCCTTTGTAAAAAGTCATGATTGTTTGAGTGATTTTAGGTGGGAACAAAGAATCATGAAATTAAAAAAATTTTGAAATTTCCAAAAAGTCACGATTTTTTTCTAGAAATTTGTGATTTTCTAAGAATTTTGGCAGGAATTCAAAATCAAGCTCCAAGGCCTATGCATCATGGAGAATGTCACAGAAAGCACACAATCCCACAAATACAAACACTTTACGTCTCCTTCTCTCTCTCTCTCGCACAGTCAAAACTGAAAAATGAGGTGAAAATAAGTGCATATATGCTCAAAAACGAAAATTTTCTAATGAAGATGGAGGGAAAAAATGGTGATGATGATGAAGATGAAAAATCAGAAACTTAACAAAAAACGACTATTTTTTACGTTCCAACATTCCAAATCTATGATCTTACCATCTAAAAGCTCGTCCTCGAGCAACAATCCCCAACAACGGTGCCAAAATTTGGTGTAGCTCAAGTGTGAGTACTACCTCCTTTACTTGTCAGTCCGTGGAGACATGAGGAGGATATGAAGATCGTGAGCAATTGTGGTGAGAAAATGTGAGTGACACACACATACATGCAGGCACACACACACACAAGGCAAGATCAAAGAGAGGAACAATGGAAAGCTTCAATTGCACAAGAACTCTCTTACAAAAGCTTTAATCTCTACTAAACCAACTCTCTAACAAGCTACTAAGAAGCTAACCTCAAAAATGAGTTCTCTAGCTCTTTTTATAGCTTTTTGACTAGTTTTGGCCCTGTCCAGACCTAGTGTCTGACCTAATTAAAAATTAGGTTCAAGGGCTTATTTGAGGGCTCAAATGGACTCTAAAAATTATGAAAATTGGTAGGTAAATACTTCTAATACTCCTCAATCTTGAGGACTCCTCGGCTTGAACAAAATGGAGTTGAAAATTTATGAAATGATATTTACAATGGTTTTTAGTGATAAAAATCACTATTTTTATAGAAATTTCTTTTGAAATTTTGACATACACTTCTTAGAGCTCCCTGCATACTCCCTCTTCTTGTGTGTCTACTTCTCTGATGCATTCTTGCACTTTGTGTTTGAGCTTGAGTGCCAATCCCATGTAAATGGGTATATAAGATAAAATTCTCATCGGATAGCGCTTCTCCAAAGTATAAAGCATGAACGATTGCAAAGGTTTTTAAGCAACAATACAATATCAATTTTGAGGATATCTTGTCTCCACTAATCAAGATGAATACATTTCACATATTGCTTGGATTCATTGCAATGGAGAACTTAGACATGGTCCAAATGAATGTGAAAACTGCTTTCTTGCATGGAGATCTTATAGACGAGATCCATGTGGAACAACTAGAGGGCTATGTAGTTCTTAGCAAAGAGAGTTTAGTTTGCAATTTGAAGAAGAGCTTATACGGATTTAAATAATCCCCTAGACAATGGTACCAAAATTTTGATGCTTTTATGAAGTTTCAAGGCTATCTTCGAAGCAATGAGGATCATTTTCTCTATACTAAGAGATGCTTAAATGGTAGCTTGATATGGTTGATACTTTATGTCGATGGTATGTTGATTTCTCTTGTCATAAGAATAAGTTGAGCAAGACATTTGATATGAAGGACTTGGAGGATGTCAAATATAACATTGGCATGCACATTACTCATGATAGGGGTAAAACATGCATATACTTGTCTCAAAGTGAGTACTTCCTTATCAATCTATTGTTGGTAGTCTCATGTATGCTATGGTAGCTACAAACATATGTGAAATTGAGCAGGGATCATTGCCCCAAATCAAATGATGAAAAAGGAATTCATGACCAAAATTCCTTATTAGTTTATTGTTGGTAGTCTCATATATGCATTTGCGATGGGAGTTGTGAGCAGATATATGTTTAATCCTGGCAAGAAGCATTGGGAAGCGATCAAGATGATTTTGCAATATTTGAGTAGCATTAAGGAAAAGTGTCTATGCTTGGGTAGAGGAGGGGCATCCAATATTGGTTACATATTATGTTGGTTGTGTAGATAGCCGAAACATCAGGGTACATTTTTCACTTTGTTAGAGGTGCTATCTTTTGGATATCTCATCTTCAAGAATGCACAATTGTTTCAACTACAAAAGAAGAGTGTGTTGCAGCTAGTGAGGCACGTAAGGAAGCATTGTGGCTTTCTTATCATTTTTGTGATATGGGCTCTACCTTAGCATATACCTCATTTGCTCAATGATAGTTAGAGTGTCATTTCTTTGGCTAAGAATCCAACTTATCATCCAAAGACCAAACACATTGAGGTGAGGCATCACATTTTGGTTTGCCAGTATAAGCATCTCAAAGTCTACCACAGGTCTAGCAGAACTCATTTGGATAGTTCTGTTCAAATTTTTCAGATACTTTCATTTTTTTGCATCAGGGTATTTTAGTCGGTGGCCATGGCTGAAAGTAGTGATGTATTTCGTATGTTGGCTATTGAGGATAAGTTGGATGGTACAAATTGTGGGCTTATATGATGCAACATGTATTGGTCACAAAAGGACTATGGGACATTGTGCAAGGTGTTGAAAGACGTCTTGTTACACCTACGAATACAAGTATTGAAGTTGATGCAGATGGCATTGAAGATGGTGATATTTTGCAAATTCCTGTTCGTGCTGTGGTTTTTGCCGCGCCTACTACAAAGCAAATTCGTTGGGATGGTAGAAATGCTCAAGCACATGCATTGATAGCCTTGTCTATCAAACATGTCATTATCCCTTACATTCACTCTTGCAAAATAGCTAAGGATGTTTGGAATACACTTACCACATTGTACCAAGCTAAGAATGAGGCTTTGTTGCTTACCTCTGAAAACAGTTGGAGAGTGAGCACATGAATGAAGATGATTCTATGGATAGTTTTTTGACAAAGATCAAGGATTTGAAGGAACAATTGATTTGCGCTAATAAAGTCCTTCTTGATAGTTCACTTATGCAGACTGTTCTGAATGGTCTTCCTAAATCATATCAAAGTTTTGCTTCTACTCTTCGTTTGATGATGAAAGGCAATCCAAATGCCTTAAGATTTGAAAATTTAGTTTCTATTATGTTGTAAGAAGATCAATCTTGGCAAAACATGTCTATTATGCGTGTTGCAGATCAAGCTTTCCTGGCTAGTCAGAAAGGCAAAGGAAAATGGAGCTCTTCTATTAGTAAGCAGAAATCTGCTAATTTTGCACATTCAAAGAAGGAAGATAAAGATGAGAAGAAATAAAAAAAACAAAAATTTTTTTACAAATACTGTAAAGCAAATGATCATGTCATTAAGAGCTGTCCAAAATTGGCTGCTGAAGAGGCAAAGAAGAAAGAGTCCAGAATGGTTGTTGCAAAGGCCTCTACACCGAAAATAGAGTCTGCTAATGTTGTGCAGCATGAAGAATGGGCGTTTACTATTGTTTGCAGTTTTGACCCATCTTCTCATGAGCACTGCATGTCTGTAGTAGACTTAGATGTTTGGTACTTTGATAGTGGGGCGACCAAACATATTAGCTCGTAGCGCAGTTTCTTTTCTTCACTCAAGCCTATCCCTACAGGGAATACTATTACATGTGCCAACAACTCCTCTTATCCTATTATGGGAGTTGGTAAGATCATTCTGACTACTATTGATGGTAGTTCTTTTGCATTGTCAGATGATTTATTTATGCTAGGGATCAAGAAGAATCTATTATCAGTTTTGGCCTTAGCCAAGATTGGTTTGGTTGTGAAATTTGTTGATGACAGATGTACAGTTCATGATCCGTAAAATGGCAATGTGATTATTGCTTCTGGCATTTTATCTCCTGGGCTCTATAAGCTCATAGATTATGAAAAATTTATGAATGATTCAACATGTGTAGTACATGATTCTCAGGCTATGTCAGATGCAAAGCTTTGGCATGCATGCTTTGGTCATTCGAATTTTGCTAGTTTGTTATCCCAACAAAAATCTAAAATGGTGTCCTCTTTGCCCAAACTTGAGGCACCTGGTAAACATGTATGTGAAGGCTGTATTTTGGGAAAAATGTAGTGTTCCTCTTTTCCAAAAGATGGTTCAATTTGAGCTACTCCAAAATTGCAGCTAGTTCACAGTGATGTACATGGTCCTACGCAGACACCCTCTTTTGGAAACTATCTTTACTTCGTGAGTTTCATTGATGATTTTTCTAGGTATGCATGGGTATATCCATTGAAAGCAAAGTCCGAAGTGTCCATGTGCTTCAAATAGCTTTTAGTTTTGGCTGAAAATCTATCAACATGTAAAATGGGCACCCTTCGTTTTGATCAAGGTGCGGAATATATGTCTTCTGACTTTAATGCATTTCTAGTTGAACGTGGGATAGAAAATCAATGCAAAGTGTCATATACACCTCAAGAGAATGGAGTTGTTGAACAGAAGAACAAGTCACTCATGGAGATGGTGAGGTGTATGGTCGAGTCAGGCTTACCACACAGTTTCTGGCTTGAGGCTATTATGTGTGTAGGCTTCCACAGATGTCTAACTCCGACAGTTTCTTTGTATTCTGCAAGTTTGTGCAAAGTATCATGCATGTCTTCTTGAGCTCGATTTTCATTTTGCGAGAGTATCTTCGTGAAGCTTTGATGAAGGGGAATCCACCATGGTCCACTGCAATCACACCACTTCAATCTTAAGAGATCCCATGCAATGTAACCCCTTAGTCCAATTCCCATAAGGACTATGAAGATAATTAAAAAATATCATTTTTACACTTAAAACACACACACACACACACATTATATTCTTATTTGATTTTATGTTATTCAACCATTCCACCCACACCCTCAAGTCAAAAAGAAAAGTCACATTTTTCTTTTTGTTTGACTTGCTTATCATCGACATTAACAACCACTTGAGATCAGTCTCAAGTATATTCCTCTTGTAGCATCCATTTTAGCTTGCACATATAGTACACATTTTATGGGGCCACATTACATGGCCATGCATTGGCACAATGCTTTCCATACCATGCACAATATGTCACAACTCATTCGACACAAATTTTCTAGGTCTTGCCTTAAATGTGGACTTGTAAGAATTGGATTTTATGAGCACATTGATGTCATTGAGTTTTTTAGGATAAATTTAGATGATTTGATCCTCACTATAAAATGACATATGCTCATCAAAATATGGTGAAACAACCCCTTTCTAGATCGAACATCAAAATAACTCACAATCTAGTACTTGGGAGGTGGAATGGAGATCGGCATCATTCAATACTTCGAGAACATATAGATACCATATGTGGTCTCTTAAGCTGCCATAATTAGAAGTCTAGGACACTCCATGCAATTAATCATCCATGGAAGTTCGTGCAAGATGAAATATGTGGGCAAGTTTTCTAAAGACCAGACACAAGGCTTGTGCAAACTTGCATATGTCAAGCATTTCCAACATAGCCTCCACAACTTATAAAAGTTTTATAGAAAGACTTAAATGTACACTGCAATATTTGAAGATACCAAGTTAAACTCCCAGTGGCTTATGAAGAACCTCTCTCGATATAGTTGCAACAAATCGCCCCCATAATAGATATGAGTAGTGTCTATTAGGGACAATAAACACTTGCAGGGAGTGTTGCATGGATCATTGAAGTGAGCATTAAAGCCAAGCAAATGGAAGATGAAAATCATGCTATAATGAGGAGATGAAGCTTGGAAACGAATCTTTTCTTTTAAGAAATGATCATTACTTATTAATGCCCATCTTGATGTATAATAAGCTTTTGTAGAAGGACTAGAGGAGTCATCAATTTTCCCAATAATATTGTAAATAATTAGTTAACCATAGTTAGATAGAGTGTAGTTCTTAAACTTTTTTGGCATCAAATTTGAACGTACACAATAATATAAGTGAAATCAACTCATTTGTACATGATTTTTGGCTCATTTTCAAAGAAACGAGTACTTGTAACTACAATCCCATAACTTCATCTTCTTGCTCATTTCACTCGTTATATGTGAGCTTTTGGGCATGCTTATCGCTTGGAAAAGATGTCTTAATTCTTATTTACGCATCCCTCCTATTGTTCATGATATTTCTTGCATGTATTGAGCTCCATGAACACTATATGAAGGTATGTCATTCTATTGTCCTATATTTTTGTGCATTTTCTTTGAAGTGTTTGCACATTTGGTGTAACCACAAGAAGCATCTCATCAAGAACCTTTCCATAATGAAATATCATTTGTTAGGTCTGAACTTACAATTAGGAAGTTGCATTTGCAACCATGAAAGTAGGTCAAAGAGAGGAGTCATGTAGGAGAAAAGATGTTTGTCTTACACATGAATATTAGATTTGCACAACCATTGCACTAGGGCCATGCCTCCATGCACTAAGTCGCTCATGCTTTGAATTGATGACTTATGTGTTGTATTAATCCATCAATATACTATGACCTCAACTTTTTACTTTGATGCATTTGACTTTGTGAGTCAAGTGGATGCAACAATAATCAAGCTTCTCAAATTAAAATGCAAGTATAATAGTTTCTTGTATGTGCTTTATTCATTTCATGTTGCAATCAATTATGACATTTAAGGATGTTTTAATTGGAGTAATTGAGCACTTTCAACATATGTGAGAGTAGAAATCTAGAATTTGTTTCTATGTTAGTTACCCTTTGGATTGCCTCCTTGCATGACCATAGGACATCACACAGAGTGATGCCGAGGGTGATTCTAATATCTTGGACACCATTCCTACATAATCTTAACCTATGGGGTCAAGATGGACCTAAAGAAGCACTCGCTAATTTTAGGATGTCCAACTTCTTAAGATGAGGAAAAGATTTAGTCGCATTGTGACATTTTTACTTATACGAGAAGTTCATAAAATCTTAATTCATGTATAACAGAGAGTATTACCAATTTTCCTGAAGGCAAGG
This sequence comes from Ceratopteris richardii, assembly GCA_020310875.1. Classification (NCBI taxonomy): domain Eukaryota; kingdom Viridiplantae; phylum Streptophyta; class Polypodiopsida; order Polypodiales; family Pteridaceae; genus Ceratopteris; species Ceratopteris richardii. Next base: position 24,779,487 of record CM035422.1, read on the forward strand.
TTCCATTTGCATGGATATAAAGAACGAAAACAAAGTTTTGGAAAATGAAATGAGTTCCTTCAAAGGCTCCAATATATCAATGTGGTGGATCTAGAAAAGCCATTCGAGTTTGAGAAAAATGCTAAATGCATAGCCATAGGAGTTGTTCTCAACCGAGATGATAGGCTTATATCTTTTTAAAGTAATAAATTAGTAACTATACAATGCAATTGACTAGTGCAAAAGCCAAAGATGTGATTGCTCATGCATTCTCTTGAGGTTCGAAGACACTAGAAATGCCCATTGGGTTGATCTTATGTAGGAGTTTCACATGGAAGTTCTTGTAACTGATGAATTATCTTCAATAATGTATTAGATAAGATTTAGAATGTTGGAAATCTCATTGCTTCAACAAATTAAAGGAACAAATATCCACATATTCTATAGGTTCTAAGAGCCGTTAATGAGGAATCTATTAGAGGCGATGGGGTAGTATCAACTACTTCTTTTCATAATAAAGGAAATTTCTCATTGGAGAATGAAATAGTTAAATGGAAAGAAAAGGTTTATATTTAAATGGAAAGAAAAGGTTTGCAGTCTAGATTCTCAAGCTTTGAGAAGAAAGATAATGCATTATAAGCATAATGATCCATGTATAAGACATCCTAGTGTTGAAAAGACCATATAGCTAGTCAAAAGAACATTGTGGTGGCTTGATTTAGTAAGATATATCCACAAATATGTTAAACAGTGCTCTATGTGGTCAACAAAGCATAAAGGGTTAGGATACCAAGCTGGCTACATCCTTTAGGGATCCTAAAGCACAAGTAGTAGAGTATATTGATGGACTTAATAGTTGGGTTTTTGTGGACCCAAATGAAGAGGGATGTTATCCTAGTAATGGTGAGTAAATTGAGCATATATCTTGAGATGGGTAGTAGAGTGAGTGTGCATGATGACCAATGTCCATAATAGAACATTCTAAAGACTACCTATTTATGGAAAAAGGGGTTATAATGGATGGGAGGTGAGTTATGCACACAAAATCTTATTTGTCTTTGCCTCCTTGAACTGAGCTCAAGTCTACATGTCTTCCAACTATACCAAATGAGTAGATGGAGATGGCATCAAGGAGCTTACTGTATGAATTTCATGTTCCAAAGAGATCATCTATATATGGTAAGTGTTGTTGCTTGCATCTGAACAAGTTCCCTTTGTGCAATCTGTAATGTAGTGGTCATAGCTCTTTAGGAAGATCCTATAAGGGGGGGGGGCTACATGAAATACTAGCAAATGGACATTTATAAATCTTAATTGTACATATTTCAGATTAGGAATTCTCTATCATTGTATATATTCATGAACATTATGATTAGTTTGTATCATAGATCAAATTTAGGTTTTGGTCATAAAAATGGTAAGCATTTCGTGTTTCGGTCATTAACAAATGAATTACATATTTATGAAGTAATCAAAGAAAGCTATCCAACCATATATGACAATGTGAATATATCATCGACATTAACAACCACTTGAGATCAGTCTCAAGTATCTTCCTCTTGTAGCATCCATTTTAGCTACTTCAACACTTATCTATTTACTCAATGACAATCACAATGTTATTGCATTGATTAAGGAGATGATCTACAATGTACATACCAAGAACATTGAGGTGCAATATCATTTTATTAATGATTTCTTATCCCTTGGGCACACTTTAATTGAGAAGGGTAATACTAAAAGAATGAAATATATTTGACTAAAGCTCTACTATATGACAACTTATTGTCACTTGGTAGGAATAGACCATATATTTAGATATTCATTAACATTCTTTATTTTTCATCCTTTGTTTAGAGTGACCATATCAGCCTTTAGTGGAAGATTATTAATGTCTTTGTCCATGGTTGCCACACATTTGTACATGCACATCATAATAAAGCAGATAGTGGTGTGGTCAACCAAACATTGAAAATTAAAATACTCATTATGAGGCCTATGTATGTTTATATACTATGTCTTGTTAGGTGCAATTTTTTGTAAGCTTTGCATTTTTCTATGTAGATCTCCTAAAATCGAATAACCATAGTGAATGTGTTGTGCAAGGAGTACAAAAGCTCCTCTTCAAGGGGCAATTAGAACATTGGTTCTCTACCATTGGAGTAGCTTAACATTGGTTCTCCACCATTGGAGTAGCTTATATTTGTGAGGATATATTAGGAAAAAAAAAAGGAGAAGTGAATCCCTTTATTACTCCATCAATAACGTGCCAACGTGCATGGAAAATAGAGAAACTTTCTGAATAAGAAAGACCCGACTTCAATAGTAGCCATGAATCTACTAAAAACATTTACACAACTTCTTATGTTGTAGTCCATGTCCCGTAGGGCAATTGGTTGAGCTTTGGTCTCTTGAGACGGAGGTCCAGGATTCAAGTCCCGGGCTGGACATGTTATGGCTTAGGTCAGTTAAACCCAGTTGTAACCATGTTTCCTTATTTAACCCCTGCTTTGTGGGATACAAGGAGTCTCCCGAGTGCTATGCCCATTCACTTGTACAATTGCAATTTCAAAGTTAAAATCCGGGGAGTAGGCTTCGGCTGAACCTCCATTTATATTATTATTAAAAAAAAAAAAAAAAAAAAAAACTTCCTATGTTGTATCAACGCGATGGAATGAAAAAAAGATGGACGACACTAATGGAGAAATTTGGAAGACACTCATGGAGAAAGATGCAAGACACTCGGAGAGCCATAGCCAACGCATAGAGAGACGTTGAGCTGATGATACAGATTTCAATCAATAGCTTCAATAATAAGACGTGGGAAGCGATCTTTCATATAAGTGCTCCTCCACCGGCATAGAGTCTATGCTCGGATTAACCATGGAGCTGGCAGTGGAGGTGGTCCGCATGCTGGCAGAACCTTATTACGCACTACATGCCCTCTCTTTCTTGTCGTATTTTATAGCCCGGCATGCAGCAACCATGGCATCATCAGCAATCTTCCTTCAGCATCTCATTTATCGGGTACATTGTGCGATTTGGTCACAAGTTCCATGTGCTTGTAGTGTTGTGCGTTCCTAACTCTCGTTCTTATTTATGGCACCCAATTTATTTGAGTAAGGGCCCCTCTTGCAATAATCAACTCATGCAATGCTTTCTTTTGGTACCCATTACTCAAGTCTCGCGCAATCGATGATTCGATTTAGGCTTATAAAAATGGAACTTGGGAACTTGGGGAATATTGAGTTTTAGAGTGACAAAGGCAGTGGTCACTCAAACCTTTCTTCAGCTTTGTGAATTGTGTCACATGTATCCCGTTTTTATCTTTGTGATCAGATGTCCAACACATGATTTGATCCTTTGAATAGCTTCTTTGTTGAGTCTCTAAACTTTAAATTTAGGTACTTTAGGTTATGATCATGCCCCCTCTCTCTCTCTCTAGAGGGAGCCGTGGAACTTTAGGAGAATCTATCATTGCCTTGTACTGATTTGGAACAAAGTGGAAGAGCATGAACTTTCGCATCCCTCTATGGATAATGAATCATGACTTTTGTATACTCTATATGATGGCAAACTTCTGTTTGATGATGATGACATGTCGTATAAGTGATGGTGTGCAGTGTGACCATTGCATAAAAAGAGTTATTTCTTATTCAAGGGCTCTTGGAAGAAAGACTCATGGCACTCTCTCACTTGAAGCAAGAGGGGTGCATCCTCTTGCTAGGTTGTCTTTGGCTTCTTGTGCCGTTATGAATCTTCATTATGAGTTGTATAAGGACTAATAAAGTAAACACATGAGCTTGCAATTTCAGCTTGTCCTCTTGCTAACTTGAACACACAATGTCCCCTAATTTGAGGTAATGTGCAAAAGGTAAGAACTTTGAAACTTGTTTTGCATGACAAAGTCTTCTTCTCCAATAATTTGAGATTGAAGCTTCGTCTGCACTTAAAGAGTAGGGCATATTGTCTTCATGTAATATAATATGAATAGAAGCTCCGAAAAGCTTCATGCAATCCTTGCCTTATGTGATGATAAAATCACTATCTCACCTATCTATACACCAAGTAGGATCAAGGAGCGAGCACAACCTTGCTTTAATCTAATGACATTTGGGAAGTGATTAAATAGGCTAGCTCAACATTGCACATAGCCCAATATTCACTTATAGAAAGCATAAATACTCCAAAGCATCTCTTTGGGCACTAATAGTGAAAGAAAATACTAACATCTATTAGAGAAAAGTTTGGCCCATGAGACAAAACTTTAATTCGTGGGATATGTACCTTATTATTAGTGGAAAAGAAAGGGAAAGATAAACTAATGACAACTATAGAGTGACAACTATAGACCACTTGTTCTATGAATCAATATTCCCAAGAATTTCTAAGAGAATTTCAAGAAGAGAAATGGGCAAAAGAAAGTGGAAATCCTCCTCCTATTGAACTTGTGGATGACTTACACGACCAATTCCCACAAGACATTGCTGTCATGGACAAAGGAAACCATCTTGAATCTCAGATTCCATGTGAATCCTGTATCTCATGATTGATTCAGAATTAGGAGAAACTAATGCTTCCATTGCGTCCGGAACGTGCCAAAACCCTAAGATCAACTATCTTCTTGCTCGATTCTAACATCTAGAGACCATGCTTTGAATTGATGACATCATCAATTCGTAACCGCTCTTGAACCGCCCTTGGAAAACCTATATAAGGAGGGGTTGGCCACATTCATTCTCAGTCTTGCCAATACCAGTCTTGGGAGCTCAAGGAGTCGTGACCGCCAAGTAAGTACTCTCCAAGTTCTAGTTCCAGTTCTTGTCTTGTTCCTTGTTCCAGTATTGTCTAGTCTAGTTCTTGGACATCCTGTTTTGTCCTCTTGTAATCTTGTAGTACTAGATCTTTTCGAGTTCTTTCTTGTATCTAGTTCATCTCCCAGAAGGGAGTTCTTGTAATCCAGATATCTTGTCTCATACTTATGATCCCAGGTTGTGGGATCTCCTGTATCATTTCTATTCCAGTTTTCCATACCTATTGGTCCCGGGTTGTGGGACCTCTTGTATTAGCTACATCTTCTTGTATTATTTTCCCTACGTGGGTGTTCTTGTAATCATAAGTGTATTTTCGAAATCTTGTCTAGTGAAGTCAGAGAGCACAATCTAGTGCTCCCCTGACATTTTGGCAAGATTAGCTTCTATCCAAGACCAGGCATCATGGAGAACGCTTATGAACAGATTGTAGAATCACTTCAGAGTCTCCAACAACAAGTTGAAGACCTAACTCATCAACAGACACAAGTCGAGATTGGACATCGAGTGCATGTAGGTGCACTCCTCCAAGAATTAGAAGAACGAATCAGGAGTCTTCAAGCAAATCAAGGGAGCGTTCAAGTGAATCAATGACCTAATACATCATCTATGAAGGAACCCAAGATTTGCATGCCAGAAAAGTTTGATGGGGATCGCACAAAGTTTCGTGGATTTCTCCAGCAAGTTAAATTATACATTCGTATGCAACGTGATAGATACCCTGACGAGGCATCCAAGGTCGGGTTTTTTAGAACGTTGCTATGTGGTCAAGCATTATCATGGTTTGCCCCAATCTTGGAGAAGAACATGGAAGTACTCCAGGACTATGAGGGGTTTCTTCAAGAACTCACCACCACATTTGGGGATGCAGACACAAGTCGAGTAGCAGAAACAAAACTTTGGAAGTTACGTCAAGGTAACCGCTCTGCCTCTACCTATGCATCTAAATTTAGGCAGTTGATATGTGATCTCACTTGGCATTAAGATTTTTTCATAAGCCAATTTAAATGGGGTTTAAGAGATGACGTGAAGGACCTTTTGCTCACGATTCCAGAGGTTAAAACATTGAATCAATATATCATGCAAGCTATTCAATGTGATAACCGACTTTTTGAAAGGAAACAAGAAAAACAAGTAGAAGGAAGACCTCGCCAATGGAAACCCTTCCAGCCTACTCCTAAAGATGAGTCTATGCCTGAACCTATGCAAATAGATGTAACTAGGTTTCAGCCTCTAACACCAAAAAAGAAACAAAGAAGGAGAGTTAATAAGTTATGTCACTATTGTGGAAGCCCTGGACATATTGCAATTAATTGTCCAAACAAGAGAACAAACTCCAGAGTTGGAGTCACCCTTATAGAGCGGGGAAACGAGGAAGTCGAGTTGTAAAAGAGACCATGCAGTTGGACCATGATATAAGAAAGGGTCACATAATTCAAGCTACACCCATAGAAACATATCTCGCACCTTTCAAGTTAATCACCCCAAGAAGACCCTTTTCCTTACAACCCTAGTAGATTAAGGAGCCTCCTCATGTTTCATCGATGAAGGATTGGTTAAGAAACATGGAATTCCTGTACTTCGGAAGAACAAACAAGTAGTAGCTGAAGTAGTAGATGGACGACCTCTAGCATCTGGGAATATAACCATGGAAACCATACCGTTAAGAGTACACCTTGGTGACCATGAATCCCACATGTTTCAATGTAATATCGAGCCCAGTACATCTAGTTATCATTGGAATGCCTTGGTTAAAGAAGCATAATCCAGACATTAATTGGGAAAAGAATAAAATCACGCATCGAGATATTCAGAAGAACCCAACATATGTCGGAGCCAAAGCCTTCATACATGTAGTAAGGAAGGAACCTACATATATGATCTATGCCATACCAGCCCAAGAATCCAAGAAAGATGATCCAATGCAGCTACCCACTCAGTACAAAGGCTTTGAAGATGTTTTTGAAAGAAGAATGCAGATATCCTTCCAGAGCATAGACCTTATGATTGTGCCATAGAACTTCAAGAGGGAGCACAACCGCCCATTGGACGAATCTACAGACTATCCCTAGAGGAACTTACAGAACTATGCAAGAACATTGATGAGAATCTAGTAAAGGGGTTTATCAAGCACTCAAAGTCTCAGAAGGAGCTCCTATTTTATTTGTAAAAAAGAAGGATGGGACTCTTTGGATGTGTGTAGACTATCATGGATTGAATGAAGTCACTATAAAGAACACATACCCTCTACCACTCATATCAGAGCTCTTGGAACGCCTTGGAAAAGCAAAATTCTTCACGAACATTGACCTTTGAGGAGCTTACAACCTTGCGTAGGTGGTGAAGTGAAGTGTGTGGGTGTAGGGAATGCTAAATGCACTACTCCTGGAGCATATGTAAACACATGAACATATTAAAGCACATTACCATAATAGACACATATCCCCAAGCCTCCATATCATCACTAGAAACTACACTTAGGAGTAAGAGTCACAGCAGCAACAAGCATGGAGCAGAATAGAGCACAAGACCACACTAACTAGAAAGCCAAATGTAACACAATCAGAATACAAGCCATTAGCTAATCATACCACGGTTAATCCTACCACAGTTAATCATACCAAAGCAATGGAACAACAGAATTCAAACTCCAAGTATTCTCACATAAGTAGCATAAGCAAACAACATAAGGTCTCTACGAGCTCTAAGATTGCACTCACTCTGAGCTATAGTCTCCTGTAGTGTGCACTATATGCTATATATTTCTCTCCTGAGGTTTCCCTTTTTATAGGAGAGGTGAGGAACCGGTTACAATAGGAGAGTCTGTTACACGGGAGTAATGGGAAGTTAATGCACTAGGCGGTTTCATTTGTCAGCATGGCCGCCAGTACCAGACTTTGTCGTGTAATGATGAGTGGCTGGCCCCACTCGGCCGCCTTGTCAAGTCTGCTTTGTCTGGGCATGCCTTGGGCATGCAGTCGCCCAACTCTACCATTTGGACGTCTTGGTGCCCAACTCTAGTTTTTGGACGTCTTGGCGCCCAACTCTAGTTTTTGGATGTCTTGGCGCCCAACTCCAGTTTTTGGACGTCTTGGCGCCAAACTCCAGTTTTTGGACGTCTTGGCGTCCAATTTGATATTTGGTTCCTTGGTGCCAATCCTTTACTTTGTCCTTCAAAAAATTTATTCTATAGGTTGCCCGCCACTAGTGTCTCTCCGTCTCGGAGAGAAAGGAAAAAGGAATAACTGAGGTGTTACAAGAGATTAAATGGAGTGATTACATCAAATATATCAAGAGAGAAAGTGGAGTGAATACATCATGAACTGCCAAATATAATTCTGAGTTCTGCCAATACAAAATAAAGTTCCATGAAGTTCTATACAACTGGTGCAAAATAAAATACTATGACACTGTGCAACAATAAAATAAAGTACTAGGACACTCGACAACAAAAAATAATGATCTCTGTCCAAATGAAAATGATGCTAGTCACATGCAGGCTCCTTCCCACGCCTTCGATTCTCAGCTAGAGTGTCCTCCGGTTCTTCATTTGGAGTATCTTCCTGGTCTTTTTCTCCTGTTGCTGGTGGTGGGGGGATGTCCTCCGTGTCTGAAGATGTGAGCAAAGATTTTAATGCACTAAATTTGGATTTTAGTGCATCCCTTTGCCTCTTTTGCAGTGCGTTTTCAGCCAATAGTTTTTTGTTAGCTGATTTAAGGTCCTTATTTTCACCCTTCAACTTTGTGCTCTTCTCTTCTTCATCCTGCATAAATGCTTCTAGGTTTTGTACCTTCTTTTCAAGCCTGTTTGCATCCTTGAAGTATCCAGACAATTCGACAATCTGCATGTACATCTCCTTGTTGACGAGACTTACTCTGAGACATTCTTCATTCAACATGTTAGCATGAGTGCGTAGCCGATTCTCTAAATCGATACAAGCTTGCCTGTCTTCCATAAGTTTGTTAGTAATCTCAGAAAATCTATTTTTGGCAACATCCATCTGGCACATATTCTGTAAATGATCGGGAACTAAGGGCCAGATATGTTTTTTGTACCTTTCATTTGCGGATAGCTGTTGTTGCTTTGAACTAGATACATCAAGAAATGGGTTTGGAGGTAAATCTATAGCGGGGTTATGTCGGGAAGAAGAGAACCGGAATGGCGGTGAAAAGGGTAGTATTTCGGACGAGGGTCGTTGAATAGAGTTTTGAGGTTGCGTAGGTGGAAGGGGTGTATCATTTGGGGGGATAGATGTCGATGCTGGTGGGAGTGGCAAAGGGGGATGTGATGGTGCCTGTGGTGATGGGGAGTGGGGCGGTGCAGGTTCTGAAGGGGAAGGTGGTGGTCTGGGATATGATGGAAATTGGAGATGAATTGGGTGTATAGGTGGATCAATGGTGATGTGAGTGGCTATGGTGGAAGCGGGAGGGGGAGTGGGAGTGGAATGAGGTGGGGCAATGGGTGCAGTAGGTGCGTTTGAAGTGTGTCGGGGTTGTGAAGGTGGGGGGGATTGAACGGCGGGAGAAGCTTTCCTAGATGAAGTAGGCACTAGTTTGATAGGCGGAAAGGGGGTGTTGGCTGATGTGCATACCTTTTTTGATGTCCGAGCATATCCTTGCTGGTCGATTGGAAGAGTATCGAGGAGCTCCCTGGAATCACTTTGAATCTTTACTCTTCGTTTTTTGCGATGGTGCGCTGCACTTGGATGTTTAAATGATGTCGGTCATGACCCATCTCTTGAATGGAGGGCTGCGAAGTACCTATATATGTACAACATAATGTGACCTCCTACCACTTTGAAGGTAAGAGCCCTCTTGCCTACCTGCTTCCCATATCTTTTCTTTCATTCGGCGAGCGTCTGCAGAAGAGTTTTATGATATGGGTAGGGCTTTGCATTGACGAAGCAAAGAAGGGGTTCACATATTTTTACATCGGTGAAATGTAAATTATCTTTGAGGAGGAAGAATGCCTTGAATAATAGTAGCCGCTTCATCATTACCTGACTACAAGTCGGAGTCGAGAAACTAGTTGTACATGTGTGCAATATATCGGGAACCGGTAACTCGGCATAACTGCCTGCCTTCTTGGTTTCTGGAATCCCTTGTGTATCCAACATAATGGCTAACTTGTCTTTAGTGATCCTTCCTCCAGAAAGTGATGGAAAGGATTGAAGAGTGTTAAGATCTCCATACCACAATTCTGAGGGTCACTAAGTGAGGGGAGCTTGGCATTTGCTATTGTGAGTAACCCCATATTATTCAATTCTTCTAAAGTGAATGAGTTTTGAAGCTTACCGCAAATGCTTAAATCCAATTTCAAAGAGATTTCCCCAGGGATGGAGATGATGATCTCTGTGGTTGTGGCTACATTTGCCACATTTGCTGATGACGTAGCGGTGTCCTTGATGTGAGTACTTGGTTGAGTGTTTGCTGGAGATGTGCTTTCATCCTGCTGAATTTCCTCATCAAGTGATTCTAACTCGGAAGGATTCTCCTCATAAACAACGTAGAGTGAATCGCTAGAGTCCCCATGAGAAGTGGATTGTCCAGATGCACTCTCTGTGTCCGTTTTGAATTCTGAAAATGTTTCTTCAATTTCTAGTGAAGATGTTGCCGTGGTAACTATAGTGCCTTGTGTGTTTGAGTGGTGAATAGTGTGCAGAGATATACCGGGTTACAACCCTAGCAGATTCGATGGCAGATCTGGTATCGGGTTACAATCTTAGCAGGTTCGATGGCAGTTATGTGTAATAGACCTTGATAGTAGCATCTGTGATGGTTCGACTAGACAAGCCATAAGCTATGTGGAGCAGATTAGCCAAGCATCTTGTAGAGTCAACTCAGAGCGAGAGGTCAATTCCAGCGAGGAGCTGTGTAGCCTGAAGAGATAGTGATCGCTCTGATTCCAACTTAGCACAAGGTTCATGTCAGCACCTCAAAATTGAATCAATTAGTAGAGAATTGAATTGGTCTGCTTCTGGTCATCGATCAGTAGAATATTTGGCGGGGGATGTTAGCTAGATTCCCCTTATGGATAGGCGTGGCATAATTGGATTGGTGAGGGTCTTCGATTGGTCGTTGGGTTTGCACTTAGCACATTATTGAGAAATGGCTGGCGATTCAGATAGTGGTTGCCGATTGTTGGAGCATAGGCCGAAGTTACTGGAAGAATTGCTCACGGTGATGGTGGCGTGCAGATTATAAAGAGGTTAGATGGACTTCACTAATTATGGCGCGCCGTCGATCAGTTTTAGAGCCCCAGTTTGGACGATTTTTCTTCAATTTGTGAAGTTTTGAATTATGACTTTCGGGTATGAGGTCTGACAGTTGGATAGAGGCATGGACATACGTGGTGGTCGCTTATCAGAAAGGGAAGGTTAGGTGGGTGTAGATAGATAGGAGAGAGGCCTGATGAGAAGGCGGGGTTGCACTTTATCCGTGGGGAAGGGATTTGCCGATGATCTTCAAGTGGTTGAGGTCGCCAATTTTATTTAATTAGAGGAGATGTCGCCCATTAAGAGGGAGGGGGTCGCTACGGGAAGGTGCCAGAGGGAGGTCGCCAAATGAGGTTTCCAGAGGAGGTTGCCTAAAAATAAAGATGGAGTGTGATCGCGTTTGGAGAGATATGCTGGAATCGAGCAAGAAGGGTAGTCGCCCTTGATTGGAGTTGGAGAGGTGTCTTATGATATTAGTGCTAGGTAGGGAAGTTGGCCAAATAATTGACAATTATAGGTTGCTCTATGTAAAGTGGTAGGATTGTTGCTGAAGGATTATGAGGGGAGGAGGGGTCGCCCATGGTAGGAGGTGGGAGGAGAGTCGCCCATGGTAGGAGGTGGGAGGAGAGTCGCCTTAGTTGATGAGAGTAGATGTGGGAGGAGGGGTCGCCCTAGGTGGGGAGGAGGGTCGCCTTAGTTGATGAGGGTAGAGGTAGGAGGAAGGGTCGCCCATGGTGGGAGGTGGGAGGAAGGGTCGCCCATGGTGGGAGGTGGGAGGAGAGTCGCCTTAGTTGATGAGAGTAGAGGTAGGAGGTAGGAAGTGGGAGGTGGGAGGGGTCGCCTTAGGTGGAGAGGAGGGTCGCCTTAGTTGATGAGAGTAGAGGTAGGAGGAGGGGTCGCCCTAGGTGTGGAGGAGGGTCTCCTTAGTTTATGAGAGTAAAGGTAGGAGGAAGGGTCGCCCATGGTGGGAAGGTAGGAGGAGGGGTCGCCCTAGGTGTGGAGGAGGGTCTCCTTAGTTTATGAGAGTAGAGGTAGGAGGAAGGGTCGCCCATGATGGGAGGTGGAAGGAAGGGTCGCCCTAGGTGGGGAGGAGGGTCGCCTTAGTTGATGAGAGTAGAGGTGGGGGGAGGGGTCGCCCTAGATGGAGAGGAGGGTCGCCTTAGTTGATGAGAGTAGAGGTAGGAGGAGGGGTCGCCCATGGGGGAGGAGGTGTCGCCTTAGAATGAGGGAGAGGGAGGGAAGAGGGAGATGTATTTTATTGAAGATGATGAGAGGGTGGAAAAAGTGGAGGGTATGCCCTTGGGGAACGGGTTAAGTGGAAGATGAGTGCTGAGTAGAGGTAGAGAGGTCATTCATGGAGGTGGTAGGAGGTCATGGAGGGAAAGGGTAGAGTGGTGGATGAGAAGAGATAGGTGTAGATTGGGTGTTCATTCCATTGATGATGAGGGGCCAATTTGAAGATTAATGGAGTGGGGAAGTGGAGAAGTTGCCTAGATATTGAAGGCAAAGCAAGAAGTCGGTGAAGTTGGATACGTTGGGATAGCCAATGCTAGAAGTAAGGAAAGAGTGGTTTTCATTGAGATTTTAGGGAGGCTAGGGGGAGGAGGAGGGGAGGTGGCCTAGTCATATTAGAGGGAGGAGGATGGGAGGTGGTTTAAGTTAACACAAGAGGGGAGAGAGGGAAAGGTGACGTTTTGCACATTGTAAGGAGGAGGAGGGGAGGTGGCCGAAGTCACTTTGAAGGGAGGAGGGGATGTGGCCCAAGTCACATTGGAGGGAGGAGGAGGTAGGGTCGCCCAAGAATGGCCATGAGGAGAAGAGATCGCCGCCAAGCTGGAAGTGGAGGAGAGGTCGCCCATGTTGGCCATGGTAGCTTGAGAAGGAGATGTCGCCCAATTGGCCAAGGTGGAAGGATGAGAGGTCGCCCATGTTGGCCATGGAAGCTTGCGAGGGATTAGAGGTCGCCCAATTGACCAAGGTGGAAGGATGAGAGGTCGCCCATGTTGGCCATGGAGCTTGAGAGGGAGGAGAGGTCTCCCAATTGGCCAACATGGTGTGCGTATGACCCTAAAAGGTCTGTTCCATCTCGGCATCAACTTCTTCTTAGCTTTCTTCTCAAAGAGTCGCGGGTGGTACAACAAAACTAAGCTTCCTTCCTTGATCTTTGATTTCCAGAGGCTTGCATCATGATCCTGTTTTCTTTTTTCCTGTACTGCCACTAGAGTCTCATTGCCTATCCTTCTCTTTTCTTCAAGAAGTTGTAGCCTCGCAATGTTGGATGAGAGTGCGCTAGTAACCAGGAATTCGATTGGTTCCCACGCGGTTGGAGCCATGCAAGAACTTAAAAGGAGCAATTGCTTGTATTCCATAGACTAGTTCAAATGGAGTGCGCCCTGTTGTGGCTTTGAATGAAGTTCTGTAGGCCCACAAGGTTCCCAGATATGCCTGCCTGGCCTCATGTATTAGGAAACTGTAAGCAAGTTTTTCTTAGTAAGAGCATGAGAACCTTATTTGTGCTCTCTGCCTGACCATTTGCCCTTGGGTAGTCTGCACAGGACTTCTTATGGAATATTTGGTACTTTTCAAAAATTAAAGTCAGCACCTTGTTGACGAAGTGGGATCCTTGATCTGTTGTGACCTCTATTGGACATCCATATCTGCAAAAGATGTAATTATACAAGAAAATGGCTACCGTTTCAGCAGTACATTCCTTGCTATTACTTGAGCCCATTTAGTTGCATAATCCGTTGCTACTAGAAGATACTTTGCACCTGAATCTTATGCAACTGGAAAAATTGGGCCAACAAAGTCTATTCCCCAATGCTCAAAGGGTTGCCAAGCTACAGAGATATTAAGCGGTTGGTTCCTTTGTCGTGTTGGTTTGGGCGCACATCGTTGACAAACATCACATGCCTTGGCAAATTTAGTGGCATCTCTGAAGAGATATGGCCACCATAGGCCACTTTGAAGTACCCTCAGTGCAGTGATATGTCCAGGAAAATGACCATTAGACTTTCCCTCATGTGCCAATTGAAGAACAGTTTCTGTTTCATGTGGTTGAAGACACCTTCTGTACATCCCATCAGGACCAACCTTATAGAGGGTATCTTTTGCCATCATGAAATTCTTACTTTTTAGGAGTCTACACCTTTCCAATGGAGTAGACCCAGTACGAAATTGACATTTTCCTAGGAGGAGAGTCAAATCATCATACATGTAGGTGCTATATTTACCTTGTATATTTGGCTTTCAGGGAAATCATCTTCTACTCCCTTTGATGCTTGAGTTGGATGCCTGATGCGAGAGAGGTGGTCTGCAATGACATGTTGCCTACCGCTTCTCTGTACAATTTCAAAGTCGAATTTTTGGAAGAGAAGCAACCATCTCCGTACTCTTCCTGCAACTTGTGGCTTATTCAATAAATATTTCAAAGCTTGATGATCCGTAATCACTGTGAAGGTAGTGCCTAATAAATAGTGCCTGAATTTCTTGAGGGCAAATACAATAGCCAGTGCTTCCCTTTCTGTTGTGCTATAGTTCTTCTCGGCTTTTGAGAGGAGCCTACTTGCATAATGAATGGGTTGATCTAATTTGTGTGCTTCGCTTGTTTGAGTCAGTATAGCTCCTACTGCATACAAGCTTGCATCTACATGCACGTGGGATGTCTTAGACCAATCTGGTGAGATGAGTATAGGTGCAGATGCCAACCTTTGTTTTAGATAAGTGAATGCTGATTCTTCTTCGTCAAACCATTGAAAGGGAAAACTTCTACTCGTAAGCCGTGAAAGTGGTCATGTTGCCTCTGCATACATGTGTATAAACTTGCGGTGATATCTTGTGTGCCCCAATAAGCTCTGGACCTCTTTAGCATTTATAGGTCTTGGAAGCTTAAGAATTGACATTACCTTATTTGGATCTGGAGTCATCCCTTTAGCAGAGACCACATGTCCTAACAAGGTCCTAAATATGATGGCGACACCCCCCGACCATCATGCTGCACTGTGTCTCGTCGTGATCCTAAATGCAAATTCCCAATGAAAACTTGCAATGCGAGGTAGGCCTCTCCTTGGGCTCTCCTCGGTCTCGGTTATGCCAGCAAAGTCATGAGTGTCTAGGATCTCTTCGAGTCGGTCTGGTTGCATCCAAAGTGCTTCGCTACAATCCCATACCACTCCTCTGAGTTGGTGACTCCTGATATGGTGTTGCCTCATAGGCTGCGTATCCCTATTTGATAGGGCATCCGTCGATGAAGACTTTACCGTCATGGTAGAAAGCCTTCTTTCCCTCTCGTCGGGCCTGGATAACATGTGGCATACGTGTCCGACGGTGCTCTATCTGCATCCTCGTGAGATCCTCGTCCATATATAAAGCCCCTTCGAGTAGTCCGTGCAGTATTAGTCGTCGTCGGAAGAAGGCAATACATGTATCTTTAGAGCTCATACGGAGGATGACTGCCCGTGGTCAGGACGTGTCTCTACCAACTCCATGCCCCTGTGAAAGGCATGCTCTCGTATCCCAAGCATTGGAAGATGTCTGTGGCATCTGCATCCGGTGATGTGCCTTTTGAGAGCCCCGTAATCCGTACATGTAATGGACGTGTGTGTCGAAGCCTCTCTTCCTCGAGGGTACCCTGGACTCTAGAGAGCTCTCCCTTTCGTGCCTCCTCATTGACTGACTTCTTGACCCTCTTGTGAACTACTTCCACCCATGTCTCTCGAGTAGACTCCACTTCTGATCTGATTTCCTTTTTGAACTCTTCCTTGAGTTCTTCCACTTGAGAGATCTCTTGTTCCTCTTTAACCTTAGAGATCTTCAAGTGAATAATTTCTTTTTGAAGGGGGTGGGTTTGAGCCTTCCATTCGTCTCGTTCATTTTTGATGTCTTTGATTTGATCTTCCATGTCTCTCGAGTGGACTCCACTTCTGATTTGATTTCCTTTTTGAGCTCTTCCTTGAGTTCTTCCACCTGAGAGATCTCTCCTTCCTCTTTAACCGTGGAGATCTTCAAGTGAACAATTTTTTTTTGAAGGCGGTGGGTTTCAGCCTTCCATTCGTCTCGTTCCTCTTTGATGCCTTTGATTTGATCTTCCAAGGCTTTCATCTTCTCAAAGGCTCTTCTCATTTCTTGATTTAGTGATTTGTCTCTCTCTTTTTTTACCTCTTTGATAGCTTTTACGGATCATCTCTTCCACCTCTTTTTTTCCTAATCTTGCCATTCTCCTCTTCTATTAATTTAATGCTATCTTCTTTTTCTTGAAACAAGAGAGGGTTTTTTCGCAGAGAGAGAGAGAGAGAGAGAGAGAGAGAGAGAGAGAGAGAGAGAGAGAGAGAGAGAGAGAGAGAGAGAGAGAGAGAGAGAGAGAGAGAGAGAGAGAGAGAGAGAGAGAGAGAGAGAGAGAGAGAGAGAGAGAGAGAGAGAGAGAGAGAGAGAGAGAGAGAGAGAGAGGGGGGCTACGTTTAGGGTTTCAAGCTGAGGGGGTTAGGTTTACAAATTTTTAGGTTTTTGGATTAGCATTGGGATTAGGGTTAGGGTGGAGGTTAGGGTTAGGGTTAGGGTGGGGGGTTGGGGTTTCGGTTGATGCACATGACATAGCTAAGGCTAGGGTTCCTGTGGCAGATGTGGCAGGTTAGGGCACAAAACGGTAGGTCGGGGGAGGTGCAGCCTCTCGGGTTGCTCGGAAAGGTGAGCACCAGGCGGGGCGGAGGGCGGGGATGCAATAGGCAGCACCGTGGGTGGTGCGGCAGGACTGCGGGCAGCGCAATGGCTAGGGGGAGGGGCTGCGGGTACGGTTGCGGGCAGGGGTGGCGGGAAGGGGTTCCGGGGAAGAGCGGGGCAGGGGCTGATGGAGGGGCTGCAGGTTGGGTTGCGGGCAGGCGGAGGGGCTGTGGGTAGGGTTGCGGGAAGGGGTTGCAGGGCAGAGAGAGAGAGAGAGAGAGAGAGAGAGAGAGAGAGAGAGAGAGAGAGAGAGAGAGAGAGAGAGAGAGAGAGAGAGAGAGAGAGAGAGAGAGAGAGAGAGAGAGAGAGAGAGAGAGAGAGAGAGAGAGAGACTTTTTAACGTCTATTAGAGGCCAAAATCGGCCTATGAGACAAAACATACACATCAGTATGATCCAATCCAATGTGATCCCAAAACGAAAATAAAGTGTGAGTACCGCAAACGGGTATAAAAGGAGTGGATAGTAACTGGCATCAAGGGTGTGGGGTGCTATGGGTATGCACTCTATATGCTCAATGGGTGAGATACAAATATGATATGCATAGGGAGGGGAGGCTCGATGGTATCACAACCCACTAAATGCCTGGAGTGGGTGTAGGATATAATGCATCGGTGGGTACGGCATCATGGCGATCCTCAAAATGCTCTGAACGTCCAAATCGATAGGGGTGCGCTGTTGACATCTCCGTATCTCCATGTCATGGCGTGCGTGAATCGCCTGAATCTCTCTCTGATGTGGACGAGCTCTCCGGACAAGGGGTCTCGGTCGTCGACGCTGTCGTCTAAGCTCCTCTGCTCTGTGTAATGTGACACCCCGCATCGAGCTGCGTCCTCGAGTGGATATGGGTCTGAAAAAATCTGTAATATAAGTCTGAGGGGGGGGAGCCAGGTGTATCTCCATCTGCTGCTTGAGGAGTGATGCACGGCGGTGCTGGAGCTCTACTAGGAAACGACCTAGAGGGCGCTGGTCCTCTGTCCCCAATAAAGCCCTGATCTCTCTAGGCCCCCTGAAGAGCTGTGGGTAGCGGTCTCTGATGTCCTCATATGCCTGGCATCTACATGTGTAGTGCTCCTTGTCCTCCACCTCCTCTCTACATATCCTGCATAATCGCTCATCCCTCGGGGTATGTGTGGCTCGCCCAATCTCAATCTCGAGCTGGTGTGATGATACTCTGAGCTGCCCAATGGCCACTCGCCACTCTCTCAGCCGGTGCCATATATGTATCCATGTATCGTGGTCTCTGAATGAAACCATCCGCTGTCACAGTCAGGAAGTGCTCTCTGTAGTGTTGCCTCTTTGTGGGAAGAGGCTCCTGTGGTGCTATCCATTTCTCCCTGACGTGTATATGTAGTAGGTCGTGACGGATGATCCTATTCCTCTCCGAATGAGAGAGGGTAATGTGGGGGGAAGAGAGGTCATACTGAAAAGGGGGGAGATCTGTAATGCTCATGCCATGGTCTGCTAACCATCGGTAAGTCTGTGCATACCATACTCTCTCATGCCCTGTCTCTGCCAAATGTCTAGAGCTCTCAAATGCAAGCCTGGTCAGTCGGCTGGTGGGGAGCTCTCTGACTCTCAGAATAAAGGTCACCAATTGGAAGAGGGCCTCCACTAGCATCGGTGGTGTGCCAAGCTCAGCTCGTATAATGTCATGTGGAACGGAGGGCTTGCTCCGCAGCAAGCGTGAGATCATGGTGATCTGGGGCCTCTCAATCCGTGTCCACATCGCCTCTGTGATCCCTGGTGCCCATACTGCTGCTGCGTACATCAATGCGGGTGTCACTAGAGTGTCAAAGAGCCACCCCTTAGTCCGGGGCTCCTGAAAATGTGTCTGAAAGCAGCGTCTCTCCAATCCTGCAAGTGCCGCATAGCCTCGCGTCAATCTATCTCTCGCTGTGCCATGGAGAATACCCCTGTGCTGCAAGAGAAGGTGATACCTAGGTAGACGTAGGAGTCCACTACCTCTATCTGTCCTCTAGCTGCTGTGAAAGAGGCGCGATGGCGTACTGTCCTGGAGGTATTGAAGATCATGACCTTGGTCTTGCCAAGGTTCACTGTGAGTCCTCTCTCCATGCAAAAGGTATCGAGCGCCTGTAAATGTGACTGCAACCCCTCCTGTGACTCTGAAAGAAGGACAATGTCATCAGCATATAATAGGATGTGTACTGGCGTACCTCCGAGGTCTCCTCCTCGTCCTCCTGCTTGCTGTATATACTCCGTGATCTCGTCGATGTAGAGACCGGAGAGAGAGAGAGAGAGAGAGAGAGAGAGAGAGAGAGAGAGAGAGAGAGAGAGAGAGAGAGAGAGAGAGAGAGAGAGAGAGAGAGAGAGAGAGAGAGAGAGAGAGAGAGAGAGAGAGAGAGAGAGAGAGAGAGAGAGAGAGAGAGAGAGAGAGAGAAAGAAAGAAAGAAAGAAAGTGTTTTTACGTCTATTAGGAGGCCGAACTCGGCCTATGAGACAAATCGATGTACATGGGTGTATCTTCTGTGAATCAGAAAAGATAAAAGTGCTGAAAAGAAACTGGTTAAGCTGATATAGATCTCCGTAGTGTGCATGTGGGGATACCCATGAAAGTGGTGGGGGGTGTATGGAGTGCGATATCTATGATAGTCTATATGCAAAAGGGTAGTACAACAACCATGAGAATGCATCTAAGACGACTAACTAGCTCCATCCTGTGCTAGTGGGTGGGATGTAATATGTGAGAGAGAGAGAGAGAGAGAGAGAGAGAGAGAGAGAGAGAGAGAGAGAGAGAGAGAGAGAGAGAGAGAGAGAGAGAGAGAGAGAGAGAGAGAGAGAGAGAGAGAGAGAGAGAGAGAGAGGGAGGGAGGGAGGGAGGGAGGGAGGGAGGGGGGGAGGGGGGGGAGCGGGGGGGGGGGGGGGAGGGAGGGAGGGAGGGAGGGAGGAGGGGAGGAGGGGAGGGGGGGGGGGGGGGGGGGGGGGAGGGAGGGAGGGAGGGAGGGAGGGAGGGAGAGGGGGGGGGGGGAGAGAGAGAGAGAGAGAGAGAGAGAGAGAGAGAGAGAGAGAGAGAGAGAGAGAGAGAGAGAGAGAGAGAGAGAGAGAGAGAGAGAGAGAGAGAGAGAGAGAGAGAGAGAGAGAGAGAGAGAGAGAGAGAGAGAGAGAGAGAGAGAGAGAGAGAGAGAGAGAGAGAGAGAGAGAGAGAGAGAGAGAGAGAGAGAGAGAGAGAGAGAGAGAGAGAGAGAGAGAGAGAGAGAGAGAGAGAGAGAGAGAGAGAGAGAGAGAGAGAGAGAGAGAGAGAGAGAGAGAGAGAGATTCTCAGCTTTATTTAATATTGCAGGAAATACAATCAGTTCTGTGTCTTGCAGTGGTGCTTTGCCTAAAGGTAGTGTTTTGTCCTATTTTTGCAATTTTTCTTTTGTATCTTCTTTCTTAGCAATCTCACCTGCAAAAGATATATACTGCACATGAAATCTTAAAGTTGAAAATGGAAATGTGTCTTGCAATGATTCTTGCCTCAAATGTATGTCCTAGGTGAGCGAAAGTCAAGGACATCACGTTATAGGGTTATAAGAGCATATTCAGATATTGCATCGAAGGGTTATAAAAATGCATGTTTTGATAGATGCTTGTGTATTCTCGGAGGAGAGACTTGCAAGTACAAGTTCACATTTGCTTAGATTTTGTTTACATGCAGATACTCTATGATCTGTTAATGGTTACTGTTACTTTTCTGGGCATTCACATATTTTTTGTCGAGTAAGAAGCTTCATTCAGGAAAGCTTTTATAAGTAATGCATGTGCATGGCTAAACAGATCACTAGTGACTGCATGCCACATTGAAAGTAGTGTACATATATTCTGTGCAAGTTAAGGTTGTTGTTGCAATAGTGCATAAATATTGGTTTTTAGGCCACACAAGATAGAGACATTATGACGAGATAGCTGCGCATGAGTCATGAAAGGAGCAAAGCTCGAAACATAGTTAGTAAGGTACGATCTGTACGATTAGTATGGTACGTATTAGTACGGTACTACGTACGTACCCTAAGATTTGGGGCTTCCCGTATGGAATTCGTACGTTAATAAGGTACGAGGTTTTTTTTTTTGGGGCTAAAAAATTATATATTTCCTCTTTAACATGATAAACATCATGTTTATGAGTAAAATGCATCAAAATGTTTATGAGATTGGAAGCTCTCTGCATGTGAAAATTAGGGAAATGAGAATCCATTGAGGCCTAGTCAAGTTTTGAAAGTAAAAAAAAAAATGGTACGAAATCGTACGGTACGTACAGATACGTACGGATCGAAAGGTACGTATGGATATATCCGTACGAGTACGAATACCAACTATGGCTCGAAATATAATCTTTACATTCCATATAGAGACATTATGACGAGATAGTTGCGCATGAGAGTCATGAAAGGAGCAAAGCTCCAAATATATTAGCATAGGAGACACACTTGAAATACAGGTTGCCACTAAATACAAGCTGTCCAATAACTCCAAAACCTCCAAGGATGAAGATGATCTCCTCCAAATAGATAAGCTGCAAGCTGCTGCACACCTTGTAGATGATGAAGAAAACACAACTCCACCTCTCCACGTTGAAAGGACCACTTACTTCAAGCTTGCCCATGAAGAGCACTCCCAAGTGATGATTAGAGTGTCTAACACTTGTTCTTTATATAGGCTATACTGTGACTTGATTGAGAAGGAGAATAAAAAAACTGAGCCTTTCATGAATTTCGGCGAGTTTTTCAAGAATCTACTTTTTAGCCGTTTTGTGGGTTTTTTTTTTGCTTGCCATGTGGCACAATATTGACCATTGAATATTATAAGGTAGATGAGATCACAAATTGACATGTGTCAAAAATTGCTTTTCATATTTAAAGTGCTTTTTATATATTGTCTTCAGGTTAGAGTTTGACTTTTGATCCACATGTTTTTTGTCAAATACCCTTGTGTTATATATGGTTGGATAGCTCTCAAGGAGTACTATCAAATTGTATGAAATTTTTTGAGCATAGTTTTTACTATTTCCGAGAAATGGGGACCATTTGTAGGAGTTATTATTTTTTTTATCTTTTAAATCTGCAGGTGGGGTCCCTAGTGGAAGGTTGTCCCATTGACAGATTTTCTAACAATCCCCTCCAAACTTCTTCATAAAGATTGATCACTTGATAACCGCTATTGCATATGTGGCTGAGCAGCTTTGAACTTGCCATGAAGATTTGATATTCCTTCATGTGGCCATATTCCCTACGTACTCTAGATCTTCTTGCTCTAATACCAATTGTTGGTTTTTAAGCCCACAATGTAGAGACAAAGAGAATATAGAGACATCGTGAAGACATAGCTGCACATGAGAGATATGAAAGGGGCAAAGGTCCAAATGTAATCTTTACATTCCCTAGTTGAAGTTACAAGATAGCATAAAAGATACACTTGAAGTACAAGCTGCCAATAACTACAAGCTGTCCATTAACTCTGAAACGTGCAAGGTTGAAGATGATCTCTTCCAAACAGATAAGCTGCAAGCTGTTGCACACCTTCTAGATGATGAATAAAACACAATTCCACCACTACAAGTTGAAAAGAGCACCTCCTTCAAGATTGGCCATGACGAGTACCCTCAAGTGATGATTAGAGTGCCCAATGCTTGTTCTTTATATAGGCTATATTTTGACTTGACGACAAGCAAGAATAAAGGAAAAACTGAGCCTTTTGCAAATTTGGGCGGATGTTTTGGGAATCTTCATTTTAGCCAGTTCGTGGGTTTTTTCTAGCTTTCCATGTGGCACAATATTGACCATGGAATATTATAAGTTTCACAAATTGACATGTGTCAAATTTTGCTCTTCATATTTAAAGTGCTTTTCACATATTGTCTTGAGGTTAAGGTTTGACTTTTGATTCACATATTGTGAAATACCAAGTGTTATATATGGTTGGATAGCTCTCAAGGAGTACTATCACATTATGTAATAAAAGTTTTTGACCATAGTTTTTAGCATTTCCGAGAAATGTGATCATTTTTGACCATTTTCAAGTGTTAATTTTATGTACCTTTTAAATCTGCAGGTGGGGTCCCTAGTGGAAGATTGCCCCATTGACATGTTTTGTAACAATAAGTACTCTTTCATGATACCTGAAAGCACATTGAATGCATTTACCTTATCTTATAGAAAGATACAATGCAGAGACATGGGTGTCTTTTGTGTTGATGTAGGATAATGAATAAGTTTCCTTCACCTGAGGTCATTTCAGTCAACAAAGTACAAGTTTTTTGACAACTTATTGAACTTGTTACCTTTTGATGATTTATTTTTGTAAGAATAGTGTTTTAGAGCATTTTTTCATTGTTTGAGGGCCTTCGGTATGTTTTATTGGTTCATGACTTGCCCTGGCTATAACATTTCATCTTTTAGCAGATATACCTCTTTTTTTTGGTTGGTAATTTGCTCTCTCAAAATTTTGTAATCGAGTTGACTATATGTTGTGCAAGTGGTGCTCCACTCCATTTCCATATCTCTTTCACCAGATATTTGACTTGCAACATATTGATTTTTGGTTTGTACTGCTAGTTCTTTTATGTTATTGCTCGCTTTCTTTACAATAATTCATTTGCATGCTTTTCTCTACTTCCATAACCACATGTTGACTCTCTTCTAAGAAGAAAGTTCTTGTGTGCCTTTAGTTTCTATTTCGACAATCAGATGGTGATCAAGGCCGCTAACTATTAGGCACCTATGAGCGGAGCAATAGTTGGCAGGTACAATGGGCAATGCCAAGAATGGGTTAAAGGATACAATTCAAAACACATTGCCAGCTTTAATCATATGCCAAGAGAGAGGGAGGAGAAGGCAGGTGAAGGCATGGTAGAAAGACGACCTAATGGAAGAGGGAGGCGATTGCAGATCAGGGTGCATGGAAAAGTGTACATTAAGGCAGCAGGAGGGAGGGAGAGATGGAAGAGCTGATCGAGGGAGGCTATTCCAGGCTAGGGGTTCTGAAAGGCTGAACAATGGCAATTGTTTTAACATTTATTCTTTGTTTGCATTGACAGTTTAGAAAGAGTCAAAGCATTGAGGCCTTGTTAGCAGATGGCCTTTTATACACAAAGGTATGCTTAAATATTTTCAAAGGAACCTGACTGTGTGCGTATAATGATATTTTCTGTCTTCTGTTGATTCCAATTTTGCATTTACAGGGTGTGTTCGTGCTTCTGGCTATGCTGCTTGATAGGCGTTTAGCTGCTTGGTACTTATTATGGTTTGCAGGTTCTCTTGCTATTTCTTTTTCTTTACTGTTTACAAGGAAGATTTCTTTCTTGTCTTCTTTTTCATGGATCTCTTTCGGTCAATTTCTCACAAACATCATGCATCATTATTATCAGTCTCCTTTGCTGTTGATTGGTTACTTTTATGATTATTATCAGTTTGTCCTTCATGAATGACACCTGTAAATCATGACATGCTATCCTAATGTGAATCTTATTGGCCTAAGTTTTTTCTTCTTTTGGAGATAGAAAACATCTGTAGATGCATAGTTTAGTCATGGAACTACTCACAGCTTTACAACAAGTTAGCCAATTTTATGCCAAAGAAACATGCAAGCATGGGAGGTGAGGTTAAATCGTCCTGTCAATATGGGGTCTTATACTGTCGATGCACTATTATCTTGCTGTGGTCATGGTTCATTACGCTATACCGATAAACCCCAATTGCTTTGAAGTTTTCTCCAGAGGGTTCTGCTATATCTACAGGCTTCTGTTTCAAATGCAACCTTTGAATTTGAATGCTAGGTCTACACAGCCATGGGCTTCAAGTATGAGAACTAGCATGATCTTAATTCATCATAATAAATATTAAGAGGATTACTTCTTCAAGCCATAAAGCTTTCGAGTTTCTAGTTTTTTAAAATGTTATCTTAAGCTGGCAATGAGTCCTTTTCCAGTTTAGAGAGTAAAAATTCTTTTGAACTTAGTGGGCCGGTGAGTAAATAGGATTTATCCTAGGGCATCCTATCCCTAAAAACAAGGCGCAACCTTAAGCCCAGTTGTTTATGACTTGGAATTATTGAACTGAACTCATGAGGAAATCCTGTCCTGGAGATTGACAAGGATAAATCATGATGCAAATGAGAAGCGAATAGTGGTCAATTCAAGATAAAATGATCCAAGATCCCCCCCCCCCCCCCCCCCCCCCCCCCCCCCCCCCCCCCCCCCCCCCCCCCCCCCCCCCCCCCCCCCCCCCCCCCCCCCCCCCCCCCCCCCCCCCCCCCCACACACACACACACACACACACACACAGAGACACACACACACACACACACACACACACACACACACACACACACACACACACACACACACACACACACACACACACACACACACACACACACACACACACACACACGCACATGCGCACGTGCACACGCTCTTTTACTTCCCCAAACACACCCCACCCCCCCCTTCCCCCCCCCCCCCCCCCCCCCCCTTTCCTCCCCTCCCCCCCCCCCCCTTTTTTCCTCCAACACCTGCCCACACACCCATCAGGATCAAACCAAGAATCTGTCACAAAAACAAGGTGCCATTAAAAGCTCATGGAAGTCATTCACAAGTAATTTCAAGCATAAGTCGTGTATCTTGATGCTTCTGTGATTGTTATTAAATTCATAATTTGGACTAGCTTAGCCCTACAAACCTCTCCTAAAAGATAAACTATCTTAGTTAGCCCACCCTCTACACAATAGACAGGTACACTGTTTCATCAATTACTCTCAGCACACAAAAGGTGATGGAATGAGATTTGGAGCACCAAAATAAGGCTTTGTGAGCTTTCTAATGAATGTAAGGTTGTTACAATTGGATGCTGCAGTACAGAGAAATGATCACTGCAAGATGACCGTTTACAGAAAATCACTGTGGATAGAAGAGAGATTGATCCTAATGAGTGAAACTAGAGAGATATGGGTGAATAATGAATTTTCAGCAGCTCGGCTTTGCTCTCCCACCTCTAGCTAATCTTTGCATGTTGAATCCATCTTTAAATATCCGAGGAAGCCATCGAATTGAGTTTTGTGACTCTTCTTCTTCCAATTTGTTTGTTAGTGCTTCATATAGCCATTCCTCTTGTATGGATTGACTTTTGGTTCTTCCTTGGCCACGGCTGGATAAGGTCCTAACTTTTTTGTCCTTTGGCTACCCTTTTCTTCAATTTAGCTTCAAAATTAGCTTGAGCTTGCTCCAATTAACCTTAATTCTCAACCTCCCCTTCAATCTCAAGTGATTGTTGGTTCTTACTCCTTCATGGAAATTTCTTCTTTGAACTTCAAAAGCTTGTTGGCCTCCAATATTTTCGTCATCATATTTGCCACATGCTCTTTGTTGTGAATTTTCTTTACATCCATATTTCTAGAAAGTACTTTTTCTCTAATAATATGGTAGTGCACCTCTACGTGTACGGGATAAATTTGTTGGAAATGCAAGCTTCCACAAGAGGGATTGCACATATTTTTCAGATTTGATTAGTCATTGGCAAAGTCAAACATGGTCAAACAATGTCAAAAGCGGTCAAAATTGGTCAAAATATGCAGAAATTTGTTATCACATATTTGGATACTAGAGGTCAAGAGCTATCTATTGATGTATAAGATTGAATTTGCAATCAAAAGTCAAACTCTAATTTATTAAACTTGTGTGAAAAGCAGTTTTTATGCGTGAAATGCAGTTTTTAAAAACAAAAAGAAATATACCATGTAATTTTGATCCAAAGAACATAAAAAATAATAAAAGAACCCCAAAATTAGGGTTTTCATAATTTTCAGAATTAGGCTTTTTGAAAATTATGGAACTTTGTTGTTTGAATTTTTTAAAGCTTTTTTATCTTGCTTTTCATCATGGATCAAAAACTATATAAGCACAAGGTCCATAGCACATATCTTATCACTTCTAGGTGGTCTAATCCTTGAGCTTGGTAGAGGAGGTCTTCTTCAACCTTGGAAAAGAGGAGAGCTTAGATTTCTTCATCTTCAACAAGCAGGGAAGGAGCTAGGGTTTGTGTTTCTTCTTCATTCACAAGGGGAACGTCGACTTGGAACTTATGTGTACATGGAGGAGAGCATTTTGATCTCATGGAGATTGTGAAGTTATGAAAATATGAAGCAACATGTGCATTTATATGCATATTCTTATGATTCTTTGTAACATTCATGTATTTCATGTTTTGCCATGTATGGCATATATGTGGAGCTTTGATCCTTCATCTCTCTATTTTCCAGTCTAGTCTCTCTCGTGTTTCTATTTCATTTTTTTTTCTATATTGATTGTGGGCTTTGAAAACCAACAAAATTCTATCGTATATATATTGTGCATATTTAAGGACAATTTGTAACTTTGTATGGTAACCATTGTAATCTACGAAGCTTTTTGTACTTCTTTGGTGTCCAATGTCTATCGATCTAGGAAGTTTGAGAATAGGACAAATATTATTTGGATTTGGAGCCATGTCTTGAAGAAATACCACATGCCTAAGGGGAGTCCCTTGTGTCACCAAGAAACGACACTTGTCGGGGTTGAGTTTGAGACCCATTTCCCTACAATGCCAAAACACTCGTTCCAACTGCTGGAAGTGGTCCAGGAAATTCTCTATTGGCATAGTGCATGCACGTCCTAAAAATTCTAGAAGTCATCCATGAAAATACAAAGGAACTTTAAGAATAGGTTACCAATATACGAGATACATGGTTTGATTGAAGGTAGTCTGCACATTGCATAATCCAAATGCCATATTGTTGTACATGTAGGTTCCCCATGGTGTGATGAATATTGTCTTTGGTTGGTCCTCGAGGTCGATGGCTACTTAAACCATCATGGAAGTACATCCTTAAAAGTATACATAAAGGATGTTACCTCTTTGAGCAAGAGTGGGTAGTCTCATAAACATGTAAGAAGAAGAAGATGCTTGGGGTTGTCTTCTTCTCCCACATTAATCTCTTTGATAGGTTTCGGGTTGATGATGTTAGTGCATGCCTTCCCTTCTACCAGCATTTTCCTATATCCAACTAGGTGGAATTTCCTCTATGGAAAACTTAGAGTTTGTGCTGGAAATCTTTTACTTGGTGGTCCTCGAGGAGTTTAGTAGTAGTCTGGTTATCCTTTGGAAGCGTTTGCCTTTCTTTGCCGTCAATCCTTGACTTGTTCATCTAAGACGATAGACTTCATTGTGGTCTCTTCTTTCTCTGTGACTTCTACTATAAAACAATGAAAAATTTCCACATCAACCAACCACTCAATTAGGTTGTCCCAATCTTTAGCTGTCAAGATTTTGTTGTTGTTGTTGTTGTGTTCTTCAACTTTTACTACATATGGTAGTGTCTTCAAGATTGTTATCTATGCTTTGGAATGGTTCAAAATCGATTAAAGAAAAAAACCCTAGAAAGCTGTAGGAGTTAGATGTCTTCCGAAGCACGCGAACAACACAAAGCTGGGAAAAAAAACCTCCTAAAGAGGGAAAAAAGTGCCCCGAGGGTCCTAGAGTGTTCATACACATCACTACCTAAATATATCAACAAATCCCCCCTGGGAGTGATGCGGTGAACAAGTAGTTAACACTCACGTATAAGGAAGTACCAAGCTATGTGGAAATCACTCCACAAAAGGAAGTAAGCCCAAAGCTTTGCTGAAAGCTTCAAACTTCTCCCTAGGCAGAGCCTTCGTGAAAAGGTCTGCAATGTTCTCCTGCGTGGGCACATATCCCAAGCTGATCTCCCAGCAGAGAACCTCTCCTTGACATAATGATAATGCACCTTAATGTGCTTAGTGCGAGCATGGAACACAGGGTTCCTCGCAGTTGCTGATGCGCTCTGACTATCAGTGAAGTGAAGATGGTGGTGGCAGAAGACTGACCAACACCCAAATCAGCCATAAGGAGTCTGAGCCACACACACTCAATAGTCACTGTGAAAGCTTCCCTATTCTCAGCCTCACAACTGGAAGTGGCCACAATAGGCTGCTACTTGCTCAACCAAGATATACATGAGCTACCAAGCATGAAGCAAAAGCCACTAGTGGACACACGAGTGTCATAGCAACGAGCCCAGCCCAGTCTGAGTCAGAAAAAGCATGCAAATCTGGCGGTAGTGATCCCCCCTTGGGATAAAACAACCCAAGTAGCCGATTACCACTCAAGTAGAGTAAGATGCGCTTAACCCATGCCAATGCTTGACACCTGGGCAATGCATAAACCTGCTAATCTGTGAGACAACAAATTGAATATCTGGCCGAGTAATGCATAAGTAAATCAGGCATCCAACAGCCTGCTAGCTGCATCAAATGCATCTCTAGCATCATGAAGACTCAATCGTAAACCTGTTTCCTTAGGAGTGGCAATAGGCTTACAGTCTTCAAGGCCAAAACATTGCAATAATGTGTCAATATATTTCGTTTGACACAAAGCCATTCCACCATCAACTTGCATAAACTGAATGCCTAAATAGTGATGCAAATGCCCCAAATCAGACATCTCAAATGAGGCATGCAAATCAGCCTTAAAATCAGCAATATGCTTCTCAATAGGACCAATGAGCATCATGTCATCAACATAGACAACAATGATCAGAAGCACATCATGAGCACGCTTAACATATAAGGTCACAAGTGCTTTCAGTTAGACTGTTCTCAAAACCTTGTGCAATCAGATAGGCATGTATCTTCTCATACCAAGCACGTGGTGCTTGCTTTAAACCATATAATGCCTTCTTTAACCTGCAGACGTGGTTTTCATGCCCTTTCTGCACAAAGCCACGGGGCTGAAAAACATACACTTCTGTTGGGAAACAATGTCCTATTGGTCAAGGATTGGTCAAATTTATCCTTTGTTCCCAGAATGTGTAAAGCTTCTGTTCAACTCCCTTGCACAAGGAAGGCGCCCGCCATCATGGTTAAAACATGATACTCTCAAGGCCCCCACCAGGGTTCAATACCCACGGACGGAAGCAGCTGCGCTATACTTTTTGAACATATTTTTTAATCGTGCTTTTAGCGATCGATGCACATCAGATGACGGATGAGCGACGCCGTTTTTCCTCGGACAGTTTTTGCGTTTTCATTACACAAATAACGATCGCTTATGCTTTATTGAGCAATTGCTTTATTATCAGCTTTTCAAGAGGGACAATCTACTATATAAGAAGCACCTTGGGTCTCTTCTATTCATCCTTCACCTAGGATCAACACAAGCTTTCTAGAGCTTGGACCTCAGTAGAGGTGGTGTTTCTTCTAGCACATGGGGCAGCCATGGTGCTAACTTGAAGCATGTTGAGGAGCAGCTATGGAGTTCTTCTTGGTGATTCTTCTTGGGGAAGATGAAGGGTGTGCTCACACTCTAGTTCATGGAGAGGAGGTCATCTCTTGTTCATGGGAAGAAGACTTGATTATTAGCAGCTTGATGGTGAGGATCGCCCATCTACATGATGTATTTGAAGATCATCTTCTACAAGAAGATGTTAGGTTGAAGATTATCTTCTACGAGAAGATGTCTAGCTACTTCAAAGACATTGGATGGGACCATCTACATGATTTTGAAGATTATCTTCTACAGGAAGATATTAGGTTGAAGACTGTCTTCTACAAGAAGATGTCGGGCTACTTCAAAGACATCAGATGGAGTTTAACATAAGATTCACATCTTATGTTAAGTATTCAAGTACATATTCTCTTTATGCACACATGTACTACTTGAAGTTTATGGAGGCTGTGGCGTTCATATCAGGAGGAGTCCTATTCGGCATAGGTACAAGAGAAACAGTACGTATATGCTTTATGCATATTTTATGAGGTGTTTGAGAAGGTGTGTTCACATGAATTTGAGGATTTCTGTTCACACTGATCCTTCCTCTTTCAATCACTCATATTCACTCTTCTATAACCTATAAGGTCACACATCTCATGTATATTCAGATTACTGCCCACACATCTGAATATGTTTGTTACATTGTACATTCACTCATTCATCTATTTCTCATCACATAGAATGGTTGAGAATTTTGCTCCCACATTGTACACTGAACATTGGTATATATGATACTATGAGTAAGCGATGGCTTACGTAACACCTTACACATGTCGTCTATTCTTTCTCTATCTTTATCTCATCATTTGTATGATTAAGTTGTGGTATGTTCATGTTTTGTCAATATGGAAGATTGCTGGAATTAATGTTGTGTATGCTGGACCTATGGAACTATGGACCTGTGACATAAGCCTAAGGGCCTACCTCACTTCCAACATTTGGTATCAGAGCACTAAGGTTTTGGTTACAGAACTTTAGATCTTTGGCATCAATGCATTAAGGCTCATTCATATCCCAGGTTCCTAGAATTCCAGATTTACAACATATGATTTGAAAGCATCTTCTAACATTTGACATTTGACATACACACTTAATCTAGATGAGTAGGGATTTGAGAATTAGACACTTCAGTTACATTCATCAGTGTGGAGTACGAAGTTGATGATCTGTTAGCAGCCGAATATTTTTGAAGAGTATGCAAGTACTTTAAAAAAGTATTGTTTGAAGACCCAGACTTGATGAAGAGAAGACTACTTCAAATTCAAGGAAAAACAATGGTTTAGAGAAGATGAAGAAATCAGATCAACATCAAATCACAGGTATCAGTTTTTACTATCAGATTATCATTTGCAGGTCATGTCTTAGAAGAGCAGTTATGAAGAGATTTGAAGATTTCAAGGAGTTCTTTTATATGCTTTCATCATTTGAAAGTTAAAGGCTACATCAAAACAGGTATCTAGAGGTTTTTCTAGAGAGTTTTGAGAAGATCTCTTTCATGGCAAGAAAGTGCATCTAAGAAGACAAGTGCAGAGATGAGATGAGTTTTGTTTTGAGCCAATTTTCTGTTGTAAGTTGGTTGGATATCAAGGTACAAATGTATCTAGAGAAGGTAACTCTAGAAGGGCAATTCATCATTCAGACAACGATTGGTGAATTTAGTCGTTTCAGACATTTGAAACAACATTTTGATTCAGAGATATGAGGAGATGATAAAACATGTTTCTATATTCACTTCCATTTGTACACCATGTTTGTTTTATCTCTTACTCTTAGCATTAGAGGAAGAGAAAAGTTCATTTGAAGAGGTCAAGAGTGTTTGCTACTTCAAGATGAAGAGAACAAAAGGTATGGAAGAGAAGTTTGAAAATGTTGACATCATCAGGTGGAAGAAAGATGCAGAAAAAGAAAGTCCATCATTTCCAAAAGAAAAGTAAGGCTTCCTTTTCTCATATATTTTCCATATACTTTTCCTATTTTATCCTCTACGTCCAAAGACAAGTCTACGAGAACATCTTGTTTAAAGAAGAAGCAGTTTCTTGTTTTGCATTACACTTGGTCATGATTTAGTAGATTTGATAAAGAATTGCATTGAGAGAAACAAAAGCACTCATATGTGTATGAGTTATGTTGAAGCTTTTAAGCAAGCAGCTTATATGTTCCCTCAAAGAATTCTTGGAGTGTCAATACAGAGCTACTTGGTATATGACAAGTTGCAGAAAAGTATATTTCTTCTTTATCTAACTCTTGAGGTAAAAGAGTTTTTTTGTAGCAGATGTTGAAGACTTGCGTTGAGGTTTTATGTTTGGAAAAGATTACCTCATATTCAATATTTTCAGAAAACTTTAGAAAATTCAGATTTGCTGATGTACAGGTCATTTGAAGAATCTACTTTTTATGATTGTCGAGTTTTTTGGATACATGCTTGTATTCAAAAAGGTGATCCATCATATCCTATCACTTGATTGAGAAGTGGAGTTAGCCAAAAGAAAGTCAAGCAGGTACTGTCACATTTCACCCGGGTAAAATATGAAAGTTATGAAGTATCAACTTGCAGCTTTTGGAGTTCTCAAGGTGAGAAGTTTGTCCACTTATATTTCAAGTAGGAATTGCAGATTCCTTGAAGGATTTGTTTAAAAAAAAGCTTTACAACTTTTTGAGAAGCATGGACACTTGGAGACATTCAGGTAACAAATCAAACATTCAGTCTTGAAGGTTTGATAAGAGCAGATTCTACACAGGAGAGATCATTGATCTTGAATAGATCTTGTATGATCTTGAGTATTTATGATTCAGTTGTCTATCCTTTGTTTGTGAAGATTCTTAACATTGGAGAAGTAAGTCAAAGATTCAGATTCTATCAGATTTGTGTTGCAAAGAGATAGAAATACTTGTTATGTGCGGAAGGGTATGAATCCTATAAAGCTTTCAGCAAGGTTTTATCAGCTAACCTTATTCTACAATATGGGAAGCTAAAGACTTACAGTGAAAGCTATTAGCAACTGCAGTGCTAATAAAAAGGGTTCAGAGATTTTGTTTCAGACACAGGTATTGATCACTGAACATCAGATTTATGAAGGAAGACGTTCCAGATTTCATAAAGTCTGATATATTTGAAGAATTCTGGATACTAGTGTTAAGTCATCTAGGAGGTGATGAAACATGAAGACTTGTTTTCAGCCATATGTAAAAGAATGTAGAGTCATACCTACAGGTATTCCTATATTTCCTTTGTCAGGTTCTCTTTATGTTCCAGCTTTGAAAGAAGAAGGAAGAAGAAGAATGTTTGGAGAAAATTCCTGTTAGGATGTTCCTGTTCAGGAGAAGGTTCCAGAGTTCTATTTAAAGAGAAGCTTGATATTTCAGAAAGGTATATTTCAGAAGTGCGCACATATATGTTTATACCAAGTTCTGAAGGAAAGAGGTATGAAGGATTTAAAGGATGAAGACATTATGACATCATAGATTTTTTGACTCATATTTCAGTTGATTTCAATTGAGTTGAGTTGATTTGACTTGAGTACAGTCAAAGATGAACCAGCAGTGTTCATAATACACTAAGTTGTGAGTTGACAGTCACAGGTTCCAGGATTCAGTTCCTGATTTTGTTTAGTGTATTTACATGACGCAGCAGAAGTACGTTGAGAAACCTTTTTGGAAGGTAAATGCAAATATATGGATCCTAGTGTATGTTTTCAGGTTTTTGAAGACAGGAGATAGCAGGTGCAGAGACAGTTCATGCTACGTTTGTTGTCAAGCAGTGATTGCTTGATGTGTACACTATTGGATATCTAGTTTGCATATTTTCTCAAGTATTATGGTTCATATTCAGAAAGTTCAGGTTTTTTGAAGGAAAGTCAATTTCAGTTTTGAAGAAGACTTTTTCTGAAGTGCGGGAGTACAAGCTTGAAGCTTGTGGTAATTTGCAGATTCAATTCAGTTTGTACCAATATAACATTGCAGGGGGGATTGTTTGGAAACAATGTCCCATTGGTCAAGGATTGGTCAAATTTATCCTTTGTTCCCAGAATGTGTAAAGCTTCTGTTCAACTCCCTTGCACAAGGAAGGCGCCCGCCATCATGGTTAAAACATGATACTCTCAAGGCCCCCACCAGGGTTCAATACCCACGGACGGCAGCAGCTGCGCTATACTTTTTGAACATATTTTTTAATCGTGCTTTTAGCGATCGATGCACATCGGATGACGGATGAGCGACGCCGTTTTTCCTCGGACAGTTTTTGCGTTTTCATTACACAAATAACGATCGCTTATGCTTTATTGAGCAATTGCTTTATTATCAGCTTTTCAAGAGGGACAATCTACTATATAAGAAGCACCTTGGGTCTCTTCTATTCATCCTTCACCTAGGATCAACACAAGCTTTCTAGAGCTTGGACCTCAGTAGAGGTGGTGTTTCTTCTAGCACATGGGGCCGCCATGGTGCTAACTTGAAGCATGTTGAGGAGCAGCTATGGAGTTCTTCTTGGTGATTCTTCTTGGGGAAGATGAAGGGTGTGCTCACACTCTAGCTCATGGAGAGGAGGTCATCTCTTGTTCATGGGAAGAAGACTTGATTATTAGCAGCTTGATGGTGAGGATCGCCCATCTACATGATGTATTTGAAGATCATCTTCTACAAGAAGATGTTAGGTTGAAGATTATCTTCTACAAGAAGATGTCTAGCTACTTCAAAGACATTGGATGGGACCATCTACATGATTTTGAAGATTATCTTCTACAGGAAGATATTAGGTTGAAGACTGTCTTCTACAAGAAGATGTCGGGCTACTTCAAAGACATCAGATGGAGTTTAACATAAGATTCACATCTTATGTTAAGTATTCAAGTACATATTCTCTTTATGCACACAGGTACTACTTGAAGTTTATGGAGGCTGTGGCGTTCATATCAGGAGGAGTCCTATTCGGCATAGGTACAAGAGAAACAGTACGTATATGCTTTATGCATATTTTATGAGGTGTTTGAGAAGGTGTGTTCACATGAGTTTGAGGATTTCTGTTCACACTGATCCTTCCTCTTTCAGTCACTCATATTCACTCTTCTATAACCTATAAGGTCACACATCTCATGTATATTCAGATTACTGCCCACGCATCTGAATATGTTTGTTACATTGTACATTCACTCATTCATCTATTTCTCATCACATAGAATGGTTGAGAATTTTGCTCCCACATTTTACACTGAACATTGGTATATATGATACTATGAGTAAGCGATGGCTTACGTAACACCTTACACATGTCGTCTATTCTTTCTCTATCTTTATCTCATCATTTGTATGATTAAGTTGTGGTATGTTCATGTTTTGTCAATATGGAAGATTGCTGGAATTAATGTTGTGTATGCTTGACCTATGGAACCATGGACCTGTGACATAAGCCTAAGGGCCTACCTCACTTCCAACAACTTCTTCATGCAAGTCACCATTCAGAAATGAAGTTTTAATGTCCAATTGATGTACATTCCAACCATGATGGGTTGCAAGTGCACAGATGCTCCGAATAGTAGTCATACGGCATGTAGGTGCAAAGGTCTCATCAAAATCAATGCCTCTTTCCTGTGCATAACCCTTTGCAACAAGCCTAGCCTTATACCTGTCAACTGATCCATCAGGCTTACGCTTTAGCTTGTAAACCCACCTAGTGCCAATGGCCTTCTTGCCAGGAGGCAAGTCACATAAAGACCAAGTACCGTTCTTCATTTTAGCATTATATTCAGATTGCATAGTAGCCATCCAATTTTCTGAATTTTGTGCTTCATCAAATGAAACATGCTCATTCTCATCATAGAGACTAGATGCAGCCATAGCATAGCAATCTGATGCAAAAGAGGCACTATGAGAGTCTGATCGAGTACGATACGATAGAGGTGCATCTAATTTGCTATCACACAAAGTCTGCACCAGCCATTTTGGCATAGTTTTTGCCTCCTCAATATCAACTCTCTCATTAACAAGTGCATCATGTAAATCTGCATCAGAAATGGGATGATCTGCATCATCACATGAAACCTGCAAAGGCTGAGAAGTTTCCTCATCAGGACCAACACTAGACTGTCCACCTGTAAAAAGAGGCAGCAAAGTGTCATACATGTCTTTGGAGCTAACAAATGTCTCCTTAGTACATGAAAGCAATGGCTGAATAGCATCTTCCACAAAAACATCGTCACGGCTAACCAGAATGCTTTTAGTCTGTGGATGATACAGACGATAACTTTTACTTTGAGAACTGTACCCAACAAAAATACATTTTACTGCTTTATCATCCAATTTTTTGCGATGTTGTTCAGGCATTAAGGCATATGCCAAACAACCAA
Source organism: Ceratopteris richardii (assembly GCA_020310875.1). NCBI lineage: Eukaryota > Viridiplantae > Streptophyta > Polypodiopsida > Polypodiales > Pteridaceae > Ceratopteris > Ceratopteris richardii. Next base: position 24,815,866 of record CM035422.1, read on the forward strand.
AAACACGCAGATAGCAACAGATGGCTTGTGATCATGCCAAGCCTCATATGGAGTGATAGACTGCAACGCTTTAGTGGACACCTGTTAAGTACATATGCTGCACACATGACAACTTCAAGCCAGAAACTATGTGGTAAAGGCTGACTCTTGACCATACACCTCGTCATCTCCATGAGTGACCTGTTCTTTGGTTCAGCAACTCCATTCTGTTGAGGTGTATATGGCACTGTACATTGGTGTTTTATCCCACGTTCAGCCAGAAATGCATTAAAATCAAAAGACATATATTCCCCCCCTCGATCAGAACGGAGGGTGCCCATTTTACATGCTGACAGATTTTCAGCCAAAACCAAAAACTGTTTGAAGCACATGAAAACCTCGAACTTTGCCTTCAATGGATATACCCATGCATGCTTGGAAAAATCATCGATGAAAGTCACGAAGTAAAGATATTTCCAAAAGAAGGTGTCTTCATAGGACCACAAACATCATTATGTATAAGCTTCAATTTCGGAGTAGCCCGAACTGAACCATCTTTTGGAAAGGAGAAACGTTGCATTTTGCCCAAAATACAGCCTTCACAAACATGTTTTCCGCGTGCCTCAAGTTTGGGCAAAGAGGACACCATTTCAGATTTCTGCAAGCGTAGCAAAAAATTCAGATGACCAAAGCGTGCATGCCAAAGCTTTGCACCTGACATAGCCTGAGAATCATGTTCTGCACATGCCGAATCATTTACAGATCTTTCATAGTCTATGAGCTTATACAGCCCACGACATAAAATTCCAGAAACAATAATCACGTTGCCATTTGATAGACCATGAACTGTACATCTGTCATCAACAAATTTCACAATTCCCTGTTAACCAAGTGCATTTGATGCGGAAGCTTGTTGGCATGGAGCTAGATGAGTCGAGGAGTGGATCTGAATACTTATCTCTCTTTACAAGTACTTTGTCACAGATGCAAGACTCAGGTATGGCTCCTTTTGATGACAAGCTTAAAGCCATTTTCTTGCTTATGACAGTGCCTGACTCTTGGGAGACATTGGTAGTCTCATTGTCCAATAACCTCAACGTGTCCTTTGATGGTGTTAGGGGTTCTATACTTAATGAAGAGATCAAGAGAAAAGAAGGTGGTGAAGGTGGTAGCTCAGCCAACATGGTTAGAGGCAGAAGGTTACATGAAGTGCAGAACTTGGGAGACAGAAACAAGGTGAACTGGGATGTGGACTTGGATGACATTGGATAGGTGAGGTTTTGTACACATTTTTGCGTGATAGCAAGCTCACTTCTAGGCAAAGTTCCCATCTCTCAAGGGATCCATGGTGAAGGAAGTTGGTACTTCCTTTGCGCAGGCTGGTCTCTGTGCAGGTTTTTTAAAGTGTAACTTTAGTTGTAACAGTTTTTTCATCTTAATTTATAGTAGTGCAGTTGGAGTTCATGTGTGTCTAGGTCTTAATTGTCTTTTGATGCCTCCATGTCAAGTGTTGATGAACCCCCTCCCCTGCTTTGGGTGTTACAGTCCACAGTTCTGTTCCTTGGTCTTGATGCTTTTGAGAGTGGAACCTCATTGTCTGAAACGTCCACCCATTTTGGCAGCACAGTTTTGGTATTTTCTGATTAAAATGTAGAATATAGATGATATTTTGTAACGCATTTATTAAATTCTACCATTGAAATATTGCTGTACTTACACTATTCCATGCTCCCAAACAGTTAGGCTGTGAATATTGACATGCATTGACAAGAAAACACTCTTTTATATATGTAAGTTGGGAAATTGAGGAATATATGGCTAGAGGATGTCATTTGGTGTTTGCTGCAAAGTTTTCTAGATATTTAGACTATGAGTGCTGAGTGATTGTCCAAAAAAGTATGTACCTGTTTTTTATTTTTAGTCATGGGATTAAGCAACTTAGTTTGTTTTTTTCTCTACTGGTTTATCTTACTTGATTTATGTTGGAATTTGCAGTTCTGTTTCTTCTGTTTCAACAGCCTCCCTACAAAGGCATAGGTAAACATGTTTGGCACAGCATGCAGTGTCATACTCGCAGAAAATTGTTGTTTCATCTACAGAGCTTCTCCTTGAAGTTGAATAGGGATTCATTGCATAATATGTTTAGGTTTTCTGTTTCCTGTTATGATAATGTGTCTATTTTTTACTCTATAGAAAGTTAGAAGTTTCTATAATTTACACTTCATATTAGCCAGTATGTAATAAGCATTTCAAGAACAATCTGAGGAACAGTTCATGTTTATTATTACCACAAAACTTTTGGTGCTTTAAGTACACATGGCCGTAGGTCTCTCTGAGATTTCCATAGCCACAAATGATTCTGCTTATACATGAGTTCTTGGTTACTATCTCTTTATCTTGTTTGACACTTTGGGCCACTTCTTCAAGTGTGTGGTATCTACTATCATCTTGGATGCATATTTGTGGGAAAAATTTATTTGCTACATGACTGTGCTTCCACAAGTGTATGTTTGAAAGTTGAAACCACCACTCGAACTTTTCAGTTGTGCTTTAGGATAAATAATGATTTTGGATAAAATTGCTTTTATATATGAAGTTTTCTCTGCAGGAAGATAACATCTTTAGGAGCTTTCACGATGTCATATTATGGAACACCTTTGATCAGAGCATTCTGCACGTTTGAAAACATTGTCTTTACGAAGTGGAATCATGGAAGATTCATTTGCATCATTATTGAAATAGTGAAGTTTTTAAAATTTCAACAGGAAATGTTGTTTGCATGACGCCCTTACAGCTTGAAAACCACCTTTCAGAAGGAACTGCATCGAGGTGCTGGCTGGTACTTTCCAAACCATATTTACATAAAATGTTTCTTTAATGTGAGTGCTGCTTCTCTCAACATGAGTGATGATCCACATCAATTGGTAATATGTATGTGCCCTTGAAACTGTAAACAGTCATTGGTTTTGACTTGAAGGTAGATCCTTCCCACAAATTTTATGGATTAGAATTATGACCATTTATGATTATTCAATAAATTAATTCTATACTTTCATTAATGATTCCAGAGGTCACTGAATTTGATTGCCTTTAGGGTATAAACATAGAAAAAAGCTTGGAAGGAGACGAAAAATTTGAAGTCTCTGGCCTTGTATGGCATAAGCTTTGCATCAGCCAGCAATCGTTTTGTTTCACACATATAAGTAATGGAATATATGTAAGTTTCATTCATTGAAAAGCTTGGATGTGGTGGAATCATATGGCTTCTATATGAACTTGTGCATTCTGCTTAGTAGGGAGACACACCTTACTGTGTTGTTGCATTTACAATATGCTGACTTAAAGTAACTTCTCTGCAATATTCATTACGTAGATTGAGTTCCGAGCAGTGTGGTCACCTCCTTGTACCAAAGCAAGCCGAATTTTTGTCAACCTTTCTACAAGGTTTATTCAATGCTTCGATTTTCTAATGCAATCCCTTTTTTGAAGGTGGCTGACAAGTGTTCCATGCAGATACTCAAGCGAGGACCTTTATTTTGGCTCTGTAGATATAGGTCGATTCCCAAAAGCTGCAGAACTTTATGGCATTTCCTTGGGAGGTAATGGATAGGCTAATAATGCCTTGTTGACTGTTTTATAAATTCATGAAATTCCATCCTTACTCTTATTGTGCTTTATCCTTTTGTCCCCTGCAGTATCTCCCTTCCCTTCTTCCATTTTTGCAAAAATGGAATAGAGAAATATTTTTTGACTGTTTTTGGTCAACTCTTTGCGATTGTAGCTTGTTTTGAGAGGTAGGATCTCAATGTTATGTAGGCTACATGGGAACATTCAAAATGCAATGTATAGCAGAAGTACCAGCAGTAATAAAGTTGATCGCAGTGGGTACCAAGAGCTCTTTCTAACTAGGTGGTGTCATGGGTCTGTTTCTTATCTGATATGGATTGTTTTATTGTAACGCGTTTGGACAAAATATTCTCAACCTTAATAGTAGATGACGCAACGATTTCTTGTAATTGAGAAGACCGTAAAAATCCATCAGCAGCAAGAATTGATACATGATTTGCCTATTTTGTGCTATCCACATCAGTGGCCATATGAGAGTCATAGAATCCATACATTTCCAATGGATCCTTTCCATGGGACAACCATTTTGCAATTGTGCTTTTGAAATATGTAATTGATCGACCCGATGGCCTCCGTGTACCATGTAAGGGTTAGCCATGAATTTACCTGCAACTCCCACAACATGAGCAATGTTCGGTCTTGTGGCAACCATGGTATGCATGAAAGATCTCCAAACGGAAGGGTATGGCACTGTTGTTTGCATGCACGAAGCATGCGGGGAGCCATGCCCCAAAAGTACTTAATTAACCAACTGTCAAGAAGGGAAAGAATGTAGGGAAGAGAGAGGGGAGTCGAATGGTACATGTTTCCATTATTTGAAGCAGTATATATATACATTGAGCATGGCCTTTCGTATTCTCTTTCAGTCTTTTGGAACTAGGATTTATTTGAGATACAAGCACTTGTAACATTGACACACAGCGCGGATTTGAATGGCACAAAATCAAGTTAAAGGACTTATCCAAAGATGCAAAACCCTATGGAAAATTACTTGCAAATTTAAGTACATGGTCATAGTATGGAAATACAAGTATGAGTCCATATAAATTCTATTGCTATTGGCTATATGTGATGCAAAGTATTGTGCATAGAACTTAATCCAATGTGCATAAAATACATCATTCACAAGCTAATAGTCTGCCCTCTTATATGTCCAATGCAAATGCAAAGATGATTGGATTTATTACATTCTAAGTGCCGTCACCATAAAGTTACTACATGGTTGAAGGGATACAACATCGTGCATAAACTAAGGAGAAACAGCTTGCACAGGCTTCCCTCAGAGGGTGGCTCAGCCACCCTTAGGGGGAGGGGCTTGCAGCTCTTATTCATGATGCCAAAAGGGATTCCAGCAAGGCGATCGACCCTGCTTCATCCATAAACCCTGCAGTCAGCCAAGAAAAAGCTGAGAAATTACTTGCCACTTCTAACCTCCCATGCAATCCTCTAATCCCGAGGTTATTTGGTATATTGGTGGCAATTATTTTCTCTTCACATATGTCACTTGACACTCATTCAGGTTCAGCTTCTTCTTTTCTCTGATTCCAAGCATGTGAGGAATCACTCTCTTTCATTTCTTTTTCCCTCCGCCCAAACATCATGATGGGAAGCCTATGTTGCACCCCTTCTACTTGTGTAGCAAGGAGAGGTGTGTGACGTGCTTGGTATGAAAAGATATATGTCTACTTATTGCACATGGATTTCAAGATAGTCTGACTGAAAGCACATTGTACGTAAAGCATACAAATGATTTACCACTTATTATTGTTGTTTATGTAGATGATATGCTCCTTAATTGTCTTAATGAGACACATATTTCAGATTTTAAGGTTGATTTGCATGCCACTTTCCAGATGTCAAATTGGGGGCATCTATATCACTATTTGGGCATCCAATTTATGCAAGTTGATGGTGGCATCATGTTGTGTCAAACTAAATACATTGACACTTTATTGCAATGTTTTAACCTTGTAGATTGTGAACCTATTGCCACTCCCATGGAAACATCTTTGCACTTGAGTCTCCATGATGTTGGAGTTGCATTTGATGCTAGTTTCTATCAGCAGACTATTGGATGCGTTATTTATGTATGTATCACTCAACTTGATATTCAGTTTGTCATCTCTCAGATGAACAGATTTATGCATAGCCAAAGAGTTAAGCATTGGCAAGCAATTAAGTGTATCTTTCACTAGTTATTTGGTACCCGACAATATAACACAAAAAGATCACGATTTTTTTTTTTGGAGTTCAAAAATCATAAAAGCCCTTAGACATTTCAAATGATTACATCATGTTTTTTAAAAAAAAAATTTAATTTTTATTTTTTTTGTAACAAATGTCTTGAGGGTTTTTGATGTTTTTTGCATAATTTATCAATTTATAGATCTATAATATATATAATATTATATCACATATTTACATATTATAACATATATCTAGTAATAAATATGTACAGTATATATAATACTACAAAAAAGTTAAAAAGGCACGGTTTTAAAATGCGATTCAAAATTTGGCTTTCAGCTATGCTCGACAGCTTGGGTTGTTTTATCCAAAGGAGGATAGGTAGTGCTAGGTTTATATGTTTTTTTTGACTCAGATTGGGCAGATTGTTATGACACTCGTATATCGACAAGTGGTTCTTGCTTCATGCTTGGTAGCTGATGCATACTTGGTTGAGCAAGCAACAACTTACTATGGATAGTTGTAGGCTGTAGCTGTGAGTCTGAGTGTAGGGAAGCTTTTAGAGCTATTGTTGAGTGTGTAGCTCAGACGCTTTATGGATGACTTGGGTGTTGGTTAGACTTTTGCCACCACTGTATTCGCTTACAGTCATAGCACACAAAGGCTCTGCCTCGTAAGAAGTTCGAAGCTTTTTGTAAAGCTTTGGGCTTACTCCCTTTTATGGATTGACCTTAGTCCACATTGGTTGACACTTCCTTATGCATGAGTGTCAGCCTCTGGGTCACTGCATCACTCCCAGGAGGATTTGTTAGTATATTTTTGTAGTGATGTGTATGAACACACTAGGACTGTTGGGGCACTTTTTTCCTCTTTTAAGTGTTTTTCGTGTTGACAGCTGTATTCAATGCTATCAAGGAAAACATTGATTCTAGCACGCACTTATGAAAGATGGGTGATGAATAAGCTTGATCTTTGGTGGAAAAAATGGGCCAACAGAATTCGACCTATGCATTTGCGTCTCCACAATAGGTCTTTCTTATGGGAGACGTTTATAGGCTGCATGTTGAACCAGGAGCTTTTGCCAAAGGCACATCCTATATATATCTGAAACTTCCTTGTCTCAAGTGCAATTTCACCAATGAACCATGGAACTTGCTTTCTACAACTGCAGACACAACAAGGGGTGCCTCTCAAAGTAGACAAACATATCATCCCTTCTGGTTCCTATGAGCATCATGATCACGCTATCATTGGATTGTGGATGAGCTTTCACTATGGATGCATTGGTACATTTTTGCAGTCCAGAAATGAATGGATATGTGAAAAGTAGAAAATAGTTTCAGAAGTTCTACCCCAAAATCTTTTGAAACAATGTATTATGAACTCTCTTGCTGTTTAGGACACTAACATTGGAGCTCATATGCTTCAGATTACTAGATTTCTTCGAAGTATGTTGGTTCAAGGGACTATGTTCTCTTGTACATGTGTGAAATAAAAGAGAGACATTTTCTAAAAAATTGTATTATGTATGCATGCATGTGTATAGATGTGTAATATCTATAATGATTTTACATAAATTATAGCTGAATGGCTCAACCTTTCCATTTTGTGACTATGCAGTCAACCAAGGAGAACTACCAACTTACATTTTGTTTGAAGGTGGAAATGAGGTTTCCCGACTCCCAATTTCAAATGATGATGGGACAAAGAGAGGTATCGGTGTTCTGACAGAGGTACATAATCTGAAATCATGTTTTTAAGGCTAGGAATTAAGGAATGCCATAATTTTCCTTGGAAACTTGCCTTATACAGATGAGTATTGCACAACACTTTGAACTGGATCGGCGTCTCATTTTTGATTTGGAATCAAAGCAAACAAAGAAGTGATGCAGGTGGTTGTAATTCTCCCAGTCTATATGCAGACAACTGACTAATCGGTGGAAAATTTCTTAAGATATGAAGATAGAAGGTTCTCCATTATTAAAGTGGGTCTTATAACATCATATAACTATTTTAGGCAGATAGGAATTTAAGATAGTGATTTGTCACCAAGTCCTGCCTCACGTCTTTAACAGTCATCATTCTACGTTGGTAGTAAGCCTACTTTGAGAAATCTGGCCCCTTTTTGTGGTGTAACACAAAGAGAACATTTATTTGATTTGTTTGTCTCAAAGGGCAAAAGAGTGCAGCCCAGCATATGGGACATATGACTCGAGTTGTGTGCGTGATTGGTATATTCTTCACTTGTTGGAAAAAAGTGGTTAAAAACATGGGATTCCATGAGTTAAATGCATCATCAGTTTTATTAACTAATATTAATTAATACTTCGATAAATTTGTGTCTGAGAGGTGGGTTTTTGGAGGGGATGCATCTTGTAGTCCAAAGTGGTGCTCATCTAGACCATGGAATCCTGATCATTGCTTTTCAGTCATCATATGTCGAAGTGGATAATTGTGATTCCACCCGAATGTGTATCTTTTATACCCATACCATTAGGTTGCAGCTAAAGCTTTTCTAGCAGGTGAAAATGTAAATTCAAACAAAGATCGTCTAGGTGGTCAAGACATGATGGTATATGACCCTTTGTTATGAGGCTTTGCATCGCATTGTGGATCACAGATATATGAACTCTCACAGTTTTGAGGTGGATTGCAAATCTTTGCAATATTCTAGAGCTGATAGTCTCATTGGTGCAATCAATGCAGTGTAGAAATAAAAAATTATATGAAAGACATGGGAGAAGGTCAGAACACCTCAACTGGGCACCAAGGAGCTCAAGTGCTTGAATTGGGTGCCAAAGAGCCCAAGTGCTAAAACTGGGTGTCAAGAGCCCAAGTGCTTGAATTGGGCGACATGAGCCCAAGTGCTGAAACGGGGCGTCAAGAGCCAATTGCTGGAATTGGGTGTTGGAAACGGGTGCAAATTCACCTAGAGGACAAGTTCACCTAGGAACAAGAGGGCCAAGCCTTGACAATGCGAGACGGCTGCACAGGCTGACACGACGGCCAAATGGACCCCAACCACTCAGCACTATAGGACAAAGTTTGGTACTGGCGGGGCAGCTACTGACAAATAGAACTGCCCAATACATTAATTGCCCATAACTCCTATGTAACCGACCCCCTTCTTGTACCTTAGCCCTTGTCTATAAAAGGAAGGTTCTTCATAAGAAGAGATGGATGATAGATGAAGATAGACACCTGAGGATAGAGGATATAGAGCCTAGAGCTAGTTCTAGCATCTTAGATCTAGTTCTAGCAACTTAGAGCTAGTTCTAACAACTTAGAGACCTATCTTGCTCATCCCTTGGAACAAGCAGACCCTGCTAGTTGGTACTAGTGTGACGTTACCTGGAAGGATGGTTGAGAAGATAGAGTAGTATTGGTCGTCAAGGCTCTTGTGTGCATATGAATAATTCACTTGTTGTTCTATCTTGTCACTTCATCTTGTTCTTCTTCCACCATTTCTGTGTCTTTCATTTAAGTATTCCTTCTCGTTAGTTTAAGTAGTGTGAAGTTGCATGTCATCTATGAGATTTGTATGGTGTTCCTAGGATGCTCCAGGGGTAGTGCATTTTGCATTCCATGTACCCACATATACTACTTCACCATCTATAGGTGAAAACATGGCATGCCCAATGGGACAAGGCTTCTCGAGATTTCCTTCAGATGTCACTTCGATAGAATACTAAGAAGAGTAGCCATTTTAGGAAATCTCAATATTTGGGCTAGTATATTCCCATCTTGCATTCAAAATTCTTAGGCACAGGTTAGTCCTACCTCGCACTTAAGAATTTTTGTGCTCGTGAAGCCCTCATCCAACTCCCTTATAGTTTGGGCGACTTCTCCATCTACCTCCTCCATATTTTGGGCAACTCCTCCATCCACCTTCCCAAGTTTGGGTGATGACTCCATCCACGACCTCCATATTTTGGGCGACTCCTCCATACACCTCCCTTATAGTTTGGGCGAGGACTACACCCATCCCCTTCATAGTTTGGATGACTCCTCGATCCATCTTCCCCATAGTTTGGGAGACTCCTCCACCCACCTTCTCCATAGTTTGGGGGACTCCTCCATTTGCCTCCATATTTTGGGCGACGGCTCCATCCACTGCCTCCATAGTTGGGCGACTCCTCCATCACCCTCCTCTAGTAAGTTTGACTAAGTTTGGATTGTAGCCCTTTTTCTCTCTAGGAAAAATTTCCCAAGATGATCGATGACACACACTAGAGCTTGTAAAGAGAACTAGTTAAGTCCTAAGAAGACACGAATTAATAGCTACTGCAGAAGGAGACAAGACCCCTACTTAACACGAGTGAGAAGCCTCTCCACCTCAGGGAAGCTAGAGGTAGTCACCAAATTGGAAGCTTTAGAGGATAAAGAAAAAACCCAAGAGCTTTGACCTCAAGTTACTGCTACTTCTATAGAATTTGCCAACACCACTATGGCCGAGGAGCTTTCTGCTCCACTATTAAGGATAAACATCATATTCTCTTCATTTCATGGTGGTGCCAATGAGGATCCCGAAGGCCATGTATGAAGATTTCTTGCAATATGCAAAAGTAGGGGCCTACAACAAGGACATAATGCTTTCGTGATGCTCTTCCCATCGACACTTAAAGGATTAGCAGACAAGTGGTTCAACCAATATGCCGAAATCCATTTTCAAACATGGGAAGCATTAAAGATTAAATTCATAGACAAGTGGTTTGACGAGTATGCAGAAAACCATTTTCAAACATGGGAAGCATTAAAGATTGAATTCACAGAGACATTTCGGCTAGGTAATTCGACAGAGAGAACATTAGATGAACTTGAAAATCTAATATTGTGTGTTGGAGAATCAATGGTTGCAAGACTACCAAATGTTTTACACTGATTCGTCAAAACCGCTCACCTAGACCCATCATATGTTACTGTTGTGGGGAATATGGCCATTTTCAAAGTAAGCGTTCCTTACTTGAAGACGCCCCACCTTGTGAGAACTGTTCGGAAACTAGGGATCATTACAAAAAGGATTTCCCGAAGTCAATCCCATCCACAAGTACACAAGGGAACTCGTGTTCCTTGCACATAATTAAGGTAAGCAATAATGAGGACAACCTAGAATCTACAAGTATCTGAGTAGTCCATCATGAGAAGATTCTCGGAGTCATGACTAGAGCACAAAAACAAAAGACAACCTTAAAGGTCAACCAAGGAAAAAATGGACCTAATTGGTCAAAATAGAGATAAAGAGAAAAAAGTAATGATGGAAAAAGAGAATGAAACTAATGAGAGATGAAGGCACAACAAAGACAATGAGAAAGCATCACAAGCAGAAATGAGAGGAAATGGAAGCTCTCTCGAACACCCTATTGACAAGGCCTATGCAGCATCCAAGGAGGACTTAAGGTAGTTTCATGGTGAGACTATTTCCAGAAACAACCAAGAGGGCCTTCTAATTGTAATTTAAGTATGGCAAAACACCTACCAATAGGTATCTCTCTACAACTTACTGGCCATGAGTCTTAAATTCAAAGGAGAGGTAGTTGATGCTATAAATGGTCTAGACCCTCGCACCATATTAAGTGGTGGGCAAGGCACCACTATGCTCATGTCTCCACATATGCCCATGCCCTCCACTTACAAATTAGATGTATCTAGAATGACACCTCTTACAGACTACAAGAATCCTATACTAACTGTGAAAATTAAGGGAATTTCCTTGGCAGGAGTAATAGTAGATGGAGGATATGGGACGAATCTTATGCCGAAATACACAATGTCATTATTAAACCTAAGGCCAACTAAACTTGCTCATTTTATAGTTTCTTTGGCATATCAAAGTAGGGTAAGGCCACTGGGCATAGTGGAAAAAGTGGTAGTCATCATTAAAAATTTGAAGTTTGTGTTGGATTTTATGGTTGTAACGCTTCCCAAGATAAAAGGAGGATTTCCTCTCCTTATGGGAGAACATGGCTACGTCACAATAGAGTAGTGCATGACTGGGATAGCGATACCTTATGGGTAGCCGAATCGGACAAGGTAATGATGTAGCTCCAAATGGAAGGAGGTATTGGCAAAGCCTTGGGAACCTCTTAAGTTTTTCTCCATCCAGAACAAACCTTAGAGGAAAGCAATAGGGATAATAGTAGAGAAGATGAAGAGGTAACTCCACAAGGTGAAGAGGGAGTAAGCATTTGGGCTACACTGCCACCATCATGGGTCTTGGAGAATGCAAAAGCATCCCATCTCCTAGAAGTGAAACTTGTGCAAATTGGGCATCTCCACTGCCTAAGGATGAGACATGTGAAGGTTGGGTGCCGTCACCTTATGATTATTGTAGAGATGGAAATTGGGCGCCTACACCTCTTCGAACATGGGAGAGAAATTCTCCACCAACTTGGGTACCACAAAATTGGGAGACTCAAAATTGGGCGACTCTAAAGGCCCGGGCTCCATTCTCAGCTCAAGGACGAAGTTAGGCACCTGAATGGGCAACATACCCTCCTCCTTGGGCTACCCCTACTATTGGTTGGGTGGCGCAATGGGCATCCGATGAGCTCCATGCAAAGTTGGACTCATCAAAGAATAAAAGAGATGACATTAAGGTGGAAGTCGAAGAACACAACATAGTAGAGGAATTATCTACAGAAGATCTAGATGAAATAATGGACTAGATTGAAGAGACGAATCATGTTTCACGTTTTACAATAGCAATCAGGGAAGAAGAAGAAGAAGAACCTACTGTGGAGTCCATAGTTCTAGGAGAACCTACCAAGGATTGTAGAAGAGGTAAAACCTCAACAGATATTGAAGGTAACTAAACAAAAGGAACAATAGAAGGAAAAACATCAAAGATCATATTTGAATGGAAAAAGTCCTAGTAGGATGCATGCAAGAGAAGAAGCTTGAAATTGCAATTAATGAGTCTTGCCTTCATCAAAGATATGCTTTTCAACGAAGGGTATCCAATGAAGGAACAACTCTAGAGCCCATCAAATAAATCAACCTAGGGAAAGTAGATAATCCACAAAACCTGCTCCTGGCAAGTTGGTTATGGGACCATCCGTTACTTCTCACAGAGATAACCACATTCATCGATCACTTTAAAGATGTCTTTGCATGGAGCTATAAAGAATTCACAAGAATACGAAAGGAGTTAGGCATACACACTATTCCCTTGGTAGTTGAGGCATGACCAATCAAAGGTAAACTATATAGACTAAATCCTAAATATGCAGATGCAGTTAAAAAAGGAGATCCAAAAAATGGAAGAACGGATCATCATAATTTTTGTAGAACATTTGGAATGGTTGTCCTCCATGGGCATTGCTCCTAAGAAGCAAGCCAATAAAATAAGGTTTTGTATTAACTTTGGTCTTTAGTTACTTCAATGGGACATCCAAATCTGTAGAAAATATGATTATACAAAAATGAAGCTACTGTTTCAACAATATATTCCGTGCTTGCTATTACTTCAGCCCACTTAGTGACATAATCAATTGCTATTAAGAGATATTTGACATTGAAATTATGTGCAACCGAATAAATCGGGCCAATAAAGTCTAGCCCCGGATGCTCAAATGGTTGACATGCTATGAAAATGTTGAATTGTTGGTTTCTTTGCCTTGTTGGCTTAGGTGCACATCCTTGACAAATGTCACAAGTCCCCGTGAACTTGGTGGCATCTCGAAACAGATATGGCCACGAGAGCCCACTTCGAACTATTCTAACTGAAGTGATATATCCAAGAAAATGTCCACTTTTCTTTAAATTAGCATCATAGCAATGTAAATCGGATTTCTCTACTTGTAAATATACCCTTATACTTACTCCACCCACCGATCCTTACTCAACAAGCAAACAATCATAGCAACTTATTTTCTTCCCCCTCTCTTCTGGAGGCCCCTTCTCCTCCTTTTCCTCTAGAAATCATCGAAACCTCGATCCCTCTCTTGGAGAACCCTTCTCCTTCTCCTTTTCCTTCCAATTTTATGAGACGACCTCCTTTTCCTTCCAATTTCTAAGACGACATAACATATTGCTTCCTAGGATTCCTCTCAAATCACTCATACACTTCCTCAGTAGCTTGTCCCATGTCTCTCTTTTCCCATTCTACCTCGTCTAGAAAAGAAGACCTCTTCTCTTTCACGTATGCACTTCCTCTGTCTACCTCTTCTCTCCTAGGACAATCTATCCTTTCCATTCTTCACATCCACCCTTGCCCCACTCCTTCACTAGCCCAGTCAAGCCCCACTCCCTCACTCGCCCAATCAAGCCCAAATCACTCCCTACACACCCTCGACCCACTCCCTCACACCCCCAATCAAGCCCAAACCTCCCTACATACCCTCGCCCCACTCCCTCACTTGCCCAATCAAGCCCAAACCTTCATACACACCCTCTTCCCACTCCCTCACTCACCCAATCAAGCCCAAATACAAGCCCAAATCACTCATTCACCCAACCAAGCCCAAACCTCCCTACACAACCTCACCTCACTCTTTCACTCCCACTCCTTCACTCGTCCCAACCACCAGCTAAGAAAATCTTCACTCGCTACAACCACCTTCCTAACTTCAATCACCCCAACCACGAGCTAAGCTTCACTCGCCCTAGACTTCACTCGCTCAATAACCAATCCAAGCTTCAATCACCCTAACCAACAATCTAACTTCACTCACCCTAACCACCATCTAGGCTTCACTCGCCTTGCCCATCCCTTTATGAGCTTCACCCCAACCATCCATCAAGGCCTCAACTATCCAACTAGGCTCCAATCACCCTCCCCATCCCTTTGTTGAACATGCCCTCGTTCCAACCACATATCTAGGCTCCACTTGCCTAACCACCAACTGACCTTTATTTTGAGCTTGCCCCCAACCATCCATCAAGGCCTCAACTATCCAGCTAGGCTTCAATCGCCCTCCACATTCCTTTTTTTGAGCATGCCATCACCCCAACCACATATCTAGGCTCCACTCGTCCTAACCACCAACTAGGCTTCAGTCACCTTCCCCATCCCTTTTTGAGCTTGACCCAAACCATCTATCAAGGCCCCAATTGTTCAATTAGGCTTCAATCGCCCTCCCCATCCCTTTTTGATTGTGCCCTCACCCCAATCACATATGTAGGATCCACTTGCCCGAACATCCCCCTTTAGTATACACTTGCCCAACTAATTGTCTTGACATAATTTACATCGAGTTTTATAAATAGTAGTAACATGCATCCTACAATATCCATTAAATTCAATGATATTAAGTGGTACTTTGTGATAAAAAATCTCCCTTGATTATGCACTCAAAAGCAAGTCACCTCAAGAGACTCATCTTCTAAGCAAATACAATCAACTATATACCATGCAAAGTGAAAAAGCCTTAGTGCCAACATGCTGGAAGAGCAAAATAAGATCAGCCTTTTAGAATAATTTGCCCAATTTAATGGTTCATAAAATAAGAGCATGTCATCCCTTGAAGTAGTCTCTTTAGTGGGGCTCAAGTATGCAAGGATGGTGCAAATCTTCTAAGCATGAACAAGTCCATTGTCCATATTGTAGAGATCACACATGTGAAAGCTAAATGAAATAGAACACGTACTCATAAAATGAAACATAGAATGAAAAGAGTATGAGACTCAAAAGTGAATAGTACATGAAATAGGAAGAATCGTATATGGATTAGAGTGAGCTTTTCAATAGCATGAAGTGACCTCTCAAGCTTCTAACCAAGTTGGGGAGGGACCCTCCTTATATAGGTTTGGAGGACTCTCCAAAACAAATCATATATGGGATAATTCTTCTTGAAAGAGAATGAAAACAAGGTTGAAGCAAATGGAAATGGATCCCAAATACAAATAAATGAGATATAAAATGGACTGACTCGTAAATACAAAATGGAGATGCGCTCATAGAAATGAAATAGGGATACATTGGTAAATGGAAATAGGTTCATTTCTTCAACACCCCTCCAAAGCTCCATTTTTTAGAGTGAATGTTGGAAAGGTCCACCAAACACTAGAGCAGAATCAAAGATAGAGCATATATGAATATGTTCGCCAAGTTTTTTGGAGAGGTACACTACTCAAAATTAATATACTAAGATAGAATTTTCTCATAATTGAAATGGTATTGGACCTCAATATACATCATCCAAGCATGGAAGATTAGATTCTTGACAATGACCAAGGCTAACTGATTGTCCACGTGGCTGCATGTAGGCATGTCAATGTCCAATAATAAACATCACAACATATGGCCTCACATGTTGCAAAATTGAATGCTCGATACTCAATTGTTGTGGATGAAAGAACGACTATAGACTGCTTCTTACTTGCCCAACAGATGGGTCTTGAGCCAAGTATGTAGCGAGAGGTGGAATGGTGAGAATATAGATCACCAACACAATCAAAATCACAATATCTAACAAGATAAATTCCATCTCACCAAAGACCATGATGTCGAGTGAGGGCAACATAGTGCAATAACCTCTTCAAAAAATTTCAAGTTTATCTGACGAGGCTTATAGAAGAACTGCCTAAGAACACCAAATGTCATGTCAATGTTACCGTTTGTGTCCATGTGAAAGGCCAAATGGCCACTGGACACTTCTTTGTATATGTTCTTTAATAAAACATATAGTGGCTTGGTCAGTCACGAATTGTAAGTTCAATCACATTTGTAAGACCTAAGAAAGTCTGTCTTCGTGCTCTTTGTGTACTGTGTTTCTTGCGTATTCTGCAGTCGCTGTGCAAAGTACCTTGTGTGGCCTTAGGAGCTCGAATTTCTACTCCGAGGATATCGACGTGGAGCTTGCGAGAAGAAGAGCGCACAGTGGTGCATCGCCATCGAATTTCTTAACTAGTATCAGAGCATTTGAGGCAAAGGCTTTTTCCAAGGCTTACGACTGATTGCCCCAAATCAGATGAAGAAAAGGAATTCATGACCAAAATTCCCTATCAATCTGTTGTTGGTAGTCTCATCTATGCTATGGTAGCTACGAGACCAGACATTGCATTTGCAGAGGGGAGTTGTGAGCAGATATATGTCTAATCTTGGCAAGAAACATTGGGAAGCGGTCAAGATGATTTTAAGATATTTGAGTGGCACTAAGGACAAGTGTCTATACTTAGGTAGAGGAAAAGCATCCATTATTGGTTACACAGATTCTGACTATGCTGGTTGTGTAGACAATCGTAAGTCTACATCAGGGTACATTTTTCATTTTGCTGAAGGTGCTATATCTTGGAGATCTCATCTTCAAGAATGTACAGCTGTTTTCACCACGAAAGCAGAGTATGTTGTAGCAAGTGAGGCATGTAAGGAAGCACTGTGGCTTTCTCTTCTTGCTTGTGATATGGGTTTACCTCAGCGTGTACCTCATTTGCTCAGTGATAGTCAGAGTGCCATTGCTTTGGCTAAGAATCGAGTCTATCATGCAAAGACCAAGCACATTGAGGTGAGGTATCATTTCATTAGAGATTTCTAAGCCATTGAGTGCAGTATTCTTGAGAAGGTACACACTCGAGATAATGTTGCAGATGCTTTGACTAAAGCTCTACCACAGGATAGCTTTCGACACTGTTGTCACTTGATGGGTATTACTTGATTCATGATCTTACACAATCAGTTGTATATTGTGTAACATGCCGATCAGGTGGGAGGTATAGTTTGTATACTTACACTCAGGTATTCTTTATCATTCTTTATTTTTCTCCCATAGTTACTTTGGCCATATTGGCCTTTAGTGGGAGATTGTTACTGTTCCATGTGAAAGGCCAAATGGCCACCAGACACTTCTTTGTATATGTTGTTTAATAAAACATATAGTGGCCTGGTCAGTCAAGAATTGTAAGTTTGACCACATTTGTAAGACCTAAGAAAGTCTGTCTTCGTGCTCCCTGTGTACTGTGTTTCCTGCGTATTCTGCAGTCGTTGTGCGGAGTACTGTGTGTGGCCTTTGGAGCTCGAATTTCTACTCCAAGGATATTGACGTGGAGCTTGCGAGAAGGAGAGTGCACTGTGGTGCATCACCATCAAATTCCTTCAGTCAATTGTTGGATAAGTAGATTAAAGAGCCAACACGTGTTGATAGGCATGCACATCCACAAGTGGTGATATGTTCTCCAAAGTAAGCTTGATGTTGGGGTCCAGAGGTGTGGACACAAAAGGACACTAGTCCATGTTATTTGGAAAGCAGATCTGAACAATATTTCCTTTGTAATAGAAAAATACGTTCATGTAATTTCCAAACTTCCATGCCTAAGAAATAGTGAAAGAGTCGTAAGTTTTTCATGACATACTCTTGATCAAGTTGGATCATGAGAATTAGGATGCGACAAATAACAGAACTCAGCAATATTAGATCATCGACATAAAGTATAACTAATGCAAACAAGGAAAATTATGTAGAGCTTGGTATCAACTGAAGTTCTTTGAAATTTATCATCCTTGAAGAATTAGTGGATCTTTTCATACTATACACGAGATGCTAGGTTTAGACTATAGAGTGCTTTATCAAATTTGTATACTTGATTTTCTTCTCCTTTCATTTGATGAAACCTTCAAGTTGTTCCACATATATGTCTTCTTCAAGTTCTCCATTAAGAAAGATGCTCTTGACATCTAGTCGGTAGATGAGCCATTTGTAATCAAAACTTAGATCAAGCAGTGTGGGGATTATAGTGTATCTTGCTATAGAAGCAAATGCTTCTGCAAAATCGATGCTATGGTTTGCTTGTATCCTTTGAAACCTAGCCTTCAAAGATCTAGATGATTTACTCTCAACTTTAGTTGTCCAATCTTTGAATTTGGATAAATCTGTTGACTTTGATCTAAAGAAGAATACCCAAATGAACCTAGTATGTTCATCTACAAGAAGGTAGAAGTAGAGTGAACTACTTAAAGATTGGGTATTCATGGGACTAGAAAGCTCCATATAGATAATCACTAGAGCCTTTTTAGCTCGAATAGATGCATCTTTTGAAACAAGGGTCTTATGATGCTTTCCTTTGGTATATACTTGGTAAACATCTTTAATTTGAGTAATATTGGACAATACTTTGACAAGTTGAGATGATGAAATCTCCATAAGGTATGAAATGTATCCATGTCTTCCATGACATAGCCTGAAGAGTGGTTCTTTGGTGAGGAAGCAAGAAAGCTTATAAAAATCTTTGATTTCAATTATTAGGCTATGATGTTGGTTTAGAGGGATCTATCAACTTAGCAAAGTTGTTTTCAAATAGAACTTCTCTATGATGATCTATTTTAGCCTTTGCAAATAACAAATTCATGCAAATAATGGGTGTAAAAACTACATTGTTTGATGCTTTGCTTTCTCCCTTAGGGTTGGTAATGCTAGCCTTTCATTTGCCTTCTATGGGTAGACTTATGTTGTTGCTTAAGTAAACTTTTTCCTAAGTTTTCATCAAATTCATGAATGAATCTCGATCCTTATACATGTATGAGATAGCTCCGCTATCAAACATTCATTCATGAAAAGAATTGAGGCGAATAAAACATCGGCATCAATTCATTGAAAAACGTCTTCACTTGAGTAATGTGATCGATGAGATGAAGACTTAATGTTGTTGTTGGATGTAGATGCCTTGGAAGAGTTGTCCTCCTTTCATGTAGTAAGCTTTCTCCATGTAACTTTCTTTGCCACGATAGAGTGTTTTGATATTTTGAGTTGTTGAAGGATGATTTTTACTTCATTTCAATTTCTTATGAAGAAGAATTCTTTATTCTTAAGTCATGTAGAAACATTAGCCTTCTAACTTCCTCCCAACTTAAGGCTTGTCCTAGATTGTAGAGGATGTTAATATATGTTTTGTAAGCCTTTGGAAGTTTGTTAAGGAATTTAAGGATCATAATTTCACTAGAGAATTGGTTATCACATAAGGCAAGATTATGTTGATAATCTTCAAATATTGCAATTACCTTAGTGATTAAGTCATAAAGTTCTTGAGGTATTTTCCATGCTTCATGTGAGGTTTTGCATGATGCAATGTAGCCTTTATTGAGTTCATCATAAGCTTAGAGTAGTTTCCCTAAAGCTCACTTATCCTTAATATTCTAAATGTGTCAAGAATTAGGACCACTATTCTTATCAAAGGGAGGGTGGGTTCATTCCTTCTAGAACTTCATAGATTAATTGGTGTATAGATAAGCTTCGATCCAAGGTTATAGTTGATGTCATTTAATATTTCCTCATTTGGCAAAAAATAAGGGTAAATGAAAGGAGATACAATGAAGGCATTTGAAGATAGTAGACATCATGTATAGCCCACAAGAGAAAATAAATAAATTTCAAACTTTGACTACACTTCCAAAGAGAGAGTTTGAGTCAAAAATTGAGCCAAGAGATAGACATGTGGGCTTAGAATATCCCCTTTGCAAAATTGAGACACCCTTGGGTGGCTTAGAGTATCCTATCCAAGCACATACAAACATATTCTCTTTTTATTGTTTCGAGTTACAAGCTTGGTGATACTTAGTGCCGATAATGCCTTTCAAGATGTAAGAAGTGGCACTATAAATATGAGAGAGTTTTACCAAATAGAGAAAACATGAAGATTGGTGAGCATACTCAAGGCGATTAAGAGTTCAAAACAACTTCACTATGTAATGTTGAATTTTTTATCTAAGCTTGTTTCAACCTCCGAATGCACTATTGTAGTGCCTCTATAGGCAATTTTATCCTTTTGTGCCAAACATATATAGAATTCTCGGTTCATGAGTACAAATGCCTCGAAGTCTGCTAATAGGTTTAGTAGAGCTCGATAGGGTAGTTCTATTCAAGTTTTTGAGATATAATCATTTTTCTACATCAAGTTATTTTAATGAGTGCCATGTTTGAAAGCAATGTTGTATTTCATATGTTGGCTGTTGAGGACAAGTTGGATGATACGAATTACCCATTATGGGCCTACATGATGCAACATATATTGGTAGCAAAAGGATTGTGCTTTGGATAGAGCCCTATCTTTGTGGACTTAAGGGGAGTTCCTTTGTGCTACACTTGAAATTAGATTCAAATTTCCTAGTATTGCTTGTAGATTAGAGATGGTACTTTTCGTAGATACCATAGTATTGATTGTAGTTTGGAAGGTATATCAGGTTGCTCTAGGATTCAAATAACATTTTTCTTAAGGATTATTAGTAGAGATTCTCTGTGTTTAATTCATGTGAAGATTACTTTGTTTTGTGGCTTAGAATCCTTAGAGTTTTATCAAGTGTTGGAGTTTGGGGATCACAAAGGCATAAATATAGCCTGAGGAAGGAGAATCTTAGGAACACAACAAAAAGTGTATAACTAATTGTAGAATATACAAGATAAGTAGCTTTTTTGTGTTATGGGAATATACACAAATTGGGGGGGGTATGAAGAGGGAAAAGTGCCTCAAAAATCCTAAGTGCTTCCACACACATCATTACCAAGATATATTAACAAATCCCCCCTATGGATGATGCAATGAACAAGGTTTTGAGACTCATGTATAAGGAACTATTAATCAATGTGGACTAAGGTCAATATGCAAAAACGAGTAAACCCAAAGCTTTGTGAAAAGCTCCAAGCTTCTAATGACATGGAGCCTTTTTAGAAAGCTTTATCACATTATCCTATGTGGGCACACATGCTAAGCTGATCTTTTCAATAGAGTCTCTCCTTGACATAATGATAGTGAACCTCAATGTGTTTAATGCAAGCATGGAACATTGTATTCTTCATAAATATCATCCGTAAGGGGTCTGAGCCACACATACTCAATAGTAGTGGTGGAAGCTTCCCTATTTTGAGCATCATAACTAGAAGTGGCCATAGTAGGTTGCTTCTTTCTCAAGCAAGGTATGTATGAGCTACCAAGCATGAAGAGAAGACTTGTGGACACACAAGTGTCATAATAACCATTCGAATAAAAGTTAGGAAAAGCTTGTATTGATCCCCCGTTTCGATAAAACGACCCAAGCTGTTGAGTACTAGATAAGTAAAAAAAGTATATGCTTAAATATTAATGCTTAACACTTGGCATGTGCATAAATTTTCTCATAAATTGAATATCAAGCTAAGTGATGCATACATAAATACATTATCCCATAGCTTGTTGATATATGCTAGCATCAAATGCATCTCCAATATCATGAAGACATAATTGTAGACCTGCCTCTATGGGTGTGGCAATAAGTTTACAATCCTCAAGGCTAAGATGGTATAATAAGGTGTTAATGCATTTAGTTTCACACAAAAAAAATTCCACCATCAACTTACATAAATTGAATTCCCAAATAATGATGTAGATGTCCCAATTTTAGAATTTCCAAAAGGCATGCAAGTTGGCCCTAAAATTAGAAATATGCATCTCATTAGGACCAATGAATATCACATTATTTGTATTAACAACAATATAAGAAGTACATCATCAACATGCTCTTCAGATACAAGGTACTTTGAGTTGGGTTGTTTGGAAATCCATGTGCTACTAAGTAGGCATGTATCTTCTCACATCAAAGATATAGTCCTTGCTTTAATCTATACAATTCATTCTTAAATTTTCACACTTTGCTTTCATGCCCATTTTGCATAAGACCATGCGGCTAAAAGAACATACATTGCTTCATGCAAGTTCCCATTCAAGAATGCACTTTCAAGGTACAACTGATGTACATTCCAATCATTGTGATCTATAAGTGCAGATATGCTATGCAGAATTGCTATATGAGACATGGGTGAAAATATCTCATTAAAATCGATGCCTTTTTGTTAATATAATATTTAGCTACAAGCTTAGCCTTATAGTGAATAATACGTCCATCAGGCTTGCATTTCAAAGTATAGACCCATTTAATGCCAATGGCCTTCTTATGGAGAGACAAGTTATATAGAGAACAAGCACCATTCGTCATAATATCATCATATTCAGATTGCATAATAGCCATCCAATTTTATCAATTTTGTGCTTCATCAAAGGAAATAAGCTCATTCTCATCACAAAGTCTAGAGACAACCATTTCATAGCAATCAAATCCAATGGAAGCACTAATAAGGCCTAAGTGAGTTTGGTAAACAAAAGGTGCATCTAACTTAGTATCTCTCAAAGGCTGCACCAACCATTTGGACATATATTTTCCATCATCAATATCTTCTTTTTCATTAGTAAGTGCATCATGAATATGTTCATAAAAAATGGAATGATCTATATTCTCATTCAAAACATGTATAGGCAAGAGAAGTTGCCTCACTTGGAGGTACATTTGAATGCCTCTAGTGAAAAGAGGTAATAATGTATTATACACACATACTTTGAAATAATTGATACCTCCTTGATACATGAAAGTAAAGAATGCACAATGTCCTCCACAAAAAAACTACATCATGGCTAATAGAATGTTTCTAGTTTGTGGGTGATACACGTCCTTTCCTTTACCACATCCTCCACAAACATCTTGGAAGTGGGATGGGCCTCAATAATAATTAATCATAGACTTACAAGATTTTCCAACACATGAACCTTAGCATACATACCTTAATACTAAAAAATATGATGAGTGAGAGATAGAGGGAGAATAGATAGGATTTTCAAAGTCCATGATAAGCTAGAGTGCTCATCTGCACTAAATTTAATATGAATGTCAAATCACAATGTGCGAATATGATACAAACTAAAAATATCTGAATCTAAGCATAAATAGGAACTAGATACAAAAAATTGTGCAAACTACCTAAGAGGTATGAAGAGTGTGCGTGTGTTTGAGAATATGGTGAATATGAACAATTTAAGAACTCTTTTACAACAAAGCCAATTTTTTATTATCCCTAATTAGAAACTAGTGAACTAGCAAGTAGGAACAAAAATAGACTTGTTACTCATAGTGACTCAACAATTGATGCTGATGGTAAGCTGACACAACCCCTCTAAGATCTCTTGATGTAGAGCACACCTCCTCCAAGTGTGTGAAAACACCTCCTCCTTGTTGATCACCTTCAAGAACCCCTTCAACTTGAGCTGAGCTTGAATTGATGCTCCTTGAGTGATGATCACATAGCCAAGGGCCACTTTATATAGTGTTATATGTCCATCTAAAACAACTTTTGTGTTGCTGATCTTTGTTTGCTAGGATTTGAACCCTCAGCATATGCATGAGAATGCTTTATCTTAGCCACGACACCTGCATGCTATTGTTGTAGAAAGTCTACTTAAGAGTAGATCATATGCTATACAAATTGGAGGATTTTTTAACAGACATTGCTTCCAACAATCCCCCCTTCAATGTCATAATGGTACAAGGTTTAATAACTTGCAAAAACTTCCTGTGACTCTCTCTTCATATATCTCTTCACTAATTTCCAATGAATCTTGAGCTGGCTATGCACGAACCTAGATACTTGAGAAACTGCAAACTGAATGTCCGGATGTGTATTACATAGATATATCAAGCAACCAATTGCTTGATTTTATAATTTAGCATCAAAGGGTTCTGAATTTGCTTCCAACTATAATGACGCATTGACATCCATAAGTGTTTACATAGGATTGGAATTTTTCATATCAAACCTTTCCAATAATTTCTTAATGTATTTCTGCTGTGTCATGTAGATACACTTATATATGTACTTGAACTCAATTCGAAGATTATATAATAATGTAAAATGCCTAAGTCACTTACATCAAATGTATGCTTAAGTTGTCCTTTAAACAAGTGAAGATTTGAATCTTTGGGACTTGTGATAATCATGTCACTTTGTAGTGCATCTTGAACACTAGCTAGTTCATTCTCAACTAAAGTAAGTGCTAAAATATTATGAATCTTAAAATGTTTTGCATAATGGTCTCATTGTTGTCTTATTATTTGATGTCTAGTTCTTCTTGCGTACTGTTTTATACCACTATCCTTCCAAGTTTGATATGACCACTTTGGTGTATCTTGAAAAGTGGTGGAATCCTTTCTGGTTCCTCAATATCTCTTTCTGGAACTTTGAAACTTCTCCAACTTCATAAGTCGAGACTTTGAGAGGTATTGATGATGGACTAGGTATTGATGTAGGTAATGAAATTCTCTCTTCACTTGCATCTCTTAGGGTTTGAGAAGGTTCATCACCCCCCTTGTATGGCTAAATGTAAGAATCCAAATTCCTCCTAAAAATTGCATAATCATCTGCTTTTATGAATTCTAGAATCTCTTCCGTCTTATCATAAATTTGACTTTCTATAATATATGCATTGCGTAAGAGTAGGATATGACTTGTATCTGGAACATAGAATCTATAACCTTTGCTTTCAATTGTAAAACCAATAAAGATGGCTTTAATAGATTTTACATCAAGCTTACCACAATCCTTCTTCTCAATGTGAACATAAGTTGGGGAACCAAAAACTTTGAAATAACTCACATTGGGTTTCTTCCCATAATAAACTTCATAAGGTGTAATGAACTTCAAAGCTTTCGTGGAAGATCTTTTCAAAATGTGATTATCTGTATGTACTGCATCAAACTAGAACTTGGGAGAAACATTTTTTAATGACATCATACTACACATCATCTCAACAAGTATCCTATTGTTTCTCTCTAGAACACCATTCTATTTTGGAGTATAAGCAATAGTGATTTGATGAGAGATACCTTTGTCTTCAAGAAAAGACTTCAAGGTTTTAGAGATGTAATCTCCTTTATCACTTCTCAAAATTTGGATCTTTGATTGACTTTCATTTTCAACCTAGCTAAGAACTTCTTAAAAGTAGGAAAAACCTCTAACTTCATTTTAAGGCTGTAAATCCATCAAAATCTTGAGAAATCATCAATAAGCATAACAAAGTATGTGAAACCTTGTATAGAATCGACTCTCATTAGAGCATTCACATCTGAATGTACGATCTGCAACTTCCTTATGGATGTCATGTATCCATGCTTCTTGAAAGGAAGTTTGTGAAGCTTTCCTTCAAGAGATCCTTGACATGACTCTGTATCATTTGGTACAACAAAATTAGGCAAACTCTCCACCATTCCTTGATCTTTGATGTGCTTGAGAGCTATATAACTGATATGACCAAATCTAGCATGCCATAACTTCATATTCTCCTTAGGTGTTGTAGACCTAGCAACATTAGCATGAATTATTTTGGACAATACAAACATGCCACTTCTATTTTCACTTTGAAGTAGACAATGCTCCTCATCAAATGAGAGGATTTGACATGAAACTTTCTTAAAAACAACTTAATAACCATCTCACAAGAAAGTAGAGATATAGAGTAAATTTGTCTTCATGTTTGGAACATAAAGAACATTGGAAATTGCAAAATTTCCACCTGCTCTCAACTTCACTCTTCTATCTGAAGAGTTACAAAGAGAGGAAAATACCTTTCTGTAACTTGTCATATGCTTAGTAGCTCGAGAATAAAAAATCCAAGGATTATTTGAGATTGTATTTAATGTTGCTTGATTAAAAGCTACTTCTTCAATAGTAATACATGCATATAAATCTACCTTTGAAGATTTAGGTTTTGGATCATCTTCAATATGATTACCTGATGCTTTCTTTTTCTCATTAAAAATCCTTGTTTTGCATTCTGCTATGAAATGACCTAGTTTCTTATAGTAATGACATACTCCTTTCTTTGAATCAGATGTAGTCAAAGACTTTTCTTTGGATGTAGAGGAAGCATTAGGAGAAAGACTAAAAAACATAGGAGTATAAGACTTAATTTTCTTCCCCTTTGATGATGATAACATGGCTTCATCATTCTCTTCCATACTCTTTTGTTGATCTTCATCTTGAAGTAACAAGAATTTCCACTCTTCAAATGAAAGTTCTCTATCTCTTATAGAGAGAGATAAAGAAGTAACAAAAGCATGATATGAAGGTGGAAGTGAGTTGAAAAGTGTATTTACCACCTCTTTATTTGAAATGTTGACTCCACCATTGAGTAACTGATCTCGTAAATCTCTATGCTTCAAAATACGTTTCTGAATTGATTCACCAAATTTCATCCTTGTGTTGGCTAGTTGTCTCCTTAGATGAGCTTTCCTATAGGGTTTTGCTCTGATAGAGATTCTCCAATTCCAACCAAGCCTGTCAAGAGGTTTTGCATGACCTAATTTGGGGTATAATATGCCTCTCGAGTCCCATAGCAATATATGAAAGTGCTAGTGCATCCCTTGAATCCCATCTGGATTGTTCTTCTGTGGGAAGTAATCTAATAGTAGTACCATTGACTCCTAATGATGAAGTGGTTCCTTCTTCTTCACTATCCTCCTATTGAGAAAAAATAGGAATTGGGGATCTTCTAGAAGATAAAGCAACATCTTCTCTGACTTGTCTTGGCCTTGGATAAATGCCATTGAAAATATTCCACAAGTCCTTTGATACTAATATATTCATCATCATACAACTCCACATTGGATAATAAGACATTCCCTCAAGCTTTTCTTCATTCTCAAGCCTATAGTTGCTCATCTTGTTACGGGCATATGTCAACTATGCTCTAGTACCAAATGTTGGAAGTGAGGTGGGCCTCAGTAATAATTAATCATAGGTTTACAGGATCTTCCAACACATGAACCTTAGCATACACACATTAATACTCAAAAAGATAATGGTAGATAGAGAATAGAAAGGATTTCAAAGTGTATGATAGGCTAGAGTGCTCACCTACACTAACTTATACATGAATGTCAAATCACAAGTGTGAATATGATACAAACTGATAGTATCTGAATCTAGGCAGAAATAGGCACTAGATACAAGAAGTTGTGTGCAAGGTGCCCAAGATGTATGAAAATGTGTGTGTGTGTGTGAGAATATGAACAATTTTAGAACTATTTTACAACAAAGCCGAATTCTGATTATCCCTAAATCAAAAACTAGTGAACTAACAAGTAGGAAAAGAAATAGACTTGTTACTCACAAAAATTGTGAAGAGAGATGGTGGATGCAATCCAAAGATGAGTAGGTGCTGCTACAACCAGCTTCCCACCAGCCAACTGAGACTTCAAAGTTGATTAGTAGACCCTTTGAGCTTCCTAAATCCACCAAAATATCAGCCAAGTACTTTGGAACATGTATCCCAAAAGTTTAAGTCAAGACAGACTAGTTGCAAATGACTAGCTCCCAAAACTTGCTATTTTTGGACATACACCTGCTGGAAAAAATAAACAGTGCTCTCAACCTGATAGAAATTAGACAAATTCCTTTTGGGCATAGCAAATAGACTTAGTAAGCTTCCCAATCCAAGTTAAAAAACTTCAAATGATGGACTGAGCACTGAGAACAAGTTTCATCAATTTCTAGAACATGCCCACCATTCTTGGGACTCTGCAGAGATAGACCAATGAACAATAAAATGCAGATATCTCCAAATCTGTATATCCAATGACCATGAAATGGATATGCAATAAACTAGACAGTAAGAGCTATCCAACGCATGTTAACACACAGAAAATTGTTGGGTAAAACTCAAGATATGACCTTCTGAAGTTACTGCTCTGAGTGAGTATAGCAGAGAACAAAACAGAGAAGTAGATAATGATAAATGTATAGATTCACATATGATTACAACCACATTGGCAATGAATCTTTGCACAATGGGAGTAGAATGATAGAGGTATGGAGTAAGCTCTTCAATCTCTAGAAAATGACATGAAGTGGTCACGTACAAGGCTTGCTAATCACCTCTTCCTTCTTGCTCTTTTTATAGCTATTCTTGGAGGGAGTTTTGAATTTGAATTTGAATGGCTCCACCTAAAATTGATCCCCAAAGTTAAGAAATATTCCCTCAGCTCAAAAATTCGTGGTTTTAGGTAGTTAGACCCACAAATTTGCTTTTACATCATG
This sequence comes from Ceratopteris richardii, assembly GCA_020310875.1. NCBI lineage: Eukaryota > Viridiplantae > Streptophyta > Polypodiopsida > Polypodiales > Pteridaceae > Ceratopteris > Ceratopteris richardii. The sequence continues at coordinate 24,844,479 of CM035422.1, forward strand.
GATGAGGTAAGCCATCTTTTTCCTTTTTCCTTTTTCAATTACAAGAGATAAAAATGAACTCTTTTACAAGAGGTGTTCACATGACTACACATGTGACTTACAAATGAGCATAATATCAAGCATATCAAGCATGTAGGCTTGGGTAAAATGCACCAACACAAATCAGCAATTGATGCTCACGGTTAAGCTGATAGGAACTCCTCCAAGATCTCCTGATGTAGAGTACACCTCCTCCAAGTAGCATAGGACCATAGACATCACTATGTACAAGGTGCAATTTCTGAGTAGCCCGAACTGAACCATCTTTTGGAAAGGAGGAACGCTGCATTTTGCCCAAAATACAACCTTCACAAACATGTTTTCTAGGGACCTCAATTTTGGGCGAAGAGGAAACCATTTCAGATTTTTGCAGGCATAGCAAACTAGCAAAATTCAGATGACCAAAGCATGCATGCCAAAGCTTTGCATCTGACATAGCCTGAGAATCATGTATTGCACATGCCGAATCATTTACAGATCTTTCATAGTCTATGAGCTTATACAACCCACGACATAAAATGCCAGAAGCAATAATCACATCGCCATTTGACAGATCATGAACTGTACATCTGTCATCGACAAATTTCACAACCAAGCATCTGATAAGAGATTTTTCTTGATCCCTAGCATAAACAAAGCATCTGAGAAAGTGAAAGAACTACCATCAGCAGTAGTCAAAATAATATCAACTCCCATAAGATGATAAGAGGAGTTGTTGGCGCATGTAATAGTATTCCCTGTAGGGGCAAGCTCCAGTGAAGAGAAGAAACTGCAGTGCGAGGTAATATGTTTTGTCGCCCCACTGTCAAAGTACCAAACATCTGAGTCTACTGTAGACATGCACTGCTCATAGACATGCACTGCTCATAGACATGCACTGCTCATGAGAAGATGTGTCAAAACTGCGTAGTAGTACACGCCCATTCTTCTTCTTGAACAAGATTAGTAGACTCTGTTTTTTGTGTAAAGGCCTCTGCAACAACCATTCCAGCCTCTTTCTTATTTGCCTCTTTAGCAGCCAGTTTTGGACAATTCATTATGATATGATCATTTCCTTACAGTACTTGCAAAACAATTTCATCTTTGTCTTCCCTCTTCGATTGTGCAGAACTAGCATATTTCTACTAACTACTTGAAGAGCTCCATTTTCCTTTGCCCTTCTGATTAGCCAAGAGATCTTGAACTGCAACACGCATAATGGACCTGTTCTGCCTCGACTGATCCTCCTGCAACAGAACAGAGACTAACTCCTCAAAAGACAAGGCATTTGGATTACCTTCCATGATCAACCAAAGAGTAGAAGCAAAACTCTAATATGAATCAGGAAGACCATTCAGAAGAGTCTGCACAAGTGAGCTATCTGGTATAACCTCATCAGCAGAAATCCATTGTTCCTTCAAGTCTTTGATCTTTGTTAAAAAATATCCATAGAATCACCTTCATCCATGTGCTCACTCTCCAACTGTTTTCAGAGGTGAGCAACACGAGCCTCATTCCTAGTTTGTTACAATGTGGTAAGTGTATCCCAAGCATCCTTAGATGTTCAGCAAGAGTGAATGTGAGGAATAATGGCACGCTTGACATACAAAGCTATCAATGCATGTGCCTTGGCATCCTTGCCATCCCAACAAATTTTCTCTGCAGTAGGTGCAGCAAAAACCATAGCACGAACAAGAATATGCAGAATATCATCATCTTCGACACCTTCTGCATCAGCTTCAGTACCTATAGTTGTAACAATTGTAGGTGTGATAGGACGTTTTTCAACACCCTACACAATGTTCCACATTCCTTTTGCAACCAATACATGTTGCATCATATAAGCCCAGAATGGGTAGTTGGTACCATCCAACTTATCCTCAACAACCAACATACGGAATACATCACTGCTTTTAGCCATGGTCGGTGACTAAAATACCTTGATGCAGAAAATTGAATGTATCTCAAAAAGTTGAACAAAACTACCCAAACAAATTTTGCTAGACATGTAGCAAAGTTTGAGATGCTTATACTCGCAAACTGAAACTGGTACATACCTTTGACACAAGAAGATGAAATAGCCTGCACAAGCACTGTGATAGTGCATTTGGAGGCCAAAACGAGCTCAAATTCGGAGGCCGGAAACACGTTGAGTATGCAATTCTAAGAGTGCGATCGGAGGAGTGTCAACAACACCCTAGATGAAGCGGCGACCTTCATTGATACCAATTGTTGGAGTTAGACATCTGCGGAAGCACACGAACAACACAAGGAAGAAGAAGAAGCTTGGAGCACAACACACAATATTGAATGTATTACCACTAGAATGTACAAAGATAAGTAGCCCGTTAGGGCAATAGGCGTATATACAAGCTGGGGAAAAAAACCTCCTAAAGAGGGAAAAAAGTGCCCCGATAGTCCTAAAGTGTTCACATGCATCACTACCTAAATATATCAACAATGTCTTCAATTGTGTTTGGCTCCTCCTTGGTAAGGCTTGGAAATTCTTCTTCCAAGTCATATGGAAATTTAACCTTGCTGCATTCACTTTCAAACCAAGAATCATTCTCATCAAACACAACATCTTTACTGACCATAAAACCTTTGTTGGATGGATTATAAAACCTATACCCTTTCTGATTTAAATCATACCCTATGAAGATGCATTTCTCTGCCTTATGGTCTAACTTACCTCTGATTTGAGATGGAACATGCACATAAGCAATACATCCAAATGTTCTGCAATGATCAAGTGATGGTATCCTACCATGCCATGCCTCATATGGGGTCATCCCATCAAGTGACTTAGAGGGTAACCTGTTAATAAGGTAGGTGGCAGTAGAAACACTCTCTACCCACAAATAATTAGGCAATTTCTTTTCATTAAGCATTGATCGAGCTGCTTTGATAATCAATTTATTTCTCCTCTCTGTTACTCCATTTTTCTTAGGAGTATACCTAGTAGTAATCTCCCTTTTGATACCTCTATCCTACAAAAATCCATCAAACTCATTGGAGAAGTACTCACCTCCTCCATCTGACCTTATCCTCTTTAGGCTCTTTCCTATTTGATTTTCCACAAGTGCAATATATTTTTTGAAACAACTGAAAACGTCATCTTTATGTTTCATGAAATACAAGATAGTCCACCTATTGAAATCATCAATGAATGACACACAGTACCTTGAGCCTAAAATTGCAGGATCCTTGCTTGGTCCCCATACATCTGTGTGGACAAGTTCCAAATAGTCCTCATGCATATAGCCTTTCTTTGTAAAGGGTAACGTGTGTGATTTACCAAACTGACAAGCACCACATGTATATATCATACGTTGCTTGGATACATTAGGTATCCCAAGTACACATTGATCTCGACTTATCTACGTCAAGGTTCTCTCACCAATGTGCCCTAATATTTTATGCCATATCTCTAACTCACACAAAGTTTGATTCTTATAATTGTAAAGTGCAATGTTTCTAGTGTCCTCAAGCTCAAATGTAAATAATCTACCTATTTTCTCTCCCTTGGCAATTCTCTTGAATCCATGTTGGGGGTCCTCCACAAAAGCTCCATATTTATTGAACCTAACCTACAAACCCTTTTCCACTATCTGTCCAACACATCAAATTTGTTGTGATGGTAGGTACATAAAGAACTCTGCTCAACAGATTCCTATACCCATCAAAAGTTTTGACATTTCCTACCTTGACCACTGAATGCTTGGTTTGATCACCTGTGTGTACTTGGTGCTTTGCCTTGGGCTCCTCAAGATCATATAGGAGAGCTACATTGTCTGCTACATGGTTTGAACAACCTTAGTCAATATAGAAGAGGTGCTCATCATTCATACCTTGTTTTGAAGTAATATTCATAATGAGAAGAGAATCCTCTAGATCCTCTGTATGATTGTTGAAGTCTTTTCTTGATTTGTATCCTCCTTGATAGTTGTTGTTGTTGTTGTAATTGTTGTTGTAGCCATGGTTGTAACCTTGATTATGGTTGAATCTTCCTCTTGATTGTGAGTAGCCACCTCTTTGAAATCCTCTTTGTCTCTGATTCTTGAAGTTCCTATAGCACTCATCTGTTGTATGATTAGACAATCCACATATGTTGCATGGGGAAGAGTTGAAAGGTCTCCCCCTACCTTGCTTACCTCCTCTGCCCCTTCCTCTTGAATTCCTACCTCTCCCTGCATAGTTAGCTTGAGAAGTAGTACCTTCATCTTCTAGTTTCTTGCTCTTTCCTTTATCTTTAGAATTCCCTTTATCTGTATAGAGGGCGGAAGAATTGTTACCTCTTGATGGTTCTCCATTTTTGTTGACCTTGACTTCATGGGTGAAGAGTTGTCCCATGAGAGTGGTAAGATCTGGATTTTGCATGTCCATGTAAAGGTCCATAGCATTTGTGAAAGATTCCCACTTATCATCTGCCTTGATGCCATTGATTATTTGTCTCACTATTTGCTCCTCTTCAATCTCCTCTCCTATGCTTGCCAATTGATCAGCCACATCCTTTACTTTGGTCACATACTCTGAAACATTCTTCCTAATGTGAGGAAGAAGGAAGTAAAAAATAGAGTTAAGTAGATATGACCTTGCTAAAGCATCTTTGGCACACCATGAGTTGAGTCTTTCTAACTCTTCTCTTCTAGGTTGTCCTTTGCTTTTGAATATGGGCATTTCCTCATCCCTTGATATGTATCCATAGAGACTCCTTCCTTGTAGATAGGTCTTCATCCTCAAGGACCATGCTGGATAATTATTCCTATCCAATTGATCAATAAAAGAAGGGAAACTAGCTCCCATTTTACCTCAACTTGCTCTGATACCACTGTTGAAAGAGATGGATGGATACCTCAAGAAGGTGATATGGTAGTGCTAAAACCTACTTTTTACCCACCCTAAATCACTTCAAAGTTTGATAGTAGGCCCTTTTAGCTTGCAGATGACACTAAGAAAGTACCTATGTACTTTGGAGTAGATGCTTGAACAATTGAATCAAAACAGACTACTTCACAAATAGCTAGTCTCACAAAACTTGTTATTTTGATCTAGACACCTGTTGGTTCTTTTGCTCAGTGCTCATAGTAAAATAAAAATTGAACAAATTCCCTTTGATGGAAACAAATTAGCTTAGATTGATAATTATTAAAAGTGGAATCATCAAAAAATATAAACTATGCTCTGAGAAATGATTTTAGTAGTCCATGGCATACCCCCGACTTTTTAGGGACTGAATAGTAGATGACTAGTGAGTAGTTCGATGGCAATTTCTCTCAAATGGTTGAACCAAATGCCTTGCAATTTTGATAGAATATTATAGACTTCAAGCTGATTCCAACAAGCTATAGATCATGCAAAATGGTTGAGAATGCACTAAGATATGATCAAACAAAGTTCAATGTTCTAAGTAGTCATAGCCAGAGAAGTAGACAGAGATGATCAATGTGATATATGTACTATAAAACATGATTGTACAAGATCATTGGCATATTAATGATGCACAATGATGGTAGTCTAAGTGAGCTCTGATGTAAGTCACTTAGCTTCTACAAAAGATCAACAATAAGCTCAAAAAAGAAGGCATCATGGCCGCAAGTCTTACATAGCCTCTTTTTATAAGAGTTCTCTTTCAAGTTTGAATTTGAATTCAAGTCTGGCTCAAACTAAAAATTTATTCCTTTGATCTAGGAGATATTCTCTCATTGAACTCTTAGCTTATTGTTATTCCTAACTCCATGAAATTTTGGCTTTACAAGATTCTCAATCATTTAACCTTTTAGAAATGGTAAATGCTGAAATGATTACAAACATTGGTTCACATGCTTCATAAAATAGTTGCAGATATTCTCTTCCATGCCTAGCCAAATGTGAAGGCTTGGTCATTTGCACCAACAATATGTACATAGAGAGTTACAATTGTTATATGCAGTCTATGTCTATACCTACAAGAGACTAGAGGGGGTGTGCGCTTGATAACTCCTCCTTGCTCCTCCTTTGTGCATGTAACACCTCCTCTCTGCAATTTTCCTAGCTTCGACAACTGCATTTCTGCTCCTTGAGCCTTGGATGACTCTCTCCTTGAGCCTCCTTGAATATATGTCCCTGGTCTTCAATGACCTATAAGACTTCCATGTAGTTGATGACTCTTCACCTTCTTTTATAGCTTTTGGATGCCTCTCTCAACTTTTCCACCACCTTAGGACTGGCTTGCCTGACCTTGAGACTACCCTAAGTGATTTGAGTCATGAATTTTGTCCACATTAAGCTCTTTTGACCCCTTTGTACAGTTAGAGCTTGCATAGTTCACACTTTGAACAACAAGGAGGGATTGGGAGCCAATTTATAGTCACATACACAATGTGAGACTATAATAATCAGATTGAGAAGCTTGAAAAGAGAAATATCAACCCTGGAAGCTTAGAATCTCTAACTTCCTCATAGGAAAGGGTCTTTGGAGGTTAGTTAGTGATTCTAAAGTGAAGCCATACATAGATCCACATATACCTATTGGTAATCAAAGGGGCTACATTAGAGAGTGGGAAGAAAGGTGTAGAAGAGTGATCTTTGTTCTATTTGAACTCATAAGAAAGTCCATGATAGGTCATATCCACGACCTAGATACATCCAAGAAGGTTTGGGAGTGTTTAGAAAGGTTTTACTCTACCTCTATAAAGGCTAGGAAAATTTGGCTCAAGAATGAGCTCAACAACCTTAGGAAGTCATCAAATCAGAGTACTAATGACTTCATACTCAAAGTAAAAGAGATCTCTCATGCACTTGGTTCAATAGGATATGTGGTAGATGATGATGAACTACTTGCTCACACACTTAATCAACTTAGAGAAGATGATAAATGGAAGGGATTCACAATCTCTATGTATGTAAGGAATTACCTACCAAATTTTGAGCAACTTTATTCTCTTATGGTGACCAAGGAGCTCAACCATGGAGACAACAAGTCAAAGGGCAGCCAAGACCAACTCTGCTTTGCAGACAAAGGAGAAAGAGGCAAAGGCAACAAAGGTGGTTAAAGAGGAAGAGGTAGAAGCAACTACCAATAGGGAAACCAAAGCTATCAAGGGAATCAATGAAGCCACGATGAAGGTCAATCATCGAAGAGGTAGAGGAGGAATATATTGAGATAGAGGCTACTCCAACTCAAATGGATGCTTCAATTGTGGGAAGCAAAGACACTATGCTAAATATTGTTGGTAGAAGAAAGGTGGGAACAATAACAAAGGGAAATGTAATTATGTTAACTCCTCAACCAATCAAGAAAATGAGATTTTTTGAGCTATGAAGCATAGTAGTGAAGGTCAACCACATGATGAGGTGTGTTATATAGATAGTGGTTGTAGTAACCACATGTCAAGCAAAGAGGAGTACTTTAGCAATGTTCAAGCACCCAAGCAAAGAGGCTTTGTGGAGACAAGAGACAACACAAAGCATGACATACAAAAAATGGTAGATGTGAAGCTTGAAGGAAACTATTACAAAGAACTTAATCTCTATTGGACAGATGGTTGAAAGGGGATACCAAGTAAAGCTCAAACACAAAGGATGCTTTATTGAAGACCCAAGGAATGGCTACGAACAGATAGCGAAAGGAAATAAGGAAGGAAGGATGGTCACTCTTGACAATTTCAAAGAACAGAGCAAAAAGGCAATGTTCATCACCTATGGAGAGAAGACGCTTGGAGACTTGGATTTGTGGTACAAAAGGTGTGGTCACATAAACATTCAAAGGCTAAAAGACATGGAGAAGAAGCAATTGGTAAGAGGTTTACCACATTTTTCATCACAAATTGTTGCATGGTATGTGTGAATCTTTTCAAGTAGGCAGCCCTTCAAGAAGAGTGGATATGTAGCACATGGTGTGTTAGACCTTGTGCACATAGATATGTGGGGGCCAACCAAATTGCCCTCTCTTGTAGGTAACAGGTACTTTGAAACCTTCATTGATGGCTACCCAAGAAAAGTATGGTTGCATTGTACAAAGCAAACATCAGATGTGTTTAAAGTGTTCAAAATATTCAAGGCACAAGTTGAGAAGGAAGCAAGTTGCTCCATCAAAACCCTAAGGTCAGATGGAGGGGGAGAATACTTCCCCCATGCTTTTTGTGATTTCTTGCAAGAGCAAGGTATAAAGAGGAAAATCACTTGCAGGCATACTCCCCAACAAAATGGGGTGGCAGAGAGGAAGAATAGGTATATTGATGAAATTTGTAGGAGTATGTTCAAACTTAGAAAAGCATTGTATGGTTTAAAGCAAGCTCCCAGGGCATGGAATCAAAGACTTGCAGAGTATTTATCCAGGCGTGGATACAAGGAAAGTGATGTATATCCCTCCTTCTACCTCAAGAGAGAAAAAGGGCTAGTTGTCTACATATGCATATATGTGGATGACTTGATTATAATAGGAAGTGATGATCAAGAAATTAAATGAATAAAGGCTAAGCTTGGAAATGAATACAAAATTTCAGATCTTGGAGTGCTAAAAAATATTTTCTTGGAATTGAAGTTATTTATGTAAATTATGGTGTTTAACTAACTCAAAGGAAATACTTGCTAGATGTACTTTATAAGTATGGTATGAGTGGATGTAAGCCACTCACACAATCTATGGATCCAAACACTAAGTCATGTACAAGTGAAGGGTAGCCTCTTGAAGATATTTTAGCACGTAGAAGCATAATTAGAAGCCTTAGTTATGCTACCATCACAAGACCTGACTTGTGTTATGTTGTATGAGTTCTTTCTCAATTTTTGAATTCACCAACTAATGTTCATATGATTGCAACCAAGAGAGTTCTTAGGTACATCAAGCACACTATCAACCAAGGGTTGTAATACCCTTATGGAGATGGATTACAACGTCAAGCTTGATTGGGTAGGCTCATAGATGGACAAAAAGAGCATATCTGGCTATGTCTTCATGTTAGGTCAAAGAGTCGTCTCATGGATGTCTTCATGGATGTCAAAGAGTCATCCTAGTAGATGATAATGAAATCTATAGTTGTATTATCATCTATTGAGGCTTAGTATAGAACCTTAGCACTTGTTACATGTGAGATCATGTGGCTCAAGAAGTTCTTCAAAGACTTGGATGTTGAGGTCAAAGAGTTTAGTTTATTTGGAGATAACATGTCAAGAATTCATCTAGCAAGAAACTTTATGTTCCATGCAAGAAGAAAGCACATAGAAGTACATTATCACTTCATCAGATAAAACGTACTTAGCAAAGGAAGTGGACATCAAGTACATTAACACAAAGGAGCAACTAGCAGATATCATGACCAATTTCATGGATGCAAGTAAGTTGGAGAAGTTCAAGATCAACCTCAACATGAAGGAGATCAATGGAGACTAACAATTGAGCTCGAGGGGGAGTGTTATAAATGTGCAAACTTAGTTTTTGAGCTCAAGATTCCATCGATTGTGATTGAGAAAAGTGGGGGATTTTGAAGGCATGATTTGAATTCAAATTCTACACCCCTGTTTGGAGCATATTATAAGCAATATCTTGGAAGAAATTCATGGCCATCCTCTTCATTCATTTGTGCACTTTTAGGCTCTCATTAGGAGTGTATAATCTAGGTCTAAGATACCCCCTAGCTAAGCTAGCCCCCTGCTAGCTGAAGTTTTCTTTTATGTTGAGATTGTTGATCATCCATATCTCTTTGTGTAGTTGTCTATTTCATGTGCATGATAGCACTTCTTAAAGCTCTTGTTGTGTGCTTTCTTTTGAATAAGTCTTAAGTGTTCTTTATCCTTGTGTATACTGAGCTTGAAAGCTCTCTAGTCTATCTATGCATATTCCCCAATATATGTGTGTGAAGAGGTACACATAGGTATAAGCTATCTGTATGGAAAGATTTGGGTCTGTCTTCTGCAAGGAGGTTGAAATAAGTCACATTTTCCAAATTGATTGATGTTTATCTTGTTGGAAATCTTAGAGGGTCTATTTTCATTGTGAAAAATATCATAGGTTCAATCCTCTATTCCAGAGAGCAATACAATTTTGGGTGGATTGTGGTAGTGAATTGTTTGGTCCTAGGAAGGGCCTATCATGCTTCTGCTACAACTAGGAGTGGATATAATCCATCATAAGTGTGTAACGGTTAGTAGATTATAGGCAATTGTGTTAATTGGAGCATATAATTTTTATTTTGCTTCAAGTGTTTGGCAACTCTTTTTTTGTTTGATTGATTCTTTCGTAATAATCGTCATTTTTATATAAGAAGTTGGGTTGGAATTCTATCATTGCTCACTACAAAAGTTCAAGGTCTTTAAATTGGTATAATATTTCTTAAGCGATAACAAGCTATACAATGCTTTGTCATAGTTTTTGGGGGGGGGTTCGGGTCTTCGGTTTGGTATATTGGCTATTTGTATGCCTAGACATTGTCTTAGCATCGATTTAACTATACTTTTATATACTATTCATCCCATTTTTTATGGTTGTAGGTGGCATGATAGTAATACTCTTTTAATTTAGATTTCCACCACTCCTCCCTTTTTTGCATTGAATAGTTGTTTGAATTATTTTCATTTTCAAATATATTCTTTGATATCGGACAATTATATTTTTATGATCTGGCAATACAGTATCCTTTCTTTGGATATAGGAATAATTTTCATATCAATTTTGGTTTGTTCTCACATTGGACAAACCAAAAACTTTAACGCAAACTTTTGAGTCCTTTTAATATTAACAAACCACATGTAGATTTTCCTTTAATTGTCATGTAGACCTAACAATTGTATAATAAAAGTTGTGAATCTTTCTCACATACTAGCCTTAATTTTGCTTATACATTTCAACCTTATATTTGGTTCGTTCTCGTTTTCAGGATCTTTATGATAATGGTTAAACAAACAAGGAAGTTTAGTAGTAGAAAACAAGACTAATTATGATTTTCTTAAAATAGTTATTTTTATTATAGTTTCTAAAATATCTCATTTCCTTTTCGATGAATAGCTCTTATAGTGATGGGGAAAATTTCTTTATCATGGTCGAAAGAAATTATATATTTTTTGGAAAATTAGATAGGGAACCATCATTGAACATTGAAATAAACTATGCTGGAGACATTCGTGTATGTATATGGTTAAATATTTTTATTGTCATAATCTTGTAGGTCTTGAGGTAGTTAAACATGTAGGGTGTGTGAAGAGGTCCTAAGCCCAAGGAAAAGACGCATATATATGTTTATGCTTTGCCCAAATTACTCAAAATTGGTCCACTTGCCTTGCTCTAAATCACCAATTAGTACTCGAATGTGTCCTTGGAGGGAAGTGAAATGGAAGCCCGAGTACATGTGCCAAAAGGTTTTAGTCTTAATGATTATCCCTGTGATTTGTCTCTCTCTCTCTCTACTCACCTTCCTTCTCTTTCTCTCTATCTAACACTCTCTCTTGCTTTTCCTCCCCAATTCTCTCTTACTCTCACCCTTCCTCTTCCACTTTCACACCCTCTTTCTCTCTCACAGATCTCCACACACACACCACTCCTCCTCAAACTTCCTAAATCATTCTTTCTCTCTCACACACACATGCACTCCATCACACTTCCTCACACTTTCCCTCTATTTCTTTCTTTTTTCTCTTACACACATGCACACGCACACTGGCACCTATGCTTACACACACACACACACACACTTTCACTCTCTTTCTCTCATACTCCTCTCTCTCACTTACCATCACACACACCTTACACACATACAGTCACCCGCACCCTCACATGTATACCCCCAAGCACACACACCCTTACTCTGCCTCCTTTACACTTTACCTCTTTCCTACTCTCTTTCCCTTCTCTTACCCCTCCTGCACTCTCTCCCTCTCGTGCACACACATTCACTCCTTTCCACACACACACCTGCAGTCTTCCACTCTCTCTTTCTTTCTCTCACACTCCCACTCACTTACTCTCTCACACATTTTCACAAATTTACCTTAGCAAATATTTTGTTTAACATACGGCCAAGAATCTATATGGCCCATTTCATTTCGACAAATTGCAAGGCCGTTCATACATGAGATCAAAACGTGATTTTTGGATAGAGATTCTTCCTATTAACACACGTGTCACCTAGACTGATTGGTCGCCAATCTTGTCATCACTGCAGCAATGACCTATGAGACTGAGCACAAAAAACTCCCATATTCCACGAGCTCCAGATTCAAGAAGTGTTATATCCCCTTACCAAGAAGTGTTCATCTTTTGGGCAATCATTTCTTTCATTTTCGTGTTATCTTACGAGACTCGTTTTGCTTCGAATGGACTCTCTCTCTGTCTGTTCTCCCCTGATCATGCACAACCACCACAAAAACAAGGAAGAAACAATAAGAAACGATGCTCTCCCCTCTCAAATGCTATCCGCCAAGGCTTGTTAAAATGAAATGGAAATGCTTCTAGAGAAACAAACAACACCGCTTAAAATTCCTTGTACAAATTGTGAGCAGAGGTATTTTGTGTTACATCAATATTCAGCCATCCTAAATTTCACCATGTCAATGGATGGCTATTCACACTTGAAAGCTACAACTATTATCTCACGACCCCAAAGAAATAACACGTGAAAGCAACTTTCCACTCCCTGTAATGCATCCACAAAAACCTCAAGCACAAGACTCGCTATGATACCCACTGCATTTATGATGCCATGCTACAATCTATCGTTGAAACCAAAGATTGGCAATAACCCACCTCACACGTAGACACTTCATAATCTAGCAGCCTAAACTCAATGGCTGACTCTTTCAGTAAGCACAAGAATCCCAATTCTTTATCAAGCATACTTGGGCCCTGTGCAATTGCAAACTATGGCACTTTTGAGGACATTGAGGCCACCACAACTCAAATCTCCTATGGTGACATGAACCTGGTTGTGTGTGCAATTGCAAACTGTGGCACTTTTGAGGACATTGAAGCCACCACAACTCAAATCTCCTGTGGTGACATGAACCTGGTTGTTTCCAAAGGCATTAACCATGCAAATGGGCCTACTGATGGCTCGAGTTCCCATTACATACTGAGTTTGTACCCTGGAGAGTTGCTGTGTCTGTATGGCTTTCAATTTCACCCACAGTATTTTGAGATGTGCATAAGCATTTGGACGATAAAGGACTTGGCATTTCTGCAAAGCCTTAATGCAATGGAATTCATGGACTCCAAATTTGAGGCTTTAGCTTGATAATCAGAGAGTCGCTTCTTGCTTCCGGAGGGAGCTTCCAATGTTGGGTATGCCTCATTCTCTAGCTCCACTACCATCATGTCAACCCCCTTCATTTGAATCTACCTCACAACCACAAGGAACATACTTCCTGTATATAGAATCCACAAAGTCATCAACTAGAGCAGGCCAAGCACCTCCCACCTAATATCCTCCTTCAGTCTTCTTAATCCTTCTAGTGCAGCAATCCCAGTTAAACTTTGGGATTCCACGAATGTAGAGAGAGAGGATAAACGAGCCTTTAATCTCCCGTGAGACTCCTCACTCGTGGTAATGTCTATAGATAGAAGAAACCCATCAAATTTAAAACTGAACAAGGCATGACTCCAAGCTTAACTGTTCCTTGCACTCGACCACTCATTCTAGACCACTGTGCAATCTTGTCCTCATGCATGTCTAGGCTCGAATTCATCTCTGTGACACTATCGAGAGAAAGAAATTCTTGCTGTCTGAGAGGGCTTCCGTTCTCCCCTTGCTCCTTCTCATAAGATATACCATCACCGGTTGACAGTTTGGGTAGTGAGTCCCCCGGAGTCCACCAACGGGTCATGCTCTAATACAACATGGTCCTTCTCTCCATAACCCTATCGCTTTGCCTGCTCGAAGCAAAACCCCATATAGATGAGGCTACAAGACGTTCCCCTCTATGGTTGCCGCCCTCCTTGTGTGCATTTAGGGGGCATAACCACCCCCCCATTCCTTCTCTCTGCCACACATCTGACAGGGGCGGGCAGACCACCACCCACCCCCCCAAGCCAAAGCACGAAAAAAAATCTTCAAGTAAGGTACCAACTCTTGTATTGAGGATAATTGTTTATTTTCCAAGGGTCTTTAACCCTCCTTATTTTGATCCACAAATTGGCAGTAAGTTTCCTACAGTCATTGTAACTTAAAGCAATACAAGAGGACTTTTGTGTGTGTGATTGGGTAGGCTATACTAAGCCATCCAAGGGTCTAAAATTTTTCAATTGGGCTATTCTTAGCCCCTATATGATTGGTGTGGTGTGAAATTTCTTTAAGTTCCATTTTCTTCTGCAAGGCTATAATATGTCTACCATTTCCAATGTGGGTTCATTAAGAATGTTCTATTTATCATACTTTATATCAATGTTCATGCAAAAAGAATAAGGATTGAATGGATTAAATTATAACTTGTGGAAGGACACTATCAAAGATGATTTGTATACAAACTTCTTGTATAAATTTGTAGATGCCATGGAACTCGAACTCGAGAAGGATAGTGCACCCGTTGCATGGACTGTATGGAATGTTAAGGATAATTGACCCCAAAATTTTGTTAGCTTGTGATGAGTTAAAAAAAGGGCACATCAACTTTTTTCAAACTCCTCATGGATCTTGGAAGATACTTAAAGAATTGTATGAAAATAATACTACAAAAAATGTTTATGCCTTAGAAGCCAAATTTCATAATGTAGCAATTAGGTGCCAAGACCTTGTCACTAAAGTCATTGATACTTTTGAAGACTATCAATGCAAGCTCATATTATGTGTAAAACAAGTTTCAAGGCAAGATATGGCCATTAGGCTTATCAACAGGCTCCTAAAGTCTACAATCGAGGTCAAGTGACTTTGAAAGAAGTAAAAGGACTATCGCTCCTCCGTGACTCACATGCAAAGTGTTCATCATGTCAAGAAGTAGGTATGAAATCCAAGGGAATATTTAACAAGCCTAAGCACTCTAGTCATCAATCTAGAAATTCTTCTAAGCAAGGCTCCAACAAGTCTTCCAATAAGAAATTCATACGTAATTTTTGCAAAAAAATAGGAAATGTTTAGAATTTTCGTTAGAAAAGAAGAATAGCTTTGAAGCACATATATCTAGAAGTAATTCCAAGTCTTCCACACATAAATCCCACTGTTTGAGCAAAGATCTGTTCATCTCAATAGAGGCCAATACATTGATCACTTTTAGCTCATCCCAAGAATGGACAATCAATAATGGAGCTAATTCGAACATGTGCGAGCAAGAATCCTTTTAGAAGCTAGTAGACTGCAAATGAGAAGTCTACCTAGGAAAAAACAAGAGTCTCCCTATTGAAGGAAAAGGCAAAGTCCAAATCATAAATCATAATTTAGAATACAAAGATTTTTCCAATGTACTATTTAGAACAAATCTTTGCATGAATCTCCTCTCAATCATATCCATTATTGAGCAAGTCCTACTTGAAAACACCTAACTGAAAACGATTGATCCTACAACTCCATATAGTATAGCCCAAGGGATTGAAGATAAAGGCTTCTACAAGCTTTCATGCTTCCTCACCAAGGAATCACTCTCCAATATTTGGCATCAAAGATGTTGCCATATATCCCACCTTACCAAGATATCAACATCTTAGTTGGAATAGGGATTGCGAGAGATGACTCACATGCAAGATGTGTACCAAGATTGCACTCAAGGAAAATAACACAGGGTGGCTCCAACAATGAGGGGCAAAACACGCAAGAGAGAAGTCATGGCCCATAAAGAGGAATCTTCTACAGATGAGAGCGACACTTTATTACAGGAGGAAGAAGAGGACACTCAGACTCCTACATTCGAAAGCAAATTAACATAGTTGCTTATGGATCCCTTCACCGATTTCAAAGTAGATATTGACGTGAGCACTCCATTCAATGTCGTCTGGCTCCAACATATTTCTATGTTAGAGTTTGCATCACTACCTTGGGCAAGCTAGAGACTTAACTACTATGCGAAGAGTCAAGTGGACATCATTAGAAAAACTAAAGGGCAATTATCTCAATAGGTAAAGTTTTCTCCTAAATTTATTGTAGAGGTTTTTGAATTACCCATTCTCAAGGACCCAATTATGCTTAAATGTTCTAAGGAGGCACTGAAAAAGGTATCTACTACAATCAAATTCCTATAACAGAAGCATCCATCCTCTATGTATTGAATTCATCATTGAAAGATTGGCCAAAGAAACACTTCTTTCTCTCTATTGATTGGAGGTGCCAAAGGCTTTGAGATTTAAGATCCCACTTGATCTAGGGCCATTGGGTTTTCCACCTTTGGTTCAACTTAGGGTAAACACATTTTTTTTTGTTGAATCTAAAGATTTCTTCATTTTTTTGTTGTTCCACATCAATGATTTTGGTGTAAAATTGCTACTAAATTGCAAGAGCTTAAATCCTCATGACTAGGGAAAAAAATAAGGCCACCCCTCTAACTCTAAAGTATATAAATATGGGCCAAATTCTACAAGTATATCATATTATAACTATAAAAAATGTGTTGAAATTTTTTATGAATTCCATTTGAAACATAAAATTTTAGGCAAATCTCTATGATAACCTCCCTCAAAATTGTAATAAGTGTTATGTATTTGATTCTTTTAGAACTCTTTGTTTCCACACAAGGGTTTCATGGAGCCATTGAACTTCATTCAGAAAGTTCTAAAATGATAAATTATTCTAAGAGAAATCCTTCATACATTCTAGGATATGTGGCAAGGTTAGTTGTGGAGACGATCTATATACAAGATCCCACCAAACTTAATCTAATAGTGCACATTGTTGTTGAAGTGATGTATGAAGGCCGAGGAAAGATGTTTGTGTTCGCAACAAAATTTTCTTAATTTCATGTATTTTGGCAAGATTCTCTTATCCTCAGGCCACAAATGTGCATGATTTGACTCAACTTTCTTTGATCTCCAATAGGATTTCCAAATGGATACGGGCTACGACGTGCTCACAAATGTATCTTGTTAAGCTAATTCTTGAGGCTTTTATGGTCAAGTTGGTCCTGTTTTTTTTTTATCCCAATTTTGTAATCCTAATTATTGTCTAGGCATTGATCAAGCATGCATATATATCTCTACTTTCTTTCCAATGGTTATAAAGTTTTTTGTAAGAAAGATTCATGTCAGATTCTCTCATTTGATGAGAAGCATTGTCTACTTCAAGGTAAAAATAGAAGCGGCATATTTGTATTGTCCAAGATTAGTCATGCTAATGTTGCTAGGTCTACTACACCTACAGAGAACATGAAGTTGCGGCATGCTAGATTGGGCCATATTCGTTACATAGCTCTTAAAAATATCAAAGGTCAAGGTATGGTGGAGTGTTTTCCTACTCTTGCTTTAGAAGATGATGCAGAATCATGTGAAGGATGTCTTGAAGGAAAGCTTCACAAACTTCCTTTCAAGAAGCATGGATATATCACAACCACAAGGAAATTGCAGATCAGACATTCATATATGAATGGTCTGATGAGAACAAATTCTATTCAAGGTTTCATGTACTTTGTTATGTTCATTGATGATTTCTCAAGATTTTCATGGATTTAGGGTCTTAAAATGAAGCTAGAGGTTTTCGCTACTTTCAAGAAGTTCTTAACTATGGTTGAAAATGAAAGTCACTGAAAGATCCGGATTTTGAGAAGTGATAGAGGAGGAAAGTACATGTCTAGAGACTTTAAGTCTTTTCTTGAAGACAAAGGTATCTCTCATCAACTCACTCTTCCTTACATGCCAAAATAGAATGGTGTTGCAAAGAGAAAGAATATGATACTTGTTGAGATGATGCATAGTATGATCTCATCCAAAAAGCTTTCTCCCAAGTTTTGGTTTGATGCATTGCACACAACTAATCACATTCTAAATGGATCTTCCACAAAAGCTTTGAAGGTCATTTCACCTTATGAAGATTATTATGGGAAGAAATCCAATGTGAGTTACTTCAAATTTTTTGGTTCCCCAACTTATGTTCACATTGAGAAGAAGGGTCGTGGTAAACTTGATCTAAAAGCCATCAAAGTCATCTGTATTGGTTATGCCTTTGAAAGCAAAGGATATAGATTCTATGTTTTCTAGATATATGTGATATCCTACTCTCACACAATGCATGTATTGCAACAAGTCAAATTTATGATAAGAAGGAAGAGATTCCAGCATTCATAAAAGCAAATGACTATGTATTTTTCAAAAGGAATCTGGATTCTTACATTCAACTATACAAGGGGGCGATGAACCTTCTCAAGCCCTAAGAGATGCACTTGATAAAGGTGAAGAGAGAGTTACATCACCTACATTAGTACCTAGTCCATCATCGATACCTCTTGAAGGTTCAAGGCGGTGATGAACCTTCTCAAGCCCTAAGAGATGCACTTGATAAAGGTGAAGAGAGAGTTACATTACCTACATCAGTACCTAGTCCATCATCGATACCTCTTGAAGTTCTGACTTATGAAGTTGGAGAAGGTTTTAGAGTTCTAGAGTTCCAAAAGAAAGAGATATTGAAGAACCAAAAAGGATACCACCACTTTTAAGGAATACGCCAAAGTGGTTATATCAAACCAGGAAGGATAGTGGTATAAAGGAATACATTGGAAGAACTAAGAGTCAAACAAGAAGAGAAGACTAGGTAAGTTCTGTCGAACAATTCGAGATTCATAATATTTTAGCTCTTACTTTAGTTCACAATGAACCAACTAGTCTTCAAGATGCACTACAAAGTGATATGATTGTCACAAGTTCCAAAGATTCAGATCTTCAGTTGTTTAAAGGAAAACTTGAGCATACATTTCAAATAAATGACTTTGGTATTTTTACATTATTATCTTGGGATTGAGTTCAAGTACAAAGTGGAGTGTATTTACATGACAAAACTCAAATACATTGAGAAATTATTGAAAAGGTTTGAGATGAAAGATTCTGAACCTATGCAAACACCTATGGATGTCAATGTGTTATTATAGTCAGAAGCACATTCAAAACCATTTGATGCTACATCATATGTTCAAGCAATAGGTTGCTTGATCTATCTATTTAATAGACATTTGGACATTCAGTTTGCAATTTCTTAAGTATCCAAGTTCATACATACTCAGCTAAAGATTCAGTGGAAATAAGATAAGATATATTTTTAGACATCCAAAGTTTTGTAGGATATTAAACCTTGTACCATTGTGACATTGAAGGGGGGATTTTTGGAAACAATGTTCACATTTGGTCCAAAAACTCGAGCATATGAAAAGTCTTTGTAACTCTTCCATAAGACGTGTCATGGTGGCAAACTGGGTAAGGCACATGCCACTCATAATACTCACTACGTTTCAAATCCCATCATTGACAACGAGTAGCACGAATTAAATTTCTGGCATAACGTTTCGAAAAAGCTAAGTTCAGCATGAAGTTTTTTTGGGAAAGCAAATCGATGCAAGAATCAAAATTGTTTGTTGATTTTTTGATGGTGATCGCTTGCGTAGTTTTTTGTTTTATGCTTTTGGAGGGACATAAACTATATAAGGAGGTTTTTGGTCATTTTTATCTCATCACTCAAGGAGTATCGACTCAATATAAATGCAAGTTGAAGTAGGATTTGGAGGTGATCTGTTGTGAAAACAACAAAACTACTCTAAGAGAGACCTATCTAAGCAATTCTAAGAATCTAATCAAACCCACAAGGGGTGAGAGATGCACCTATCCACCCAACCAACTCCACCCATATATATACCACAAAGCCAAGGGGGAAATGTGAGGAGAGCTTGCCAAGTGTCCTCTCCACATGGATGCTAATCCAAGGCCTTCTAACCTTGGAAATCACATGGAATCACATTGCTCTCACATGGATTCTAAAAGGATTTCTCCCAAGCTTTTACGTACAAGTCTCAAGGCTTGAGAGGCCTCCCTAAGGGTTAAATATCATACTCTTAGGAAATATCAATCCTAAGGGTCAAAACCCTTCAATTGGGAGAAAATAAATCCAAATAACTTAAGGGTTCAAACCACACTCTTGGAGACACTTTCCCAAGGGTTTCCCAATAGAATCCAAGGGTTCTCCAAGTGGTTTAGGACCCTCAAAACCCATGTCTTTGGCCATTTTGACCCATAGTTATACAACATTCTTCCCCCCTTTAAAATTTCGTCCTCGAAAATGTGTGTAGGTATATTATGTGGAGTATTCCCCCGTGCCTCATGATCATTTCCATAGATCATGGTTTTTCATCTCTCTTATTGGCTTCTTCATCAGAAGGAGATTCTATCTCATAGTGGATCTGAAAAGAAGAAAATCCACTTGTGGGGCTAATCCCTACCCAAATCATTATTTAACTTTGCATGTGAAATACTAAATCAAATGCTAAGTATGGATGAAATGATAAGGGTGGATTAAAACATCCCTGCCTAATTCAATGTTTTCCTATATGCGAACTTCGCATCCATAGTATAAACATATGAAGTAGGTGGATTGTAATAGTCTGCAACTAGTCTGCTATGTAGATCCATTTCTACCCACTGCTCGGGTGTGGACCTAGCAAAATAGAAGGATCTAAGGATTTGAGAAGTCTCCTTAAATTGAGTTTGATCAAAACATCTAAATAAGATGTTTTTGACTATTTTCTATTTCTTAATCAACATCTACTGATCCTTTTTCCAAATACAGAACTACCATGTCCTATTGTACTTTAGAGTCAAGGTAGAATGTAGGAAAGAAGTGATTCCATTATTTGGGCATCCAACCTCAAAATGATTTTCCCAAGACTTTCTCAAAAGCCTTGACTTGTTTGGAACTGTTAGAATCTATAAACGATTCCTAATAGTTTTACTTCAAACTCCTTTGAGAGAACTTTTTAAATTCTTCATCCATTAATATTAAAGCAGTATTAGATGGACGATGAATTCTCTTAATCTTAAGTGTCTTCTGAAATTGAAAGGGTTCTATACAAAACATCCATCTTTTGATGTTTAATTTGGTTATCCATTCCATCTAGCTAAAACCTGATCTAGGAGTGACATTGAAGATTCCTTCCAAGTCAAATCCAAGGTCTGGAAAAGCGAGAAGGAAGAACCATGAAACACTAAAATGATTTGAGTCAAATCAGATGAGACTCAAAACTTTATAAATCTCTTACTTTAGGAAACTGATTATCTTGTTGTACTATCAACAAGATGTTTTGGAGTAACTTAACCCCAATTACGTGAATTAACTAAGTCAATCTTTTTTCAATATCACTAGATACACTAAAAGATATTATCTCACTTAGTTGTATTTGTCAACTAAGTGTGTTATCCGAGATTGACTTAGTCAGACTTACCTTCGTTGAAAGGATCTTTCCAAGTTCTCTCTCTAGAAATCCATGTAGCATTTCTGATAAAGTACTACAATATCCTTAAAAAGACTACATTAGTCTTATTGAAAATCTTTATGAAGATCTAGAAAGTGATTTCTCTTCATGGTCTTCAAACTTAATTTGTTACTTGATATGGTCATATTCTTGACCAAGCTATACTTCATTTTTATTTATGAAGTTTCAGTTTCCATTGGGATGGAGTTTCACTCCAACTCATGAGCCCAAGACTAAAAGATACCTATCATATCAAGGTCTGATGTCTCATACCATCATTCCTACATTAACATGAATATAGAGTATAGTGTCCCATACCACCATACATTATATCCAACACTGATGTGTAGATGATATTTATCTTAAAGTCTAACTATAGAGTACCCTTTACTCAAATTCCTTTTGAAGTCAAGGTATTACCTCTATGTTTCCATCTTGCTTGGGTTTCTAAGATTTCCAACATATGATCACTCTATGATCCTAATTATTTCTAAACTCATATTGGAAGCTCTAAATACATATCCATCCTGATGGAATAAACATCCATCCTTTCTTTCTAAGGTTTTGAGTGCGATTCCAAGTGTCTTGAATCATATTCAAGATCTACTTTGTTCTTTCTTAACTAACTTGAAGTGACGAGATTACTCTTGCCTTTTAGATTCCTTTGTTTATCCAAAGCTTTTCCGAAAAATACCCTAGGGTTTTCTAGGAATCTCATTTATTACTTAAGTCTAAGCATCTTCTAATGCTTTTGGATTTCCCTTGAAATCCCTTTAAGAATAGGTGAATACAAGTTTCACCTTCCCGAGACTTAAGTATCATTTATCAAATTTGTAGACTACGTACTTTGTATATTCTCTTCTTCTTACTTTCCTTTAGAGAAGTATAAGATTTGGCATGCTTTATTTGAGCTCGTGGTTTACAACCACCTTTTTCAAAATCTTTTGTGATATTTTTTGGATCCCATGTTAAATTTAGCATGCCATGAAGTTGCTTTCTGAGCAACTCATTGCTTGCCAAACATCTTATGTATAAAAAGATGTTCTTTTATCTCATCATCTATATTCTAAGTTTCTCTTTATGGAATTAATTGTACCAATTCTTGATAAGTTTTTGTACTTTCTTCCCCCCTTTGAAGAGTTTTCATCCTCGAAAACTGTGAAATCTATGGCTTCATTCACAAGTAGAGAGTCAATTCTCTGACTCCTTCCAATATTGGACTATTCAACCAATCTTATACTTGCGTGGAATCTGAAAACTTTCTAGAAGACTTACTAGAAATAAATTCTAGTTTTGGTGTCTTTTAGAAAAATCTTCTAGAGGTAGCTCAACGACCACCTGTCCTTGTAAGACAATAGTTACACAATATAACACAGGAGAAATAGCAGAGAAGATAACAGATATAGGAGAATCTCAACAATTTTCTACTAGCAGCAAGTACAAAGATGATGGCGTTGTCCACCCGTGCGCTCTCAAGGTAGAGCTTAAATGGTGATCTAGACAACTCTAGATAGGGAGATACAAGGTAGAGGTATGCTGGCTCAACTCAGTGTCTTAGGTAGTGCAGAAGTCATGTATATATAGGATCATGGGTGGCCTGCCATGGACGGCTACACATGGGCGGTAGAGCGTGGGCGGCCACCACCCGCGTAATTGCCATACACGGCTTAGACTGGTTGAACCGACCTAACAAATATAAATGATTTCTGACTCCGACAGGGAATATTCCATGGAATATTCCCTTTACCGTCGCGCCGGGGGTGCTGCCCCCGGACCCCCACCAGGGGGCCCGCTGGCCCCCTTGGACCCCCCAGCCGGGGCTGCTCACCGCTGCCCCGAACCCCACAATTGGGGACCCTGGTAACTACCTTTCCTTATAATATCTTATATGGTCCAATATGACCTTCATCCAACATTCAAGTTGGGATTCCCATCAATTGGGTAATGCACGCTTGGCTTCTCCTCATAAAGGGGGCCTTACAAAATGTGCATACAATCATGAGGGGTAGACATTGATCGTATACTAACAGTCCTAACTTGCTCATGAACTTCCTCTTGATTTTTATGGGAATGCTCATGAGTTCTCATGTTTTGCAACAATGCAATGCTTATGCATATCTGTGTTAGGAGAGGTGGCTTTGATTTTCAATGTTAATCAAAGCATAAGAGGTTTGAAGGTACTATGAAATAATAAAAATATTTCCATTTCCTCATTGTACCTATAGAACTTTAAGTTTCTTGCATTAAGAACCATTGCATCTGCTAAGGAAAACCTTACTTGACTTTCTTGAGATGCAAATCTATTTAATGAAGCCTTCAATTAAATTGGAAATTTTTCCAAAAGGAGGGAGCTTTCAATGATGCGTTGAATACTTTTCGCCATTCACGTTGGTGAAAGTAATCTTTACTCATAATTGGTTTCCATCAATGTCTTTGATGGCATCAACTTAATAGAGCTTTATATCATGAGACTCTTGAAACCATTCTAGAGTGTCATCCTATTTAGGATATAACTCTTTTAGAACCTTTTTTCATTAACTATCTCTAAGTATGTCTTAAACTTAGAGGAGTATTGTGGGTTCTATGAAGTAGCATAAGAACATGCCCTATAAAAACTTTTCTAGGGATAACATCTATGTCATTGATGACATTTGATGTATTTGGGCCATCTTCTCAAGACATCTCAGTTATTAAAGAACTTAGATGTATTCCGGTATTCTTCAATTCATTTTTGCCTTGCCATTGACTTGGTAATGGCTTTACCTCCTTAGATTTACTTTATTGGTAGGCACGTCATACTTAATATCATCATAACATTAAATATTGGATACATTAGTATCCCCTTTTGAAAAGACATTGCTAAGTACTTATATTGCAAAATCTAATCATGATTTTGCAAGTACTTTAGCTTCATTCCTTTCCAATTGCCTTGCTTCCGTAAAGAAGTAAACCCTCTACTAAGGATTAAGGTTACTTACTAGGTCTCATAACTTCTCGAAAATAAAAGAGTGAATTTTATTCACTTAAATACATGTGTTTACGTACATTCATTACATATCCATACATGCCATTAATGATTCTAGTAATCCGTAGCCTTAAGCATACTTAGTGTATGCTAGAAACATATACATCTTTACTCAAAGGTGCTTAGCATGCATAAGGTTCAAAATTTGAACCCCTCTTTAAAGCATGTATGGAATTCACACTCGTAATTCCATTTCATGTATGAATCTATATACTACATATGCTAAGAATGAGGCATGTTATGATGGATGTTATGTATCCATCCTCATGAATGGAGTCCGTTCCATGCATCATCATGCTAATGCACATGCTTGTGTGCATTTAAAATTATTTCTTTTGGAAAAAGATAATGCACACACATCCATTCTTTTCAGTGCATGAATAAATGTAAGTACTCTAGGCTCTACTCCTATGTTTGCCTATTCTTAACTTCATAAGTGTATTTAAACCCTATCAAGAATTAAAGTTCTATCTCATGCTTTAAGCATGCAAAGATAGTAGTAAACAATGTAGACAAACATCAAACATAAATTTAAAAAGTACTTAGCTTTATAGGAAGCTTCATCCTACCTTTGCATTTAGAGGAGGGCCAATCCTTTGCTTGTAGCTTCTCCAAAATTTGATGTTGGAGAAGAGCCATCCTTCCTTCCACTTCATGGCCATTGCTTTTCTTTATGATGCTCCAAGCTCATATTCTCCACAAGTTTTTCATTGGGACTTTGAAAAGACTTTATTCATGGACTCCTTCACTACGCATCAAAGAAAACTATGAGGCGCTCCTAAAGTCGCGCACAGGCTGAGAGCTTATCCCACATGAAGGAAAATTCGCCTTTGAGACACCGTTATAAAAAACTGTAGTCACACTCATTCTCAATAACAGCTCACGTGGAATCATGCTTATGGGCGCTGTTGAAGTGGCCTGCCCTCATAGGCGCGGGTAGGCTCTACTGTCACCGACAGTAGACCAGTATGATATAGAGTCTACATGGCCCCGATGAGGTGGTTGGCAAGACTAAATAAATGTCTTTTTTCAGAGGACACTCATCTCAAAAATTGGGCGCAATTGGTGCTCAAGGATATGATAGGACAACTCATGGCGTTCAAGGATATGATGGGACAGCTCGCAAAAGTAACTCACGTATGAAGTGGCTCTGAATACCACTGTTGTGAAAACAACAAAACTACTCTAAGAGAGACCTATCTAAGCAATTCTAAGAATCTAATCAAACCCACAAGGGGTGAGAGATGCACGTATCCACCCAACCAACTCCACCCATATATATACCACAATGCCAAGGGGGAAATGTGAGGGGAGCTTGCCAAGTGTCCTCTCCACATGGATGCTAATCCAAGGTCTTCTAACCTTGGAAATCACTTGGAATCACATGGCTCTCACATGGATTCTAAAAGGACTTCTCCCAATCTTGTATGTACAAGTGTCAAGGCTTGAGAGGCCTCCCTAAGGGTTAAATATCATACTCTTAGGAAATATCAATCCTAAGGGTCAAAACCCTTCAATTGGGAGCAAATAAATCCAAATAACTTAAGGGTTCAAACCACACTCTTGGAGACACTTTCCCAAGGGTTTCCCAATAGAATCCAAGGGTTCTCCAAGTGGTTTAGGACCCTCAAAACCCATGTCTTTGGCCATTTTGACCCATAGTTATACAACATGATCAAATCGGAGGAAGTGTACTCACACATTTGGAGGAGTTATGCTATACATCTGGAGACATCTAGAGGAGTTCATGTTAGCCAAAATACTATGAGTAACAAGTCTACATTTGTCCTCACTTGTTCATTCACTAGTTTCTGATTTAGATAATCAAAATGCAAGTTTGTAATAAAACATTTACAAGCTATTCATATTCTCCATATTCTCTCACATACACACTCTTCATACCTCCGAGGCACACAATCTCTTGTACCTAGTTCCTATTTTTTCCTAGATTTAGATATTTCTAGCTTTTATCATATTCACACATTGTAATTGACATTGGAATTAGATAGTGTAGGTGAGCATCATTGCTTACCATTACACTTGAAAATATTTTCTATTCTCCTCTATATCTCACTCATCTTCTTTTTGAGTCTGTGTGTATGCTAAGGTTCATATGTTGGAAGATCATGTAAACCTTGAAGATCATGTAAACCTGTGATTTATTGTTATTGAGGCCCACCCACTTCCAACACACATTGAATTAAAAAAAGGTTGAAACAATTTATGATCCAAACAAAAACGTTAGGAAACCAAGGAAACCCTAAGACATCCTAAGAGATACTTGAAAAGCTAGAGGGACCCACAAAATTCTTGAAAACCTATAAAAATCCTAAGATATTTTGAAATTTGTAGGGAAATCCTCCAAAAACCCAATAGTTCCAAAAAGCCTTAAAATATCTAAAAACCATGAAAGATATTAAAGGTCATGATCCATAAAAAAATAAATATAAAGCCTTAACTTCTTCTAAGGTCCTATTTTTTACAAAATAGTAGAAAACCCTAGAAGATCCATATTTATATGAAACCATAGAAAACCCTAGAAAATTTTGAGAAACCTAACTAAGATAGTTTTCCTTGTTTGAACACGCATCCACACACACACATACACATGCACATAGATGCACATACATACATCAAATACATGCACATTGTGCACACACACATACACATGCACACATTCATATATGCATATCCACACACACATACACATATGCACATTTCAACCACCATGGACAAGAGGCAACCACACATGCATATGCATAGAGAAACCACACATACATGCACATTGCACACACATGCACACGCACATGCACATGCACATGCACACATACACACACATACATGCAAACATGGTTGGAAACATAGCAACCTTGGACACACATCATCCCTAGATACATGCACAACCTATACATATCACACATACACATGCACGTAGATGCACACACATGCATACACATTCCACACACATATATACACATCTATACACACATGCACATTCTAGCCACCATGGACACACTAAAAGCCACACATGCATATGCACGCATATGCATGTGCACTTGAAATAATGATACCAAAATTTCGTTCAATAGATGAGCAAAATTACTAATTCATTGTACTACAGAAAAAGTAATATACACACATCAAGGAATCCAACAAGTGAAAATCTGGTAATGAAAAAGTAAGAAATTAGATAACCTAGAAATCTTCTAAATCGTCACACGCACATGTTATTTTATGCATTATCTTCAATCATATATGTGAGAAGATGGTTTGATACACTCCAAAGATGAGGTGGTGCTACACAAATCCTGCTCTACACTTGCCAATGTATCTCCAGAATACCTTGGTAGAAACCTTTAGCTTCCCTAATATGCATTTGGACCCACTATGTACCTTGAAGCATCATCCTCAAATAGCTATATCAAAATAGATAACTTTTAGAGTTGACGGGTTCCAAAAGCTTACTATTTATGGACTAAGTTCCTCTCAACAAAATACTCAGTGCTCACTCTGATTACAATTGAGACGTGAGCTTTTAGACAAAGCTAAATGAAGACTTATGCTCACTAATAGAAGTTGTTTCACTAACATAGGATGAGTATATGATGAGAAATAATATTAAGAAGTTAGGGGTGTAATCCCAACTTTTTGGGAAGATGACAATGAGTAGACATACATTACTTGGAGAGAGCATATCTAACAATCTAATGAGCTGAATGATGTGAAATTTGATATGTAGAAAGTAGACTAATCAAGATTCCTAAAAGTCGAATCGCATCAAATGGATGAGTATACACAGAGAACTTGATTGATCAAGGTCGCTGAAATGAAGACTTTGCAACAGACAATAATACATAGAGAATGACTTGCACTAAATGAATCAAATATATCATTATGAAAGTATGATATGAGGAAGATGATATGGGCTTACAAATACATATGTTGGCTTACTGTAGCCATAATCTTGAAGCACAATAACTCCTTCTCTGCTGCATACCTGCGACTAAAAGTGATGTATTTTTATAGTCATAGAGTGAGTTTGAATTTTGAATCAGCTACCTAAAAGTGTTCCTAGCTTTTTGGTAGTGATAGATTTGATTCTAACCACTTAGGTAGTAGTGACATACAACTCATAGTGCTATGATATTCCTTGAATCGATCTATTTTACTTTTATCTTCAAGAGTTAGACTCTGTGCTTTTACAAGAGGTGTTCACGTATGCTCTATGAGTTATCAAAGCTTATGTGAGATAAACCTTTGATGTTTGGTGAAGCATCAAGGCTTGCCAAATGTAACAACGGCTCCCCCTCAAGCCTAAGATGCTTGAGTCTTCAATTCTTAGGTATTTCCTATAATCCAATCATGGATTTGAACTCGTTAAACTTGCTTCCATCCAATGATTTAGTCATCATGTCTGCACATTGCATATGTGTAGATACATAGGACGATTGGATCTCGTTGTTGGCAATCTTTTCCCTAAAAAGTTATAATGGACTTCTATATGCTTAGCCTTAGCATGAAAGAAAGGATTAGCAACTAAATGAAGTGAGCTCATGTTATCTCCAAATATAAATGGAGTGCCAAAATCCAACCCTAAACCTGTGTATAGGGTCTTGATCCACATTGCTTCTTGTGTTGCATTTGCCAACCCTCTATATTGAGCTTCAATTGAGGAAAGAGCTATAGTAGGTTGCTTCTTTGAAGACCAAGAAATAAGCTTTGTACCTACAAAAAATAGATATCCAGATGTACTTTTTCTATCATCATTTGAACTTGACCAATCTGCATTAGTGAATAGCTTCACATTTAAATCAAATGTGTAAGGATAATATAGAAATTCATTAAGTGTTCCCTTAAAATATTTTAATATCCTTTTGGCTGCATCTGTTTGAGGTTCCTAGGAGTGTGCATGAATTGGCTAAGCACACTTACTCCATAGCAAATATCTACCTTAGTTAGGGTAGCATAGTTCGAGCTTCCAACTAGACTTTGGTAGTTTGTAATGTTTTCAATTAGTTCTCCTTCATGAGCACTTAATTTGTGATTACCTCCATGGGAGTACCTGCAACCTTAGTGTCTTGCATTTTGAACTTTGTAAGCATGTCGGACACATACATGAACATTGCAC
>CM035422.1:24891786-24991786 GCA_020310875.1 Ceratopteris richardii
TGGATACAAACTAGATGCCAAGATAGTAGCTCAAAAGACCAAGATAACTGACATAAAAAATATGCTCCAAATCAGCCATAAGAATGCCAGGTTTTGCATCACATGACCCAGTCAAGAGTATGTAATCGACATAAAGAACAAGCACTATAAGATCAACCCCATTTTTGTGTACATAGAGTGTGCTTTCAATCGGACTACATGTGAAGCCAAGAGCAATCAAGTGCTTATGGATTTTGTCATACCATGCACATGGAGCTTGCTTGAGACCATACAAGGCTTTATGCAAGCGACAAACCATATGCTCTTTCCCTTTTATAGCAAATCAAGGAGGTTGCTTCACATAGACCTCTTCTTGCAAATCACCATTCAAGAAGGCTGTTTTTATGTCCAAATGATGCACTTTCCAACCTCGATGGGCAGCCAATGCAACCACGGTATGAATGGTAGTCATGCATGAAGTATGTGCAAACATTTCGTCATAATCAATGCCATATTGTTGCGCATATCCTTTAGCAACCAATCTAGCTTTGTAACGATCAATGTGACCATCAGATTTTCTCTCAATCTTATAAACCCACTTTGTACCAATGGCATTCTTTCCTTTTGGCAATTCACATAACTCCCAAGTACCATTCCTATGTATGGAATCCATTTCTTATTGCATAGCACTCATCCATTGTGGATCATCACATGCATCTTCAAAAGAAAGTGGCTCTTCATTACATGCTGTAGCAATAAGAGAAAAATCCAGAAAATTACTTGATGCATGGTGAGAGCTTGATCTTGTTCTACCAAGTAAAGGTTCACTCAATTTGTTGTCCTACAAAGTTTGTTTCAGCCACTTTGGCATAGTTTGTGCACTCTTGATAGCCATGCATTCATTATGTAAAACATCTTCAATATGTACATCATGTGTGGGCTGAATTTCATGCCCATTTTTAACCATATTTTGACGCAAATGTTCAGCCATATGTGACTGGAAATTTCCATCAGTTTTGATAATTTTTGGCTGAAAAATTTCAGCCATGTTTGGCTGGAAATTCTTTGCATTTTCAACACTATCTTGTTGGAATTTTTTAACCCTTTGAGCCTCAGTTGGCTGGTCCACATGGTTATAGCCAAGCACACCATTTTGGAACAAAGGCATGAGTGTATCGAACACATCTTGTGAGCTAACTGTTGGCTGTTTTTTGCATTCAAGTAGAGGGAAAACTGAATTTTTAGCAAATACCACATCTCGACTCACAATAATTGTGTTCGTCAATGGATGGTACAAATGATATCCCTTACTTTCAGCACTATAACAAAAAAATATGCATTTCTTTGCCTTGTCATCAAGTTTGTGACGTTGTTGTGATGGCACAAGAGCATATGCCAAACAACCAAAAACACACATATGACTAACCATAGGCTTATGACCATTCCAAGCCTCATAAGGAGTGATGACTCTCAATGATTTTGTAGGGTAGCGATTCAACACATAGTTTTCACACATGATCACTTCCATCCAAAACTTATCAGAAAGATGCTTTCCTTTAACCATACATCGTGCCATTTCAAGTAGAGTTCTATTTTTACGCTTCACAACACCATTTTGCTGAGGTGTATATGTAACCGTACATTGGTGTGAAATACCTCTTTCACGAAGAAAAGCATTAAAATCATGTGACATGTATTCACCACCATGATCCGTGCGTAGAGTCAAAAGCTTTTGTGAAGAAAAATTTTCAGCCATAGCTAAAAATGCTTTGAAGCAAGAAAATACCTCATTCTTTGCTTTCATAGGATACACTCATGTATGGTGAGTAGCATCATCAATGAAGGTAACAAAATATACATGCTTCCCAAAAGATGGAGTCTTGATGGGACCACATACATCACTATGAACAAGCTGCAATTTTCTTGCTTTTGAAAAAGAAGCACAATGCATTTTTCCAAGAATGCAACCTTCACATGCATGCTTTTCAATGGACTCAAGTGTAGGAAAACCAATAACCATGTCCTTCTTTTGCAAGTAAAGCAAACTGTTGAAGTTCAAGTGACCAAAACGAGCATGCCAAAGCTCCATTTTAGCCATGGAAGAAGTATGATCAACCACGACATTTGGGGTAGCCCTCTTGTATGTATCCATGCGATACAAACCATTACATAATGTACCGGACATCATGATAACATCACCATTGCTGAAATCATGAACCATACACTTATCATCAACAAAGTGTACATGAAGTCCAACTTTGACAATCAACGAAACTGAAATTAAGTTCTTCTTGATACCGAACACATACAATGCATTTTTCAAGAGAATTACACCTCCATTTGCAGCCGTAAGCTCAATTTCTCCTACTCCAATGATAGGATAAGAGGCATTGTTTGCACACACTACATGTCCTCGTTTGAGTGCATCTTTCAAAGAGGCAAAAAATCTTTTGGATGATGTTATGTGCTTTGAAGCACCACTATCAAAGAACCAATCTGAATCAGCCTCATTCACAACCATACATTAAGAATGCAAAGAAGCATCATAATGACATGTAACAACACATGCCCAAAAATCTTGAACCATGTTTGCTTCATCATTCTTTACATTTGCTGAATTTTCAGCAATACACATGCCGGATTCCTTCTTCTTTTCATTGCATTTCGCAAGCTTTCTACACTCATCAATTGTATGACCAGCCTTCCTGCAATATTTGCATCTCTTCTTCTTTTGCAAATCACCATCATTAGAGGAATGAGTGTAAGAGGAAGGTTGAGGCTTTGGTTTTGAGGAACCCAAAGCTGAACCTTACTTGCTTTTCCCCTTTTGTGAGATAGCCAGTGCTTGTGTTCCCTCAATCAAACCACTCCTATTCACCCTAGATTGCTCTTCTTGCAAAAGAAGAGACACAACCTCATCAAATGCATACATATTAAGATTTAATTTTGTGACCAAACGAAGTGTAGTAGCAAAGCTTTGAAAAGATTCCGATAATCCTTTCAACAATGTAGAAATGAGTGATGCATCCGGAATAATCTCATCTATGTTTTCCAATTGCTCTTTCAAGTCATTGATGCGAGTCACATACACATCCACTGACTCATTTTCAGCCATACATACATCCTCAAGTTGCTTCCTCAAGTATGCAACACGTGCTTCATTATGCACGGCATACAAAGAAGCAAGAGTGTCCCATGCCTATCTCGATGTAGAACATGACCGAATGTGTGGAACTATATGATGCTTCACAGAAAGCACAATCAAAGCATGAGCTTGAGCATCTTTTCCATCCCATCTAAGGTGTTCCTTTGTAGGTGCAGGAGAAGAAGAAACCATTGTACTTGAAGAAGAAGCTCCATCTATGACAGTAGACTGTGAAGTAGAAGAACCTGCCGGTCTTCGATCTACATCTGCCACTATATTCCAAAGTTGTTTAGCAACAAGAACATGATTCATCATGTAAGACCACATCAGATAGTTGGTCCCATCAAGCTTATCTTCAACTTGAAGCATGCCAAACAAGTCATTGCTACCCCCCATTTCACAAAAGAACAAGAATGTGATAAAATCTTTACTTCGATGAAAGTTGGAATTTCAGCTCACAAACCATCAGTTTGATTAAATTTTGACTACATGAATGGCTTCAAAATGGGGGTAAAACCCCAGTGCACCTGATGAAAATGTTTCTTGCTTGCTGAAATTCACAGTTCTATGCTTCGAAGTCGATTTGCACTATTAAAAGTGCATGCACGCTACGGCGCAAAAACCAAAACTTGAGAAGGAGTTGAACCTCCTCTGATACCACTATTGGGTGTGTGCAGAAGTGCGAGAGACACACGAGAAGCACACAAAAGGAGCACAAACGCAGTAAGACACACAAAGAAGACAATGGCTGGAATAACTCTCTCTCTTGACAATGAACTGATCTGAAGTAAGAGCTAAATAATATCCCTAAGTACAAAGTACCACCACATATGAGAGTATCAAGTATGTGGTAACATGGGGAAAAAACCTCTAGCCAGCACTAGAGTAAAAAGTTCCCATGTATAGGGAAAAGGTTCACATCAAAGCTACACGAGGAACACATAAGTGTAACAGTTATGACAACTAATTTCAAAGAAGAAAAAAAATAATTGATAAGTCCTGCTACGCTCAATTAGCATAGGAGAGTTCTATGCTCAGAAGTCGATTTGCACTGTTAAAAGTGCACGCGCGCTACGACGCAAAAATCAAAACTTGAGAAGGAGTTGAACCTCCTCTGATACCACTATTGGGTGTGTGCAGAAGTGCGAGAGACACACGAGAAGCACACAAAAGGAGCACAAACGCAGTAAGACACACAGAGAAGACAATGGCTGGAATAACTCTCTCTCTTGACAATGAACTGATATGAAGTAAGAGCTAAATAATATCCCTAAGTACAAAGTACCACCACATATGAGAGTATCAAGTATGTGGTAACATGGAGAAAAAACCTCTAGCCAACACTAGAGTAAAAAGTGCTCATGTATAGGGAAAAGGTTCACATCAAAGCTACTCGAGGAACACATAAGTGTAACAGTTATGACAACTAATTTCAAAGAAGAACAAAAATAATTGATAAGTCCTGGTATGCTCAATTAGCATAGGAGAGATTATGGTCGTATCAAAACATACACTTTCTCTGTCAGTAACAGTGAGATGTGTTAATTAAAGCACAAAACAAAACGAATTCATTCAAGCTATGGTGCACACGGTGTTGAGTTGGAATTGTTGTTCTTAAAATCACTACGACAAGCAAGGTATTAACACAGTGGTTAAATCACTATGACAAGCGAAGGTATCAACATAGTGGTTAAAGTATAGGTCACAAGGCCAATGATTTTTTTTATGAGAGTGTCTTTTATTTTTCGAAATGTACTAAGTTTTTTTTTTCCCATTGAACTTTCAAAAACCTGAAGATCTCAAATAAAGCAAAGAGCGAAGTGAGTTCTTTTTGGCCTTGTAGATGATAAGAACGAAGATGGAGCATTATTTTTCATTGTCTACACTGTAGCAAAGTCCATACGTTTTTTTGGTCTGCAATGTAGTATAATTTTTTTACAATCCCTAACATTTTTGAGGATCATTTACTTAGTTTGTATTAGGCTCTACCTACACACATTGTATATTTTGATTTCATTTAGTTGTATTAGGCCATCACTATCCCTTTACATTGTATATGCCCATGGATGGCAACATTGATGAGTACATGATTATCGAGGTTTCCAATTTTTCTTTGGCTTCAAGTGTGACAGTCAATAGTAAGATGTCTTTTGTTTCCGAATTCCTCTTGCCTGAACCCACTTCTACTCCTACCCCATAAATCATTTTCATTCAAGAGATCATGCTCCCTCTTCCACATGCTTCTCTACTACCCCTCAAGCATAGGTGAGGCTCCGTAGACTATCCCTAGGAAAGACGCCCAACAAACAAACAACACCCATCGAACATGGACGATGCACCTCCCCATGGCCTGATCCGATCCTATGCTCCTTCTATCCATTGCGACCCCCTTCTCTCCCACACCGCCAAAGAGCTGAGAGAAATAGATAAAACCCAATTGAATACAAAAAAATGTTAAAACAATTTAAAATCCAAACAAATAGAAAGGAAATTAAAGAGACCCTCAAACATCTAAAGAAATATTTTAAAAGCTAGAAGAACCCAGAAAATTCTTGAAAACCTATAGAAATCCTAAAATATTCTGAGATTTGTAGAGAAATCCTCTAAGATCCCAATAACTCCAAAGAGCCTTAAAATATCTAAAAACCACGAAAAACCTATAGAACTCCTCAAATATTTTAAGATTTGTAGAGAAATCCTCTAAAATCCCAATAATTCCAAAAAGCCTTAAAACATCGAAAAACCATGAAAGATCTAAAAGATAATGATTTAAAGAAAAAAACTAGAAAGCCTTAACTTCTTCTAGGCTCCTAATTTTTACCAAATAGTAGAGAACCCTAGAAGGTCCATATTTATATAACCATAGAAACCCTAGAAAATTTTAAGGACCTAATTTTGATAGTTTTCCTTGTTTGAACACACATCCACACATACATTACACATGCACATAGATGTGCACATACATCAAATACATGCACATTGCACACACGCAAACACGCATACACATGCACACATTCATAAATGCATATCTTCATAAACACACGCACAACCACATTTCAACTACTATGGACAAAAAGTAACCACACATTCCCATCCACATAGAAACCACACATACATGCACATTGCACACACATACACATACATATGCACATGCACATGCACACATACATGTATGCACATGCACATGCACACATACACGCACAGATTCTTGGACACAACAAGCTTGGACACGCATCAACCCTAGACACATGCAAAACGTATAAACATAATGCATACACACACATACATGCACATACATACACATGCACATAAATGCACACACATGCATGCATATTGCAATACACACTCATATACACATATCTACACATGCATGCACATTCCAGCCACCATGGACACACTGAAGCCACACATGCATGTCACTTGAAAGAATGATAACAAAATTTAGTTCAATAGTTGATCCAATTTACGAAATGAGCGTACTACAAAACAAATAATATACATACATCAAGGAATGCAACAAGTCAACATAAATGAGAAAAAGAAAGAGGATCCTCTTCGTATTCTCTTGCAATCATCCTTTTCACATGCTACACAATATAACAACATAAAACCACATGATGCACACACACATAATGTGGAATATCTCATGTCATTAGATGCACACACATATTCCAATAGCCTGGACACATGCACTTGCAAGACACATTACTCACACACACATGGTGTGCAATCTCTCATGTAATTAGATGCACACACATGTTCAACCACCTAGATACTTTAGTCACACACCAGTTGTATGGAGAAAAATAGGAGGTACCACCGTTGAGTGTCTGATTCATTCCTATAGCATATTTTTCTTATTCCTTATACTTTTGTGCATTATATACACTCAACCCTATGTGTATCATGCCCATAAAAGGATTTTTTCTAATTGTAATCATGCTGGTCACTATGAGCATTTGAAGTTCATTGTCACTTCCATAGATAGTAAGTTTTTCTAGCTAGTCAATGTGCAAACCTATCTATTTTGTATGGACTCTCTCTCGTTGATGCTCCAAAGTATATGTAAGCCGCCGAATTGGCATTTTGTATTTTCATTGTTCCTGTATTTTCCTATTCTGCACGAACCGAAAGGTCGTGTGAAGAGATGTATCGACTTATCAACTAATAAAAAGACATTGCGGTGACGCTCCGGTAACGACAAGCGGGATCGCCAGACTGTCTGTCTGGGCGATTGCGGTCTGTGGAGAAGCCGTAGTGCAGTGTTCATGAAGTCTGAGTATTGTCGTCCTTACCTTTGCTAATTTCATTACTTTGTGATTAACACATAAGGTTCTGTTGTCGATATACGTCTGTGCGACGGTAGTCAGTAATTGCTACGTGATGCATTGTGAACAGTATTAACCTGAGTGTGAATAGTAAGTCTGTGAGAGGACTAACCAGAGTCTTGATAGTAATTCGGATTAAACAGAGTGTTGAATGTTAACGTTGTCGGGAAGATTTACATCTTCTAGTTGATAACCAGAGGAAATAAAAGCAACTTAATTGGTGAATTTTAAACCTCTTTTTCACTGTTGAACAATTGTTCTGGATTGAATTAACTACTTTTGAAGTGTTTGCAGGTACAATAAATGATGAAGAATATGTGTTCATATTAGGGTTACCCTAATTACTCATTTAATGAGTGTTTTAAATTGATACATATAAGACATATGAGTATATACCCCTAGGGTTTCATAAGTTTATATAAGTTAAGTTAGTAGGATTAATCCAAAGGATCTTAAATGGTTTCATTGAGTTAATGTTAAGGATTTAGATGATTTATCATGGGTTAGAGATAGGGTTTAGAAGGGTTTTAAAGGGTTTTCATGAGTTTCTGATGGGTTTAAGTAGGTTTTCTAGGGGTTCAGAATGTTTTAAAGGGTTAAAATAACTACTATTTAATGAAATTAATCTATAATTAAGCATTGGTTAACTTATAAAACTAAATTATGATTTAATTAGTTACCTTAATAGTGTGTTTACATTTTAATACTAAGGTTCTAATTAATTAAATTCTTATCCTAAGCTTAAATTAAAAGAATCATTTAATTATCAAAATTTAGGATAATTCAATTAAAAAGAAAATTAAGTGGATAAATAATGAATGGTGTATGTGAGTGGTGATTAAAGTGTGGTGAGAGTTGAGTGTGTAAATAAAGTGGTTAAAGTAGGAGGTTGAAAGTGTGGTAATTGTGAGTGCAAATTAAAAGAATGGTTTAAATAGATTATGCATTTAAAGTAGTTAAAGGTAAATGAAAAGAGTGGTGATTAAGTG
Source organism: Ceratopteris richardii (assembly GCA_020310875.1). NCBI lineage: Eukaryota > Viridiplantae > Streptophyta > Polypodiopsida > Polypodiales > Pteridaceae > Ceratopteris > Ceratopteris richardii. Next base: position 24,900,228 of record CM035422.1, read on the forward strand.
TGGATTAAAGAATGGATGAGAAAATAAAGGAACTAAAAAAGAGTGGTAAGCTCATGATTTGTGTGTGTATATAAATGTGTGTTGAGAAACAAATTTCTCCTAATGTTTCTTGCAGGTACTTCCTCTTTCTTCTTCTCACCTTGCCGTGTATGTGTAGGAGAGAATTTGCATCTATTGCATCCATGTGTATGGAGCGCTGTTGTTCGTAGGAATCTCTGTTTGCGTGAGATTAGAGAGAGATTATATTTTGATGCTTAGGCTGAGAATAACAACACACTATTATGTTGAAGAACTCCATCGCTTGTAATAAACGACCTGCGGAGTCGTTCTTACCCACTTCCCCTCCCATTTTTGAGCAGTGCTTCGGGGCGGCCTGCTGTCTCTCTCGCATCCCATGTCAAGTCACACATTACTCTCTCTTTCAAATTCCCAGTTCGGAGAAGAGTAGGCTAAAGAAGGAAAAGACAATGCTTGACTTCCTTCTGTATATGAACTGTGCCCCTCGTCATGATCTCTTGGCTTTGAAGAAACACCCGTGACGTTTCTGCGGCAGTATGCTTTAGGTGCTTTACGGAAGGTGCATGCGGGTGTGTAATCGGTCTCCCGGGCGATGCATGTGACCGCCTTGTGACTTGTCTGCTAGTGTATGCATGCGTGTAGTAACGATTTCCTTCTGCTAAATGTCCAGCTTCGATAGTATCCTATTATGTTCGCGCAGCTATGGTACGCAAGGGTCCATGACGAGAGGGAAATAGATGTAACGGAGTTTATGCTTTGGCCTCTATTGCTGCAAACATGTACACAGTTGTGGATTCTGCTGTGATTATTTCAAATCGACCCATAGATGCAGAATATACCTGGCATAAAAACACATGCGAAAGAATACATGCGACGTTTCATAACCCGAGCCTGATTCTCATGTAGTAGCGGCTATGGAGGTCATGTTGTGCAAATAGCAAAGCTGCTCGCGATTGTGAATCCTGCTCTAACATCAACTCAACCCATAAACGCAGAATAGAATTGATAGTGAACATAGTCCATTATTTGATCAATGCAATCTATAAATTCCATTGGTCATGTGAGTCGAAACATTTTTACACGTACATATTTTCTTGAGCGAAGAAACATAGCTTTCAAATCTTGAGATTGACAAATGACAAACAAACTTTCTTTTTGGTTTTTTTGGGAAGGGTGAATCTTGCAAGGTTACCAATATAAACTCTTTAGATATTATCTGTTAGAAACAAAGGTACATGCACTGCTCGCTCGAATGTCATAGCTCATTCCCATAAATTAAATGTTGCTCCATTTACGCTATACTGTTAGAGGAGCTGCAGAAATTCTCCTTCGGCTCCACATACCTGCCCATTATCAACTTCTTCCTTGCGAGCTTGGAGGGAATTCAATCCCCTTTATTGATAATTATCTTCATCGAGATTGGGCTTGGATGAGTGATAGCAATATGTATAAAGATGACGCAAGCATATTTTCTAAACAAATTTCTGACAGTGTGTTTTCAGGAAATATAGCTCGTGTTTTCCAAATTCATACAGATGACAACAGGAACTTTAAAGGCATCACAACCGTGTACACACATAACACGGTTGTGGTAAGGATGATGAAACATCATTCGCATTCATTAATACTGATTCCCTTAGAGTTCTACGATGACGGATAGGAACATATATGCATATACTGCGAATATATACCTATGCAAATTTAAGAGCACATATGCAGATACTTGGCTTATATTGTTGGAATCCATTTTTAGAATTAATAAAACCCATAAAATAACGGCATTGAAGCTCTGACTATACACAACCCTTTGCATAATGTTTTTTGTGGAAGTCCGCTGATGAATGCTTGTGGTACGTATCTGGGTAATGGCAGCATATTTCTATGCGAATAATAAGAGGATTTATATAGAAATGTAATTAATGTTTTTTCTTCAAATTCATTCAGAACTATTAGGAATGATGACAAAAAATCAATTGCACTGATTGATGTTTGATTTCTGAAGTCCTCTGATGAGTGATCGTAGCAGATATGCAGATATCCATGCGAGTAATTTGTGGATGTGCATATGTGTACATTACAATGAGTATTAGCATGATGTATGCATGAGCATATATAGTAAATGCATATGCTAAAATTAATGCATATATAAGCCAAAGATTTTTTTTTTGTGCATTCCAATTAGTGTTAGTGCATGAGTATGAGGATGCATGCATATCTATAAGGTAATATGGATGTTGAATTAGTTTATGCTAGTTTGAATGTGTGTAAAAGTGAGTAATTACATATGAATGTAAATGAGTGCATTTAAGTATGAATGCATATGTATGCATGTGGAATGTTACTTAACATGATGAGTGCAAGCAAACATGTGTACATGAGGAATGTATGCATGTATGTTTTAAAATGAATATGAATGTATGTGTATGCAAATGCTAAATGAATTATGTCTCGAAAGTTATAATTTTTTGTAATATTACTAAAACCTAATGTTTCTTGCAGAAACATTGAAGATTACAATCAATTAAAGTGAAGTGAAGACAATTGAAGTGAAGCGGCACCCTAAAGATCCATTTAAATCTTATTTCTCATTTAGTCAACTATCCAATTGACTAGACATTTATCCAATTGTTTAGGCGTTCCAGTTGTATTAGATTTATTGATTCGAACCATTAGCATATCAATTAATTCATTCAATCAGTTTAGCATCATATTGTTTCATTAGTTTTTCCATTACTTTCCTTGATGTCTTCTAAGTTAGTTCATGAGTCTGAGCACAGTACTATTGAAAATATTGAAAATATTGGAAATGTTCCGCCAACTCTAGACAGACTAGAACCCTCTAGCTTACCTGAAAGTTTAGTAGAAGAACCCATTATGGAAGTTTCAATCTCATATCAGGAAGCTGTTGCTATGTACGAGGCTGCCCGTCCTTACGGTCCATAGCTATTTAAACTATGTACATTGTATAGAATAACCTTATTTTCAATCATAGAAATAGGTAATTTATATTGTTTTGTCATTAGAACCCTTATTTCCTTAAGCCTGAGTCCGCTACAGACACCCTGCGTGTGCCGAACGATTTAGGCGGATGACTTGATCCACCATCCGAGCATCTCTCACGACCCGACAATGTATTGCGGTTTGGATAAATTAATTGGGAAAATCAAGTTACAGGGCCTCTGATTTATCAGACCCCTACCACTCCCAAGAACCCGAAAGAACTTAAAATGCCTGTAATGTAAAAGAGCATTTTAACACTGGCGCCGTCTGTGGGAAGGTGGCCATAGATTGTGAATCAATAGTAAGGTGGAGTAGTACGCAAGTGGTGCAGAGGTGATATATGCCGGTTACTCGGTCCGGCGAGTCGTATCCGAAGTACAGGAGAGACAAGCATCCCTGGATAGTACCAAATTTGTTAGGGACACCCCTAGTCGGCAGAAGCATAGACCAGTTAAGTCCAGTTGTCGAAGGAACAGAGTCTATTAGCAGCGATTCCGGTAGAATTTCGGTGACACAGGAGAAAATTCCGGTAGATTCCGGTGTAATTTTGGTATAGTCTGCAGAAGGTACAGAAACTTCGGAGTGTACAGGGACACAGTGTGTAGTTGACCCGACACCGTCTGGTCAGGATTCGAACTTTTTCGAGGATAAAGTGGTGTTACCCAGAGAGATCATTGCCGCTGATAGAATACCCTGTTTTGGGGAAAGTTCGACAAATTCCGGTGACAGTTCGGTCCCATTTGCAGGGAATTTACAGTATTTCGGCGACAGTGTGATACTTCCTGGTGAATCTTCATTTCGAACACCACTATTCGGGGCAAATTTGTCTACCTGGGATATCCAAGCTGAGGATAGGCTCTTCGATTTGGAGATCCGTAAGAGATTGAGCGCTATTTTCAAGCCGAAAAGTGAGCAGTCTGACCATACAGACTCCGAAGGACCAGAAACACCTCCTCAGAACTCAGGAGACAACCACGGTACCAAAGCTAGCACCATGAGTGGTCAACAACAGCAACAGCAGCAGCAATAGCAACAACCCCTTCCACTGTGACCGGTTCCAACAGGGGTAACTTACACAAAGTTCGGTGGATTTCCAGGTGACGATCCTGATGCCCATGTACGCACCTTTGAAATAAGTTATGCAGTGCTAAACCATCCACCCGATCCGGCATACAAGGCCATCGTATTCCAGTCTACATTAGTCAATGAAGCAGCGAGATGGTTAACAGAGTATGATTTCAATCATTTCATTACCTATGAGGCGGTAAGGGATGCGTTTTTACAGAGGTTCCGGTTGAAGAAAAATCCTGCCGAAATCTTCGGTTACTTGTAGAACAATAGGCAGAAGCCGCATCAGACTGTTCAGGAATATGCCACATTATTTAGAACTCATTTAAGACAATTGCCTCCGGCACATGCTAATTTACTAGATGATGTTATAACCCAGTGGTTCATTAATGGTTTAACCCCACAACTACGACAAATTATGATCATCCGTTGTGTGGGAGCTATGACACTGGATGCTATTATAGCGATGGCCCTGCAACTGGAGCATAAGGTTGGAGGATTCACTGAAGACTTGGAGTGGCTGAAGGCTAGTAAAAATGTTATCGATGATCCGGCTAAACAGATGTATTGCACTAAGTGCAAAAATCCCGGGCACACCAGTGCCACTTGTGCCCTTAATTAGATGTATTGCGCCATCTGTAATATCACCGGACACTCAATCGAAAATTATGCGTATAATGCTAAAGTGCAGGGACAAGCAGCTGTAAATGCCATTATACAGGAACCAAGACAGCCAGCAACCCACTACGTGCCACCGCAGATGCGAAACAATCAACCGCAAGGATACAGGAATTACCGAGGACAACGAAATACCAACTTTAATACAAATCGCTGGCAGGCAGGTACATTAGGGAAAAAAATGAACCCTGCATGGGCCTTTTGGATTAAGGAGTGATTAGTGATGGACCAATGAGAGGAGGGTGGTGGACACAGTCTATAGCCTATAAATCACTAGGCTGAAGGGGGATGAGGGGACAGGATTCCCCTATGTTCAGGTTTTGCCTCTAGAGAGAGAAAGGAATCTCGTAACTTACCTGGGCCCAAAAATTCAAAATTTTCAAAAAGTTATAAAACTCATCATAACACCATTTAATGGTCCCCCAACCACTTTTTAGGATCAAAAGTGCTATTTTTGGGTTCTAAATCAAAATCCGTGCATGAACTGAAGTGAAAAAAGTGACTTTTTCAAAAATAACTCAAAATGCAACTTTCTCCCTCCAAAACCTCCCATTTTCATACCCAGGTCCCAAAAAGTCATCTCTTTCCACTACTTTCTCTCCCTAGCACACCATTGCAGCTCCTGCATCTCCATTTCTTTCTCTATGCATCATCTTCTTTGAATTCCTACTGTCATTTCCATAGCCTGATCTCCAATGGAGAAACCTAAATCTCATAGACGTCCAAAAGATGAGGTTATCGCGATAAAATGTCACAATATCAAGGCTCCAGAAGGATTTTGGTTAGGACAGGAGTTCTGCAAAGGTGCATGGGTGTACATGCAACCCTCTGGTGTTGGTCCTCACCGTGTGAGAGATCGTGGAAACTTGGATCTTCATTGGAAAGGGAAGTTACTAGGCTTCAAAAAGCTCAAAAATGGTGAAACTGTTGCCATTGTACAACATGTGTTCACAATGTCAACCATGAAATTGGAAAACTCAAACAAAATGAGATATCCTATCAACTGTAAGTATTACTCATTGACTTTTGTCCAAATTTCAGAATATACCTAGCTAAGTTGTGTATTTTTTTGTTGTAGACATATTTCCTTCTACCTTGGTGGAAGAACAACCACTTCATAGTCTTACAGGTACTTTCCAAGCATTGCATGCAGATGTTGGGTCGATAGTCTTTCCACAAGCCCGTCCTGCTCAGCTATTATGTGAGAGAGTTTTCTTTTACACACATACATATGTTGTACCCTCTTCATCAAATGATTTTGGCAAGTTAGAGATGATTAAGGTAGATTCTCTCTTAAAGCTTGAGTGGCCGCAACCTGATGTATGGACATTAACATCTTTGAAGCATAAGATGGTGATGGACATACACAACTCTTTGAAATTTACAAGAGTTTCACGATCTATAGGATTACATTGGTGTGTTCCTGTTCATTGTTTTGTACATTTATTTCACATATTCACAATTCTAGAGACGTCAACAATGTTCATGTTAAAAGATATCACGTATGAGCAGGTAGAGTGTTTGCTAGGTGAAAAATGGGGACTTGTAGAAGGATGCACCAAAGGGGATAGATACATTTGTAAAATTGGTGCAACAGGCATAGGATTTCGATACTTGAAACATCGTACTTCATTGTACATTAGATTCTATTATGATCGTTGGATGTGTAAACTTGGTGAATGGATACCATTACAAAGTTCTGAGGGTGTTTTAATTTCATTTGAAATTAAGATAAATCTACCCAACAATGAAATGGAAGTTATTTCAGTAAATCATCATTGGACTCTTGCCAATGTGAGAGAACATCTAGTAATCATGGGATTTGAGGATCTGGATCAATCAAAGTTCAGAATACAAGGGCATAAGGTAAGTAGCATATGGTATTTCTTCTTTTGTTTATACAAATTCTTACACTCAAATATGTTCATTTAAATTTTTCTATTTGTCTGCAGATTGGTAAGAGGTTGGAGGATAAAATTAAAGTCCTCCTTGAATGGAGTGTGGATGGAACTCAACTTTCATTGTCATAGCTCAAGGACTATTTGAGTGCTACAGTGTACACACACCTATGTTCCATTTATAATCCTACATCTGCAACAATGTATTTAACATGCAAGACATGTAGCATGTAAAATTTTTTGATCTCAATATGATGTACAATTTGCCAAATCTTTGGTTTTTCCAATGGCAATTTATTATAATTTTAAAGTTCTGAGAATTTTTTTTTTCTATTGTGTTGTCGTGTATCTTATTCTGGTTAATGATTCTGTTCAATCTTTTTATGAGCAAAAGTTTTTTTTCTGAGAGTTCTGTGCATGATTGTTTTATTTGAAGGTATCAGTTTTAGTTTTAAAATGGGTCCCACTCACTTTAAAATTTTGAAACTACTATAAAAGCAACACTTATTCTCTCATTTCTCACTTTTGCAACCAAGAAGAGCTACAATCACTAGCAGAGTACGCACACAAGCTAGCATCACGCGCAATGGCTGCCGCATCCTCCAGTACCCTGCAACCCAAACGTCCACGTGAACTCTTCAATGAGTTCTTGGAATCAACTGAGTTCAAAGGTCAGAACCACTTGTATGACCTACTGTCTAGGGTCCCTGATCTAGACAAAACAATTCAACTGAACTCTGATGTGCTCAAGGAAATCATAGAGTTCCTTGAGTACTACATCTTGCGTTTTTCTATAGAAATACCGCCTTATGAGGGTAAATGGGTTCCATGTGACCTTCTACTCTACATACATAGAGGCGATGAAGCCTTCATGAAGCGCCTTAAGCGCTTCATGGCAATTGCGGAAACTGTTGGGCACTTACTAGATGACTCTGTGCCATTAGTAAAAAAACTTAACAAAAAGAAGAGGATGGGTACAAAGTACCTATCCTACACTGCAACAACATATTTTATTATTAATGATGAGCCGGAACCTACACCTGTTGAGCTCCCCAACCTTGCCACTGGGGGTTTTGTTAAGGAGAAGAATGAGCCTCAACCAGAGGCCATAAATTTTTCCAAAGAAAGCATTACAATCCACCAAGAATTCCCTGGTGGTGTTGAGGATAAACTACATGTGCAATCAAGCATGGAGGAGGCCCCCCCTTCAAATCTCAACCCCTCTGAGCCCACATTACCAGAGGTGGAACTTGAATATCTCTCCTGCATCGTTGTGGATGGAGAGGAATTTATTTTACTCCATGACATTGAGAAGGCATTCGGTCTACGTCTAGATGAATGCTTGAGTATTTTCTCCACAATGTCAGATGTTCCACTTGACAACACATCTGACATACTTGAAAAGAAGTCCATCCCACTTGGGGATTCTGTGGCAGACACCATATCAATGGTGTGTGCTGATATTTTAAATGATGACAACAATTCTACTACAGAGGAGGAGTTCAGTGCAGCACAGGAGAGGATACTGAAGCAAAAAATTCCTACATCCCATGTAGCAGAGCAGAGTGGCATGGCCCACTCTAGCATTGATCTTGATGCCCCTGGAAGAGGGGAGGAAGAAGACAAGCTTCATGATGTAAGTGGTAATTGAATTAAATAAATCGATAATTTTAAGTTAACATTGTAAGAGCTTGAATTCTCATTTGTTCTTAACAGGAAGCAATTGAGCTCGACAAGTTCGCAGCAAGGTCTGGTGGGGATCGAGCTTCTCGTGGGAGTGGTGCATCCTTGGCAAACTACATCGGAAAGTTGCCAAAGGATGATTTTGTTATCATACACAAAGACTACAGTCCCGATGGGCACTTCATCACTTGGTGCTTGAAGGCCCTTAGCAAGATTTTGTGTTTATGTACAATTACCCAAGGCACTAATTGTGTCATTTTGGTTAGGAAATCCTTAGTTGTAACTACTTTAGGACTTAATTTTAGAGGAAAAGTATTAGGGCAAATAGGTATCGCCATGAGTCTTGGAATGCAAGACCCCCATGTAATATCAAGATCTGTATTGACTTACCAGCTGCCTCAATCTCTCCAAAGGAGAAAGAAAGTTGTGGAGAAATTGAAGGCAGCTGAGAAATGATGTAATGTCTTGATAATACAAACTTTTTTTTTCATCATTTGTCTAGTTCTGTATATGAATGTGCTAAAAAATTGAACTTATCTTCTCTCCACAAATTGTATCTAATTGGGGGTCTTTGTATTGTGCTTTGGTCCTCTGTATGATTATATGCTTAAAAAAGGCCAAAAAAGCCCCAGCCACAGAAACGCGGGAAACAGCCCTGCAAAATTTTTGCAGGGCTGTTTCCCGCGTTTCTGTGGCTGGGGCTTTTTTGGCCTTATCTAGTGTTTTTAGGTGCTACAATACATAGGAAACTATGTAATTTCAGATTTTCAATTGGTTTTGGTATTATCAGGACCAGAAGTTTTCAGTAGGGTATAAACTCAGCCTTTAGTAGCTAAAGATCTCAATTCCTATAGGGTATAACCTCTTAATACCTAGACCATTGCATCTCTACCATATGTCTTATGCTTACCAAAGACCAAATATTGCAAAAAAAACCCCAGCCACAGAAACGCGGGATTCAGCCCTGCAAAAATTTTGCAGGGCTGAATCCCGTGTTTTTGTGGCTGGGGGTTTTTTGGTATGAAAAGGACATGTTGCACACCAGTATGTAGAAAAGGAACATATCTAGTCATAAAACAATAGGCAAGTGCATGCATGTTTAACTGAATCCATATATAACTGACTGAAAGAGAGAGAGAGAGAGAGAGAGAGAGAGAGAGTGAGAGAGAAAAAAGAGACAAAGAATATAAGTCAAAACAAAATTTTCTATTATCCATTGTATTACATCCCAAAGTAGCCTATCATAGGGTATAATATACACATCATGGGTTATTTCCTCTAATTCTTCTTGCTAGCTGAATGTCCTTCGGTTGTATGGTTACTCTCTTGGCATGGATAGCACAGAGGTTAGAGTCCTCAAGCATGGAGATGAGGTAGGCCTCAGCTGCCTCTTGAAGTGCTTCAAGTGCTATCCCTTGTATTCTTAGACCTGCTTGGTAGCTTTGTAGTTCCTCTTTCACTACCCTTGCAAAAGCTCTTCGTGGTATGAGTAGTTCAACGGACTTTTGGTAGTGTCGTATCTCTGCAAAAGCCCTACAGTGCTTCCTTCGTCTTTGTGGAGCTCTTGGGTTGGGAGGTATGTTTGGCTGGCGTTGAGGTCGACGTCGAGGTTGATAGTTTTTTTTTCTCCGATGTACACGATGTGAGGGCCCAGCTTCATCTTGCACATTTTGTTGTTGATGTGGTTGTTGACTTTGCTCTCTTTCCTCCTCTGTTGGTATTTGCCCTTGTCCTTGTGGAAGTGTCTTACCTCCATGTGTCACCCTATGGCTTGTTGGTATTTGCATATCATTCCATGGTGGTTGATTGTTGCTTTCCTCATTTGGGGATGACTCTTCGTCGCTCTCTGGTACACTCCTTCTGATCAACTTCTGTTTGGGTCTTGATTTGATGGGTGTCCTTGTTGGTGGCTCATCATCTGAAATGGCTTCTGATCGTCCTGGACTGTAATAATCTTGTCTATTGGAAACTTCATTTTCTCGCACTCAATTGCTCCCAGGTGGTGTGCCATCGTGTGACACAGGCACAGATGTGCTCTGGGAACCACTTCGAGGCCTTTGGGGGGGTTGCAACCATGGTGGGCGTTGTGTCCCTAGATGAGGGCTAGGAAAGAAGATGCGATCTTTCCTTGCAGTTTGCTTGGTGCGTGCCATTCTCTTGAGTTGCAAAAAGTGTGAAATGAAGTGAGTTCTCTCTATTTATAGAGTTTTTTAAAAAACTGTTTGTTCACACTAGAACGGACAAAACCTATTTAAAACCATACATAATATTATATATTAAATAATAACACATTGAAATCAAGATTACAATAATCATATGTATTACCACATAATGGGAAATAGCGAATTCACTTTACTTCCAAGCTGAGCCTTCTCGTTGTCTCCTTGCACGCCATTGAGCATGATGAAGAGGACCTAACGATGACTTCCATTTCTCACTGGCAATGTTGTGTTGCATCTTTCTTGCAAGTTTTGCCAATTTTGAATCCCTAAGTCGTTCCACAAAAAACTTTCTCGAGAATGTAGTGCGGTAAAACCAATTAAACATCTCCTCCATGTAGTTTGATTGCATTGGGCCACCACCATGTCGGGTGTTTTTGAAGTAGACACCCCTCACTTTGTAGTGTGACTTTTCCATTCCTTGGGTACTGAAAATCTCTAATGACCCATATCGATGCATGAAAAAAGCTCCATGTGCAAACAAAATATGCTAAAAATTGTTAAGTACATTGGAAAAAGGTAAGTGCAATGAACACTTGTAGAAGAAGATTACACTTACAATGTAGTGTGTTATATTGCTCTCTCCCCAACATTGAATGAAACACTTGGTGAACTCCACTAATGTTTCTTGAAACATTTGACGTTGAATAGCACTAGACCTAGTCAGACCCATTAAGCCTACAACCTTATCAAAGCTCGACCAAACTTTCTTTCTCTTATTATAAAGATCAACTTGAGAGTCATTGTCTGTTGTGATCATGCATAGGTCTTTCCACAGCTCATAACATTCATTATTTTGAGTGCTAGTACCTCTTCTAAAAAAATGTCTTGCTTTATTCCCTGTCATTGACACTTGTTGCAAGCTATCTTGAGATTCTCCAACTTTCTTAACAACTAGGGTTACATTTCCACCATGACAACCAATTGAATTAAGAAGTTCCTCCAATTTCTTTATAGCTTGAATAGATTTATCAACTGGCTTCATGGCAAATGCGTATTCTATATGGAGCTTCAATAGTCTATCAAAAATTCTCATGAAGGCATGCAAGGTGCAAAAGTGGACATTGACTAAAGGGAATGGAATAATGGGATTCCAATCCTTATCTGACATGTCACGATTAGGTGTACCTAACATGGGACACCTCATTAAAGGTGTATCCCATTCAGCAGATGGAGTTGCATCTGTGTCATCAACTAAATCATCTATGTTGTTTTGTTTTCTCTTTGTTCGTTTATAACCTCGTGTAAAATATGGACAAGGATAGAGAGTAGATGCACTTTGTTTGCACCCTAACATGCATTTGATAGTCTTTAAGTCTCCACCTAAGTGCCACTCTACTTCAAAATCACCAAGGCTTTCTACATTGATTTTGGCACCATGAATTTGAGAAGTTATCACCTCTGTGATCCATGGGATCCTATTGAAAATCCATGTAAGAACATCATTGGATTCTTTAGGTACTTCAATAGCACCTAACCACCATATATCTTTCTCTGATTGGACACTATATGTAAAGTGATGGGTAGATTCTTTACTATCATCAATAATAGCATGGGCCATAGCTTCGTTCATGAGTGTCACACTAAGTCTCTCCATACGGCGTCCCTTTATGATTTGACATTCGTCTAGCTTCAATACAAACTTGAGTTTGGAACCACAATCTACATCAAATAACAAACATTATATTATTAAAAATACTATGAATGTCATTATCAAAACAATGGATATACCTTGAAGTGTGGATTTGTAAAATTTAACCATTTCCTTTTGGAGCCTCTCCAAATTGACAAATATGTTGTTGTACTTTGTGTAGATGAATCCCTGTCTAGATGTGTTTTTCAACTCTTTCTTTGATGTAGATGAATGATAAATGGATGCAGGCATAACATCTTCTATATGCAGGTAATTGCCAAGAGTATTGGCTACATCCTCATTGGTTATCTTCTTCCTCACAGATACCTTGTAAGGGCATGGAAAAATGCTCTGGAAAATACCTTTGTTTTGTAGAGCCTGCTTCAAAAGATTGTACAATGCAGTGTACGCTCTAGTACTAACACCTGCTTCATCACATACCATCTGTACCTCACTAGGACTAATAATATCTTCTAAGTTGCCTGCAAAATCTTTAATCACTTGGGTTTTGATGTGATTTCCTATTGGTGACTCCAAGATCATAAGCACATGTTTGTTGCTAAGACAAGAATTCAGAAACTTCAATTGATCCTCCATTGTTGAGGAAGCACTCGCATCTTCAACAAATGACCTGCACAATAAGAATCTCAATCTAAAAGTCTTTTAACATAACTAAACAAAGGAAATACATACCTAAGTGCGTAAACACGTCGCTTCCGTGCTCCACCACCAGTTGAAAGAGCTTGAAAGGATGATAATGGTCGTTTCCTAAATCTCATCCCAAGTGGAGTCTCTTTTAGTTGTGTAAGATTGGCTTTCAACTTTGTAATTGTGCTCTCCTTTTCTTCCACATCTTGTTTGAGTCTATTATTGTGCTCATCCAAAGATTTGATAGCACTTTCTAAAGTGTGTATAGCACTCTCTAAACTGTGTATCTTGAAATGGTTGTGATGACATTGTTGCATCCAATAATTTGCTATAGATGTAGAATGGTTAGACAATCGCTTGCAATAGCCTAGGAGTCCATCTTCACCGGAACCAAGGAATTGTAGAAATGTGGAGATAGTATGGAATCTAGGATGAACATTAGCCATTGGATCCAAGGGATACAAAGCACCATGGACCCAAAGATCAATATTCTTCTCTCCAGCTGCACGTCGTGCATTTTGAGAATCTATGTCATTGCTACCTCTAGTTGTTGGTGCAAATTCTGTAGGAACACGAACATGTACACTCTTTGAGTGAGGAGCACGCGCTGGTGCTGGTGTCATGTTCGTAATACATGTGAGCACCATGATGTTCCAAAACTCCAGCACCGAATGGGAAGAAGCACACAGATGGCTGGAATGGCTAGTACAGTAGCTATGTGCAAGAAAAAAAGTGTGTTTTGGTATGTGGATAGGTCAAAATGACTTTTTTCAGTATGTTAGAGGGAAAATGAGTTTTTTTTCAAAAATTCATGTTTTGGGGCAACCAAAGTTACGAGTTTGATGATGTGGCACTTAACTTTTGGAGGGATTTTGAAAAGTATGTTTTTTAAGTATTTTTTATAAAAATAAGTCTAAAAAAATTAAGTTCTGACATATACATAAAAGTATGGGCCATTTTGAATAAAGAATAGCTGAAAAAGAGACTTTTTCAGAAAACTCATTTTTTTATTCATAAAGATGGACGGATTTGATGAGGTGGAAAGTGGTTTTTCTCTCTTTCTATGTGCAGAAGAGAGAGAAGGTCCTAGCTCAGCCTAAAAAAAAGCCTACTTCAGCCTACCAAAAAGTGCTCTATTAAATGCACTTTGTCCCCTTAACAAAGAACAAGATTAAGCTTAATCCCTAAAAATTAGGAATCCTTACAAGGCCCATGCAGGGTTCACTTTTTTTCCTAATGACATCACCGGAAAATACTTCTCTGCCACCACCTCGATGTCACTTTTGCGGTGAACTTGGCCACATCCGGAGATTCTGCAAGGATGCAGCCAAATATGATAAAAGAAAGAAAGAGCGTCAAAACTCGATGACCAACATGGTCTATATCTCCCCAGTGGAATCACAAACAGCAGTGGTCCAGACAAGATCCGGTAAGCAGTTGCAACCCGCAGCTGAGTTGCTTGAACCTGGCATCCGTGAACAGCATCGAATGTATACCAAGCCAGCCAATGGACCGCCAAAGAGCCGACCGTGTTCCCCGATCCAATTCCGGTGACACAGGTTCCCCTGCCAAATGGAAAAGCACATAAACAAGACTCTACTCCACTAACAAGAGAATCATCATCGGAACCAGTGAAGAATGCAATTCCAACAGACCAGGTATGGGATATTCTCTCGAAGGCTTCAATTACACTTCCTTTGGGGCAACTACTCGCTCTGGTGCCCGGAGTTAGGCAACAATTCCAGCAACAGGTCAGCCATGAATCGTCCAATACTCCGGTGACTGCAACAATACAATCGGAAACTGACTCTACGGTGGATCATTCTGTCCCTTTAATCACTATCTGGCATAAAAATCACAAGATTACGCAAGTGTTAATCGATGGCGGTTCCAGTGTGAACATAGCAGCTGCAACTCTCTGCAAGAAGTTAGGGTGGATCCAAATTGAGCCCGTTCAATTCTTTGTGAGAATGGCAGATCAATCCCGAGTCCATCCGGTGGGATTAGTTAGGAATATCCCGATCACTTTGCAGGGTACAACATTCAGAATGACTTTTGTAGTCTTAGAACTACCAGAATCCAGCCTCAATTACAATCTCCTTTTCAGTCGACCGTGGTTGAAACACGCTAAAGTTATATAGGATTGGTCAGCACAGGAACTGACTTTTAAAGACAATCACCATAAATATGTTGTCAAACTGGATGCCATTCAGCCCTGTGAACTTCATGCCAGACCCTATGTAGCAGAGCCAGTCCACATGCTGGATGGGTTATCTGATGAAGAAGAAGAGGCGTTTTTGATGAACAATAAAGATCTGATTTCCTTAGGTACTATAGATCTTCAAGCTGTAGCCGATAAGTGGAGTTCGACAGCCTGTACGGTTGTTCCCGTGACCGGAGACACAGATGCAGATGATAATGTTGCTATGGATGGAGCTACTCTGCAACAACTTTTACAATCAGCTGACGACTTGGGGAAACCTCGTCAATTTTATGTCCCGGAAGACCAGTTAATGACCTATAATTTGGGTGATGAAGCTAATCCGCGACCTGTTAAGATTAAGGCAGGATTGTCCGAGGCATTTCAAGACGATTTGATCCGACTCCTACGTGAGTTTTCTGATGTTTTTGCATGGGATTATCGCGATATGAAGGATCTTGATCCGTGGATCTATCAACATCGAGTCATGCTTAAACCGGAAGCGAAGCCAATTAAACAATCCAGTTACCGTATGAATCCCAATTATGCAGCACAAGTCAAAGCAGAGCTCGATAGGTTATTAAAGGTGGGATTCATCGTACCAATAGAGCACGCTGAATGGATATCTCCGATCGTCATTGTTCCTAAGAAAAACAAGCAGCTACGAATCTGTGTGGATTACCGGAAATTGAATGCGGCCACGGTACCTGATCCGTTTCCTCTTCCCTTTCTTGACACAATGCTTGAAAGAGTGGCCGGGCATGAGATGTACTCCTTTTCGGACGGCTACAGTGGTTATAACCAGGTCAGAATGGCTAAACAAGACATACCAAAAACAACTTTCATTACAAACTGGGGTGTTTTTGCTTGTACGATCATGTGGTTTGGGTTACGGAATGCTCCCAGCACATTTTAACACTGTATGCAGGAAGTTTTCTCACCCTACCTAACCACTTTTATGCAAGTTTATTTAGATGACTTCTCCTTATTCGGCAAGATTGCGGCGCACTTGTATCATTTACAGTGCTGTTTTGAGAAATGCCGTGAATACCGACTCTGCCTGAACCCGACAAAATCTATTTTTGCGGTGTCTTGTGGTAAACTCCTTGGACATATCATATAGGCACAAGGTATCCAAGTTGATCCAGACAAAGTTGCAGCTGTGTTGGAAGCACCCGTTCCTACAACGTCGAAAGAGGTTATGCGCTTCTTGGGTCAAATCCGGTGGCATGGCAAGCATCTATGGTGGCTAGCCCATTTAGCAACACCACTCAATCGGCTAATGACTAGTACTCCATGACAGTTCGAATGGACTCTAGAATGCCAAACTGCATTCGATCGTTTAAAAGGATTATTGACGTAGGCTCCCATTTTGCAACCTCCTGATTGGGAACACCCATTCCATGTCTTTGTAGATGCATCAGATATAGCCATTGGCAGTGTTTTAATGCAGCAAATAGACAAATGGTTTTGGCCTATTTACTATGCAAGTCGCCGACTTGCTCCTACGGAAAGGAATTATTTTGTGACTGAACGAGAATGCCTCGGATTGGTATATTCTGTAAAGAAATTCACGCATTATTTGCTAGGCTGAAAATTCACCTTTCACGTAGATCATGTTGCACTTGTATATCTGGTCCAGCAGCAACATTTAGGTGGTCTCTTGGCTCGTTGGGTCTTATTGTTACAAGAGTTCAACTACGAAGTGATTCATCGACCAGGTACAGTCCATGCTTTAGCAGACTTTCTCTCTCGGTTGGATTCCAGCGAAGCTCCGGTGGGCGTTGACGATACCACACCAGCAATTTACGCTGCTGAACTAGCTCGTGACGAATCTCTCGAACACCCTGAGCAGCCTACCTATTATGATACGTTGTTAACTTTCCCGACTGATGGATGTCTTCCTCTTCATACACCTCCGGCTATGCGACGGAAGATTGCAGTTTATAGTCGCCGATTCCGGTTGCTGGTAGGATAGTTGTACTATATGGACCACACTGGTATATTTCACTACATTCCGCCACATGAAGCAAACTTAGTCATCACTATGGCACATTCGATACCCTTCGGTGGACATTTTGCTGCAAATCTCACTCATCGGAAGATTTTACAAAGTGGACTTTGGTGGCCAACCATGTATAAAGACGTACTTCAGTTTGTGCAGCACTGCGACACTTGTCAACGGGCTGGACAGCCATTATATCGACACTTTTTTCCTCTACAACCTGTATTACCTTTGGAACCTTTTCAGAAGTGGGGTCTTGATTTTATTGGACCAATCACACCACCAGCGACCCTTAGCAACAATCATTACATCTTGACCTGCATAGATTACGCTACCAGATGGGCAGAAGCTTGGGCCTTACGGTCTGCTATAGCTGTTTCGGTGGCAAAATGCCTGATGAAGGATGTTTTTCTGCGTTATGGATTATCTCTGGAACTTGCGACAGATCAAGGAACACACTTTGCTAACAATTTAATGCGAGTACTAACGCACACTTTTCAAATTTTGCATAAATTCAGTTCACCGTACTATCCTCGTGCTAATGGTTTAGCTGAAAGTACCAACAAGACGCTGTTAAGTATGCTTCGCAAATTAATCGTGGAATCACCAGAAAGATGGGATCAATTACTACCTGCAGTCTTATGGGCATATCGGACTACATACAAAGTTGCAACCGGACTGACTCCTTTCAAGCTTGCTTATGGGTTGGAAGCAATCATGCCTATGGAAATTGTCATGCCAAGCTTACGCGTGGCCATAACTCAGAAACTATTACCCGAAGACTCTTTGTCATTTCGGTTGGAAGCACTCAGAGACTTGGATGAACATCGTTGGGAAAGCTTTCTAACTCTTCAAGAAGTTCAATTGCGGCAAGTCCGGACTCATGATCGTTTCCTCAAGACTCCTGTGTTTACGGTGGGCCAAATTGTGTTGTTTTATAATGCTAAATCAAATCGTTCTGCTGGGAAATTTAAATTACGGTGGTTCGGTCCTTACCGGATTAGTGAACAAGTGGGACCAGCTACTTTTCGGTTGACTACCTTGACCAGAGTTCCTCTTCCTAAAGTGATCAATGGTTCAAAATTGTGGCCGTATCACCAAGCGCCTGATCCTCGCTGACATGTCCTTCATTTTTCCACGTGTCACTTTCTTTTTTTTATTGTTGTGTGTTAGTTGAATAAGACCGTAAGCTCCTCGTTTTGATACATAATCATAATTAATCGTCGCCTTGTGTTATTGATTCTGCTCATGCATGCCCGTCATAATTATGAAGGTTATCATCCCAATACCACACGATGATTAGGGGTTTCGATCGCCTCCCATTGCCGAGTATCTACTTAATCTTCTTCTTTTCGCTGTTAATCGCTATTGTGTCTGTGTGCTTTGAGTGCTCTGTGTTTCCTGTGTTTGTCGTGTATTCATGTTCTTGTGATTTCGAGTGCGCATCATGGAAGCTTTAGCTAATTTTGCTACCTTCCGTGAAGGACTCCCTCATGATGTGAGTGAATTCTTGCATATCCGCGACTTGTTGAACTTCGCTGAATTGCCTTGGCATTCAGTGGAGTGTCACCCTTATTATGCACAGATTATTGCAGCCATTGCCGCCACTCCTGCTACCGAGCAGAGTTGGCCCATTACATGTTTACCATCTCGCGTCGTAATCACATTAGCATCATTCGCTGCAGCATTCCGTTTACCCATAGAAGGCGTGGAGAATGGTCCTCTCCTTCCTATTGCTACTATGGTAGAATTATTCCCACGGCACTCATCGAATGAGTATGCCATCTTGTGTCGCCCTGATCCAGATCGAACCGCATTACAATTCTTAGTTGCCATATTGAATTTACAGAAACGTACTTATGGGATTTCATGCCCGTTTTATTCGATGATTGACATGGCTTCTCGTGAGCCTATTAATTTAGCCTCGTTCTATTTCCGGCGTATCACCGTGAATGTGTTACGGTTATTAAGCACGTCAACAAGGGAGAGCTTCCGCGTTCGCGTTTACCATATATACTTACCTTTCTGTTTCCATCCATTCAAGCCGCGCAACCCCCGCCAAGAGCTCCAATTTTGTATCATGAAGAATCTGCCCAAGTGCTCGAAGATACAGAAGAAGATGATGAAGATCTCTTCCAACTCCTTCGCCGGAAACGCAGATGGATAAGCCCTTCTGCAAGTCAAGTTCAAGGCTCCACCGCCGGGCATGAGGAAGAAATCTTTCATGACACTGCCACTTCAATCCATGTGGAATCTTCTGGTCCATCTTCTCCGAATAAGCAGCAGGAACAAAGTGCATCCACCATCGCATCTGATGCAATTTCTTTTAAGGAGGAATCTCAACAGCAGACTCAGGTGGATGTACCAGCCATTGTTGCAGAGATAATAAATGAAATCATTACCTTGGTCGATGCTGTAATTGACCAGACTGAAGTGACTATGCAGCAACCTACTGGAATAGTGTTGGTGCCCAACACTCTTGTGCCCACTCCTCCACCAATGCCTCCGGTTAAGCCCATTATCCCTGTTCAACCGATTGTCCCTGATGAAGCTGCTACTTCATCCTCTTCACCTAACTATTCTCCACCATCTTCCCATCACCTCTTGTCAGCTTCTTCATCCCAACCACTTCCTCTTCCTCTTCTTCCTCCGCTCCCCATGTTTACTGAGTTAGCATCCATGAGTCGTATGTTGATCCAATTGTCGCAGCAACTACCAATGCAGATGAAGGAGGTTACTGACAATCTCAGACAAGAACTACAACACAAAGTTGATGTATTAGAAGCGGATATTACTCCATTGCAAGAGGAAGTAGATGCAATGAAGGCTGAAAACCATGCTTTGCATGTACAGATTCAACAGCTCCAGGCTAGACTTTCCGAATAGGATTCGTTGATCAGTCAAAGAGATGTTGCGTTGACTGAATCAAAAGCCAAAGATGATTTGGTAAGTGCTTGTGATGCAGAAATTGTCCAGTTGAAACAATTAGTCCAGGATAAAGAGGATGCTCGTGTGGCACTTGGAAATTTACTGGAAGAAACGCGAGTACAGCTTGATGAAGTTGTGTAGCGAGGACAGGAGATGGCGGATTTAGCCAAGCGGACTAATGAAGAACTCCAGATGGCAGATTTTGCTTTTAAAACCTAGATGACTTTAACAGCTCAACTCCAGAAGGAGGCTGCAGGAATTCGAAAGGAAAGAGATGCTTATTACCGGACAATTCAATATCAGTCTCAGGAGTTAGAGAGAAGAGAAAAGCAATTAGGTGTTCAAGTTGACAGAATATCCAGAATCGACAAGCAGATTGAAGACATGAAATTGAGTCGTGACGCCGCCCTTGCAAATGATTTCTACCTGCAAGAGGCCTTTTTGCAGACACAAGCTGACATATTAATGAGTCAAGTAATTACCGCAAGCTCTGTTCGTATTGACACACAGTTAGTCGAACTAGACACTTTAAAATTGATGTTGGATTCTCTAAAACAGAAAATTTCCCGAACTTTTAAATCAGCTCGCGCCATGTATCTATAGGGTATAGTAGATGAACCCTAAATTTTGTTCCATTGCGGGTTCAAGTCCACCGTGCGTGCCAGTGTAAGCCGCCGGATTGGAATTTTGTATTTTCATTGTTCCTGTATTTTCCTATTCCGCACGAACCGAAAGGTCGTGTGAAGAGATGTATCGACTTATCAACTAATAAAAAGACATTGTGGTGACGCTCCGGTAATGACAAGCGGGATCGCCAGACTGTCTGTCTGGGTGATTGCGGTCTGTGGAGAAGCCGTAGCGTAGTGTTCGTGAAGTCTGAGTATTGTCGTCCTTACCTTTGTTAATTTCATTACTTTGTGATTAACACATAAGGTTCTGTTGTCGATATACGTCTGTGCGACGGTAGTCAGTAATTGCTATGTGATGCATTGTGAACAGTATTAACCTGAGTGTGAATAGTAAGTTTGTGAGAGGATTAACCAGAGTCTTGACAGTAATTCAGATTAAATAGAGTATTGAATGTTAACGTATTACGGTTTGGATAAATTAATTGGGAAAATCAAGTTACAAGGCCTCTGATTTATCAGAACCCTACCACTCCCAAGAACCCGAAAGAACTTAAAATGCATGTAATTTAAAAGAGCATTTTAACACATATAATGCATTTCTTTGCACTTATCACATGCCTATAAGGTATATTTGAGTCTCCATAAGCTCAAGGGCTGGGCTGATCTTGTGCCGATTGGCTGGACCAAACTTCGTCACTTCGAAACGCACTTTTCTACCTCCTACAAGCTTCTCAAAGTTCTTTCAGTGGTATCCGAGCTACATCAAGATGGGTGACGACTTTCCCTCAAAGATTGAAAAGCTTGATTGACACAACTATGTGACTTGGCAAATTAGAGTGGAGGCCTATTTGCAAGGTAGAAATATTTATGGAATTGTAGCAGGTGATGAAGCTATGCCTATTCCAAGATCCAAAGGAGGACCTACACAAGAGGAGAAAGATAAGCTCACACTTTGGTGTGCAAGGGATGCTCAAGCAAGGTCCTACATACTAAACTCTATCTCTGAATTTCTATTACCACATATTGTAGGATGCAAGACATCTCAAGAGACTTGGGATGCCCTCGAGACTTTCTTTTGTACTAGTACGAAAGCAAGAAAGAATCATCTTTGGAACGAGTTCAAACAAATGAAGAAGACACTTAAACAAACCATCACAGAGTTTGTTACCAAGGTCAAGGAGGTTGTGAATCAGTTAGCATCCATTGGAGAGCTGATTGAAGAAGAGGTCATCATGAGGCCAATTCTCAACGGCATTCAAAGTGATAAGCAATGGAAATCTTTCACTACATCATATGATCTCATCATGGATGTGCAAGCTCCAGACGTCAATATCTTTCTTGGAGAACTCGTCAATCAAGAAGCCAACAATAGCATAAAGGAAGGTAACTCCTATCATGGTAATTCAAATAGTTCTCTATATGTAGATAAGAAGGATAAGAAGCAGAAAGGCAAGAAGAAGGAAGAAGATGAAGAAGAGCCTTCACAAGCCAAATTTGCAAGTAAAAGTAAGTGGAAACGGAAGAAGAAAGGACCAAATCAAGACAAAGCCAAAGGTCAAAATGTTCAACCTTGTGCCATCTGTGATAAGACCAACCACACCACTCATAATTGTTGGTTCAATGGAAAGATGCAGAAAGGAAGCGGAAGAGGTGGATATGGCAGCAATCGAGGCAGAGGTGGACACAACTTCAACAATAACAATAGAGGCTATAATAGAAGGGACTAAAACAATTATTCAGAAGATCAACCACATGAAGACTCATTGCTTCTCATGAATTTAAGCCACAAAGAAGGTAAAGAAGATGATCATTTGTTCTACATAGATCCAGGATGTTCAAATCATGTTGCTGCCAACATTGCTCTTCTTTCTAACTTGGAAAGTCCAAAGCATAGACATGAAGTACAAATAGGGGATGGCACAAAGCACAATGTGGAGAAGATTGGTAATGTCAAAGCTTCTAATGGTAGAAAAAAGATTCTGAGTAAGGTTCTCTATGTACCCACTATGACTAAAAACATAATAAGTGTAGGCCACATAGTTGAAAAAGGCTTGTAAGTTAGGTTCACCCAACATGGAGCTTTTGTGGAAGATCCATGTCAAGGCTTCAAGAAGATAGCCAAGGGTGAGGAGCATGGTAGGCTCTTTACTTTTGAAGTAGGAGAAACCAAGAACATAGCTCTATTCAACTTTGGGTCTCATACCCTAAGTGAGCTTGAAGTGTGGCATAAGAGACTTGCTCATGTGAATGAAAGAACCTTAAAGGATATGTTAAAAAGGACTTCCATCACGTCCACTTTTAATCTCTTTTCGGGTTCTTGGGGATGGTAGGGGTCTGACAGTGCAGAGGCCCTTTAATTAATTTTCCCAATTAACCATTTAATCAAATAGTAATTATACGTCAAGGCATTAACTTCTGTTACACAATTACGATTCTTTAATTACGGTTATCCTCACACAGTAGGTTATCGTGCACATTATCAACCACACAGTCGTACAAACTTATTGATGTTAAGACAACGTTACTGTGTTAGTAATAAATTACGGCAATTCAATAGAACAATAGTACTCTAATTATCTGCAAACTTTGCACCACGATGTCTCCGCACAGTCGCAATCGCCCAGACAGACAGTCTGGCGATCCCGTCTCCTCTACCACTGGAGAACCACGTAATGTATTTTCATTAATAAATAAAAGGTTACATCTCTTCGCTACGTCCTTTTGGTCGTGTGATATATGAAAATAAAATTACATTATGCCAATCGGGCGGCCTAACACTGGCACGCACGGTGGACTCGAACCCGCAAAGAAAATAAAATTAAGGCTCATCTACAATGCCTTGTATATACATGGTTCGGGCTAATTTGAAAGTCCTAGTGATCTTCTGTTTTAAGGAATCCAGCATAAGCTTTAAAGTATCTGGCTCCACCAGTTGTGCGTCAGTTCTGACTGAACTTGCCGCAATGACTTAACTCATCAAAAGATCTGTCTGTGTCTGCAAAAATTCTTCTTGTAAGTAAAATTCGTTGGCGATGGCCGCATCTCGTCTGATCTTCATATCTGCAATTTGAGCATCAATGCGCGACAATCTTTGTGCTTGAAAGCCTAGCTGCTTTTCTCTACGTTCCAATTCTTGAGCTTGATATTGAATGGTTTTGTAATATGCATCCCTTTTTTTCATAATACCTTCCATTTCCTTCTTTATCTGAATTGTCCGGGCCATTTGTGCGTCCAAGTCTCGACTCTTCTGCAATAGTTCGGTAGATACTAGCTTTAATTCCTCAGTGTTTTGAATGGCTAAGTCTGCCATTTCTTGCCCTTTCTGCACAACCTCATCCAGTTGTACACGAGTTTCTTCCAACAAATTTCCAATTGCCACACGAGCATTATCCTTATCCTCTACCAACTGATTTAACTGCTTGATCTCTTCATCGCGAGCAGATAAAAGAGCATCCTTTTCATTCAATGCAGCAAGGGCAGCATCTCATTGGGCAATCAAGGTGTCCTGCTCTGCAATCCTTGTTTGAAGTTGTTGAAGCTGCACGTGCAGGGCATGGTTCTCTGCGTTGACCGCATTGGCTTCTTCCTGCAATGGAGCAATATCTTCCTCTAACAAATCAACTTTGCCTTGCAGATCCTGTCTGATATTGTCGGTTGCCAGCTTCCTTTGAAGAGGTAACTGTTGAGAGAATTGAATCAGGAGACGACCCATAGATTCCAGTTCATTAAACATCAGGGTCGGAGGTGGAAGAGCCGAAAGTGGTTGGGATGAAGAGGCTGATAATAGATGAGGAGAGGGTGGTGGAGAGTAACCGGGAGAAGATGAGGGAGTAATGGGTGCGTCGGGAACAACAGGATCAACGGGAACAACGGACTCAACAAGGTTCATTGGTGGAGGAAGTGGGATAAGGGTATTCGGCATCAAGATTATACTGGTTGTATTTTGCTTTGTCACCTCAGTTCTGTCAATCACAGTGTCAACCATTACAATCACGTCGTTAATAATTTCTGCAACAATTTCTTTCACAACTTCGTGATTCTGCTGATGAGAATCCACTCGAGAAGAAACTTCTTCGGAGTCTTCCATGTTGACATCTTGTTCTTGTTGCTTAATTGGAGAAGAAGGAATGGAGGAATCGACATGGATAGATGTAGCTGTGTTGTGGAAGACTTCTTCTTCATGGCCACCAGTTGATCCCTACACTTGACTTTTGGAGGGGCTAACACATCTGCGTTTTCGACGAAAAAGTTGCAATAGGTCTGCATCATCATCATCCTCATCCTCGAGCATGTGAGTAGATTCTTCATGTAACAAGAAGGGGGCGGTTGGAGGTGGTTGCATAGCTTGTAGCACCGGAAAGAGGAAAGTAAGGATGTGGGGTAAATGGGAACGAGGAAGGTCACCCTTATTAACTTGTTTGATAACCGATACACATTCACGGTGAATGCGCCAGAAATAAAAGGAAGCAAAATTGATAGACTCATGGGAAGCGGTATCTATCATCAAATAGAATGGGCGGGCAATACCATAGGTACGTTTCTGTAGATTCAGGGTGGCTACCAAAAATTGCAGAGCAGTACGCTCTAGTTCAGGTCTACACAAAATGGCATACTCATTAGATGAGTGTCGGGGAAACAATTCATGCATGATGGCCACGGAAAGAAGGGGACCATTCTCCAATCCTTCCCGAGGAAGTCGAAAAGCTTCAGCAAATGTAGCTAAAGTAATAATGACATGAGATGGTAAACACGCAATGGGCCAACACTGCTCGGTAGCAGGTGTCGCGACGATGGTAGAAATAAGTTGCGCATGGAATGGTTGACACTCCACTGAATGCCAAGGCAATTCAGTGAAGGCCAACAGACCATGGGTGCGCAAATACTCACTCACGTCTGGAGCGAGACCGGCACGGAAAGTAGCGACATTCGCTAGTGCTTTCATGGCGCGCACAAGTAAACACAAGAACACAAAAGACAAAGAACGCACAATCACACAAACACAATAGTGATTATCAGTAAAAGAAACAAGATTAAGTAGAAACACGGGCAACATTAGGCAATCGAAACCCTAATATATCCTTCATAATTACGGCATGCATGCAAGAGTAGAAATAGTAACACAGGGCGGCGATTAATCATATTTAGATATCAAAACGAGGAGATTACGGTCTATGGTCAACCGAAATACGGGGATAAAAAAAACAAGTGACATGCGAAAAAGATGAGGTACACGTCATCGGTTATCGGCCGATTGTTGATACGGGTGAAGCTTAGATCCATTAATCACTTTTGGAAGGGGAACTCCGGTTAAGGTGGCCAACCGAAAAGTAGCGGGATCCCACCTGTTCAATAATTTGGTATGGACCGAACCACCGTAACTTAAATTTTCCGGCCGATCTGTTTGCTTTGGCATTATAGAATAAGACGAGTTGGTCAATCTTAAAGACAGGGGTTTTGAGAAAGCGATCATGAGTACGGGCTTGACGAAGATGAACTTCTTGAAGGGTCATGAAACTTTCCCAGCGTTGTTCATCCAATGATCTGAGCGTATCCAACCGAAAGGGCAAAGACTCTTCCGACAGCAATTTCTGAGCTAAGGTAACTCGTAGGCTCGGCACTACTACTTCCATCGGCGCAATAGCTTCCAATCCATAAGCAAGCTTGAACGGGGTCATACCAGTAGCTACCTTGTACATAATCCGGTAAGCCCACAAAACTGCAGGTAGTAACTGGTCCCAACGTTCCGAACATTCAAAATGTTCTAGGACTGCCCAACATATCAAACCAACACATGATCAACACGTGTGATGCATGTTAGATTGGAAAGGCATAAAGACAACCATTCAACCACAAAGGATACATCCACAACAACTTATTGGAGGTAGTACATACAGATGTATGGGGATCAAGTCAAGAACCTTCATTGGTAGTATCAAGGTGTTATGTCTCATTTATTGAGGACCATAGTAGATGGACTATTCTTTACTTTATCAAGAGTAAGAATGAGGTGTTTGATTGCTTCAAAAAGTATCTCGCACATGTGGAGAATCATACAGGTAGATCACTCAAGAAGCTCAGATCTAATGGAGGGGGAGAATACCTCTCCAAAGAGTTTGATGAGTTCTTGCAAGACATCAAAAGGGAAGTGACTATTAGGTACTGTCCTCAACTAAATGGAATTGCAGAGAGGAGAAACAAGACATTGGTTAGATCAGTCGGAACAATTCTTGAAGAGAAGAAGTTTCCACATTATCTATCGGCAGAGGCTATTTCAACTGCTGTGTACCTTGTCAATAGACTACCATCCAAATCACTTCAAGGTATGACTCCTTATGAAGCATGACATGGAAGAAAACCTATTCTTGGACATTGCAAGGTGTTTGGTTGTTTAGCTTATGTTCATGTACCATCATAAATAAGAGGTAAGCTAGATGAAGGAGCAACAAAGGCAATATTTATTGGATATGATTCAACTCAAATGGGTTACAAGTTCTATAATCCTTCAACCAAGCAATTCACTACAAGTAGAGATGTTGTGTTTGAAGAACACAAGTGTTGGTATGATGAACACAAACATGTTGGTGCAAGTCAATCACCAATTGAAGTTTTGATAAAAGGATTGAAGTCAAGGATTGAGGAAAAGATCAACTTATGAAGCATGAAGAAAGTACATGTTCAGAAGATGAAGATTTGTATACATATGTACATTAATTTAGAGTTAGCTCACTTAAACCTTTTGTATGGTTATGAGCTTGTACATATTTGTCTATATATACAAAAAAAATGTCACGGCAAGTATGAGAGAGCATGTGAAGAGAAGAATTACTATTTTTAAGAGTCATTAGACACTTTAGAAGTGTAAGAGATCTCTCTCATCAATCAGATGTAAAACTTCTTAGAAATGAAGAAATATTGCACCCGATCTTTTCCTTAGTACTCTTTCTGTGTTTAATCTTTTGTAATGCTTTTGTAGAAGTCTAAGTCTATAGTTGATTGACCTCTCCACAAGTTTTCACCTTCTAAGTGTGATTAGGTTGAGATAATTGAGAGTAGGAACATTTACATGCGTAAATGTGAAGAAGTGAAGTTGCAACATGCACAACATTTGATGCTAATGTTTTGGTCAGTTCTCCTTCCACAATGTAACGTTTTGAGGAATCAAGCACTCATTCTTTAAGTTGGAAGATAATCTACCTATGGCTAAAATCATTTGAATAAATGGGTTGTAATTTGGGAGAACCATGTGTTAGAAGTTGTAGGTGTCAGAATCGACTATACTAGAGAATAGTTTTAGACATAGGTGAACTGTTTGACTCATTTCTCAAGATATAATTAATCTTTTGGAATGATTTAACTTGGAGAAGGTGTGAAAACTATAGACGACACGTTGTGCAAAGTTTCATAAAAAATTTTACACATTTGATTAGTCAATGAGTGAGATATGTGTAGCACCCTTTCTGAGTATCAACTCATTTCACAGTTTGTTCAAGATTTCGGTAATTGAGCATTGATCCTCCAAATTGGTAAAGGTTTTGAGTTATTCTTTATATAGAGGTGCTCTAACTTCAAGGATAGCTTATTCTTTTGGAGATTAACACTCTTCATCAATGGTATCATAGTAGGAATCGTCAAAATTGAAGAAAGTAGGACCCCGACTGCTGTAGTCATAAAGAAATCAGCACTTGAAGGTTCAAAAGGTGAAAGCTTGAAAGGAAAATCTTGAGAAGGAGGTCTGGAGCAATCAAGAAGATCAAAAGGAACTTCATTCAAAATAAAGGTACACTTGTTCCTCATAAATGCTGAAGAATTTAATACACAGGTGAAGAAAGGATGGGAGATTCTCTTCAGATAGAGAAATTGGATAGAGAAAACTATCCAGCATGGTCAATGAGGATGGAAGCTCATCTCATGAGCAAATGCTTGATAGGTTACATTACAGGTGAAGAAGAAAAGCCACAATTCAGAGATCCTAGTGTTCCAACTAGAGATGAACTATCAGATTTGAAGAATTGCATGAAGAGAGATGCTCAAGCAAGGAGCATTATCTACATGGGAGTCAATGACTACTTGCTACCTCATATTAGAGGTCTTGAAAGTTCAAGTGACATATGGAATGCTTTGGAGGAGCATTTCCAAAACACTACAAAGTCAAGGAAGGCATCTTTATGGGCAGAATTTACCACATTCAAGAAAAAGGCCTCTCAATCCATTCATATTATGTAACAAAGATGAAGGACATTGCACATGCATTAGGAGCAGTTGATGAAGATATTGAGGAGGATAAATTGGTAAGGAAAATCCTCACAGGTTTGAGAGGTGATGAGAAATAGAAGCCATTCATTTTGTCTATTGAATTGTCACTAGATCATTTTACTCCTGATTTAAATCAGTTGCTAGGACACATGCTAACCTTTGAGCAGGATGTCAAAGGTGAAAGTGATAAGAGTGCAGATCAAGCAATGTATTCAAAGGATAAGAAGAAGAATAGCAAAGGGAAGCAACAAGCAAATGAAGATGAAGGTACAACTAGCCAAGCTAACTTCCTAAGAGGAAGAGGAGGTGGCAAAGGTAGAGGAAGAGATAGAAACAATAAAGATGGAGCCAAAGCTTGCTAGATCTGTGGTAAGACAAATCACTTAGCTCATGATTGTTGGCATAATACTCAGAATAATGGTGGATATAATCAGAACTTTAATTCAAGAGGAAGAGGTGGCAAAAACTAAAGAGGTAACTTCAGAAGTAGAGGTTACTTTGGAAGAAATGTAGGTAGAGGATTCCAAAGCCAATCCTACAATAATACCTACTACAATTATGCTTTAGATCAGAAGGAGGATTCAACCTTGATTATGAATGCAACTTGTGAAAGGAAAAGTGAAGACCAAAGGGTCTTCTACATTGACTCAGGGTGTAGCAATCACCTGAGTGGTAAAATAGCCTTGATGACTGATTTGGAGAATAAGGTAACTAATCATGTAGTTCAAACAGTTGACAATACAAAGCATAATGTGAAGTCAATTGGATAAGTGAAGGCCAAGGATGGAAGTACTCTTCTGAGTAAGATTTTGTATGTTCCTACAATTCCAAAGAATCTAATAAGTGTAGGGCAAATTGTTGAAAAAGGTTATGAAGTAAGGTTCACTAATGAAAGAGTTTTCGTGGAAGATCCTAGTAATGGGTATAAACAAATTGTTTCAGGGAAGAAGGAAGGAAGACTCTTCACATTGAAGATTCAAGGTAATGTTGGTCATGCCTTGTTTACTTATGGAGAACATAAGATCTCTGAGTTAGATCTTTGGCACAAAATTCTTGGACATTTTAATGAAAGAGGTATTAAAGGTATGGTTAACAATGGTTTAGTGCTTGGATTGCCTAATGTTGTAGGTCAACATATGACATACAGATGTGAGGAATGTCAATTAGGTAAGGCTCATAAGCAATCTTATTCCAAGCATGGTTTCATGCATTCAGAGAAGCTTGAATTGGTCTCATAGATTTTTGTGGACCATCAAAGGATTTTTGTATCAATGGTTCAAGATATTATGTGATTTATGTTGATGACGCTACCAGGTGGATCATTATCCATGTGATCAAAGATAATTCAGAGGTATTCAATACATTCAAACATTATCATGTGTATGCAGAAAGAATTACAGGTCAAAAGTTGAAGAGACTAAGGTCAGATGGAGGGGGAGAGTATTCCTCTAATGAGTTCAATGATTACTTATGGAATGCAGGTATAAAAAGGGAAGTTACTTGTAGGTACTCTCCTCAACAAAATGGTGTAGCAGAGAGGAGGAATAGAACTCTTGTTGAGTTTGGAAGATCTATGATGAAGGAGAAAAATTGCCCAAATTATTTGTGGGTTGAGGCTGTAAATACAACTACAGATTTGGTCAATAGGTTACCATGTAAGGCTTTGCAGGGTATGACACCATATGAGCCATGGTGGGGTAAGAGACCTACCTTAGATCATTGCAAAGTGTTTGGTTGTTTAGCCTATGCATATGTGCCATCTCAATTGAGGCATAAATTGGAACCTAAAGTTGAAAAGTATGTGTTTATTGGATATGATGATAAGTAGATGGGTTATAGGTTATGGAGTCCATCCACAAAACAATTCCTTGTATCAAAGGATGTTACATTTGATAAGCAAGGTACTTGGTATGTAGGTACAATCAATATCTATGCAGGTGATAAAGAAGTTGTGAATCAGAAGAAAGGCAAATCAAAGGTTCAAATATTTGATGAAGAAGAGAATAATGAAGCACAGGATGAAGTTGAAGAAGTGCCAAGGTTTGATCCAGAATGTGATGAACGAGAAACCTCAAGAAGTGGAGAACTCAGAAGGTAATCAAGACACAAATGAAAACCTACAAGGTATAGCTATGAAACTTCTTTTTTGGCTACTAAAGATTATGCTTACATGATGAAGGCATATGAAGACCCTTCTACATATGAAGAGGCAAAAGGTAAGGAAAATTGGGAGAAAGCTATGCAAGAAGAGTATGATGCATTAATGGAAAATGAGACTTGGGATTTGGTTCCTAAACCAAATAGTCAAAAGATCATTGGATGCAAATGGGTCTACAAAACCAAGAGGTATGCAGATGGAAGTGTGTCTAGGTATTGAAAGGCCTCTTAGTCCAAGGGAAAGTGTCTTAGACACACCTATGTTTGATTCAATCAACTTGTAATATGCCACTTTCTTTTACTCCGAGTCCACAATTGCTCTCAAATATATCCTCTTAAGGGATCCCCAGTAGGATCGCCAAATGGATAAGGCCTTAATGCCCACAAGAAAGATGATTGCATATACTTATATTCTTCCCAAACTTCCCAAAATCAGTTCACTTGTATTACGTCAAATCACTAAATGGCATGTGAATGTATTCCCAAGTATCTTCTTTCTCACATGCTCCTCTGATACTTATTTCCCGGTTTCCCTCTTTTCTCTTACTCTTGCTCATATTGTTAGTCCCTTCCTCTCCTATGCACACACACTCTAACCTTCTCACTAGCCTTTGCTCACACATATACATACACACACTCTTTCACATATACTTGCATGCATATAAATTATGAAAGTTCAAACTCTTCTTGATCATCCCCACCATCTTAAGCCAAACATATTTGTGTATTCCATCTTCAAATAAGTATGATTACCTTTAATATCTGCACCACACATAACAATCCACCAAAAATCTATTGTACTCTCTCTGAACCAGCATAATGGCCTTTGATCTGCCTACAATGATAGCTTTCCATCCCATAAGTCCCTATGCATTATTATTTGAACCACACAATTTTTCAATCCCAAATCATACAAAATGGCATGGTCAGTCCCATACCCCAACCTTGGCTCTTCATGTCTGGAAAAAGTGGGAGTGGATGGAGATTATGATTTCATCTACGTATGAAGCAGATAGCACATGACCTATGCTCCCCTCATGCTCACTTCGCAAGATCATACAAAATTGCAAAACCATGAAGCAATTTACAAAACAGATAGCAACCAGTAGATCGACTGTAAGCATCACCTTCTGTTCTTCGGCCACTAATGCCCAGCCTCGTATAAAATGCAAGAATCAAAATTTCATAACTGACATGAACGCCTGGCTCTTCTCTAAGAGCAAACTCTGTGAATGAAAAACGTAGATGTCAACCTATGGGAGGTGCAAATCTCAGCTTCTACCGATCACTCTGCCATACCTGAACCATCGTTCACTTCTGGAATTTCATTGAACATAAACTGATGTTGGTAATCCATCATAAATTGTGTTGACCTCTTCACATCCATGAAAAGCTCATACACCCGTCTCACATCTTCTATATCAACCTCCTTGCCTTTCCGCTTCTGACATGCGAGTGCAGCAGCTATAATCAAGCGAATTGCATACCGTAGTGAAGTTTCATACCCTATCTTTGTTAGAAGCAACTTTGCATCTCCTGACACTTCAACATCCTCCTCTTCACATCTTATGTCCAAGATCTGCCGAATTTCCTCCTCAGTCACTCACGACTCTCCCCTTTTTTTCAATGTACCTAGAAGGCAGTCATTGAATAGACTCAGAGGAAGTTCGTGTCAGCTTTTCCATCCGCTCTAGAATAGGGTTTCTCCAGCAGCACCATCAATTCCCAGTCTATATCGCTTCTGCTCCTCCACGGTGAGGTCGCCCTTAAACACGTTCATGAACACTAGATTGAATATGCAATCGAGTACATATATAAACAGCTCTGCTGCTCTCAGCTGGTACCTGATCATAAGTAGTGCATCCAGCTTGACCAATAAAAGTAAGGCCTAATATTATTGGCAATTGGGATGCCTTAATAATCGATCATGTCTTCCAATTTGTGTCGCCCACCATTGTAGCAACGAGGAGGGAAACCAGAAAATGGTTGTAGAGACACTCTTATACGAAGCACATGGAACCTGGCCAGAACAGACCTGCAAACTGCTGCTAGCTTACCCTAATGCAACTCTCATGTTAGGAGTGTTTCTGATTTTCGCCATCTGAACGAGGATGCCTGTTGACTTTTTATGGAAGCCGCCATCACGCACTGCACCCGTAACCCCTTTATCTCCACTTGGTATCGTGCTCCCTTCTCGCCGGTAGTATTCAATGACTGCTCCCTTATTAATCCTCCAACCACACCAAAAACACCCAATTGAAAAACCTCCAGTTGGCTTGCCCGGTAGAGAATACTCAAGAAATCTCCTCTAGTAGCTGCGTATTTTCCCCAATGAAGGAATTCCAATGAGCCCAGAAGCTCCTCCAAGAAGCCCCTTCAGTAGTCTACGATGGCACTGAATGTGCCTCCCTCTCCTCGTAAAAGAACTCCTCCACTCGCTACCTTCACCTGCACATGGAGACCACCCAAAATAAGCAGAGGAAAAGCACGAGACCCCCCCCCCCAACTGACTTGCTGAGAACAAGCAAGGAGACAAAAGTGGATCCTCCCTCTGAGCTTCGCTTGCGTACGTGTACTCCCCAAAAAACCACACCACAACACCCGATTCCCCTTTTGAGCGGCCTGCTAATGCTGCTCCTAAAATCTTCTGAGTTTCTGGAGCTCTTCAGAAAAAGCACTTTGCAACGGCAGTAAGTAGCTCCAGATGAACCTGCTGATATACAACTGCTAGAGTGTTGAGCTCATGAAAGATCCTGTCTTTGATTTCACTACTTTGTGTGTCTGCAAGCACTGATATTGCTTTCTTTGGAGGATTGATCACACGCTCTGCTGTTTCTACTCCATCTTGCCAAAACCTGTAATAGAGTAGCCCCCGAATCTCCCTCCTTCCGCAACTGCCCAGAGAAACACCAACCCCCCCCCTGCGTTGTTGCTCGTAGAGACACACTCCTCAGAACAAAAATGAGAGTCCCCCCTGCACAGAAGCCTCCCTTCCTCCCTTCCATTTTGACCTTCTAAACCATATATACGAACTCTATTCTCTTGAATGTCTGCTTGGCCAAGTTGATCTTTTCCCCCTACGAAGTGCTTGTCAACGTCAAGGAGCACCGACCTTTCTTCTGACCATTGGCAAAGCTTTCAAATTTGTTGTGCTGCCACACATCCAATGCATGAAAATGACTTGCCTAGATCAATTTCGATAACAGCCCTTCCTTCGAAGCTCTCCTCCAATTGCACATTGCACAAGTGGTTCGCACATAAAATTTGGCCACAGCGGTAACCTCTAGTTATGGGGTTGATTCTTCAAGCCCGATTTCCCCCTTCAGAAGTTGTTGAGAGCAGTTACAAACACCATCGCTGCCACTGTCGGTCTCTCCCTTTGTTATGCTTGGGTTGCACGCCTCCCACACGTGCCCCGCTCCAAGTGACTCCTTGCTCTCTCACAATCACCGTGGATATCCTTCCTCCCCTCGAATGCTCTCCATAGAGCTCTGCACCCGGCTACACAAAAAACCCTTCTCCTCTTGTTCTTAGTCGGGGCAGAGGAGAAAATATTAGAGAGAGAGAGAGAGAGTGCTCAATCGCCCCCCCCTTTTGTATATCCTCTAGCAAGAGATAAAGTTGTGCCCCCTTGTCTCTCGAGCTCCTTCTCCCGAGCACTATGAGTGGGTAAAATCCACAAGTGGCAATGTCCCCACCTCCAGCCCGATGATGAGAGGACCCTCAGAGTGATGAATGAACAAGCACCTGATTGCTGCGTCCTTCCTCTTTCTCCTTGCCTTTGCTCCCCTCTTGCCACCCAATAGCCGACATGTCTACACTGAGTCCTTCCTCAACTACGGACACCATGAATATCCACTCGACAAAACAGATCAGGTTCCTTGGATGGAAATTTCATATCTGTAGCCTGTATGCTTGGAGGTCTGTCATCTTCTTATTATGAATGAACATAGAACTTCATGAGAGTAGCACAACTGTGAGATCTCTCCTTTGCCCCTGTGCACATGTATCTTTCACAATAGTCTAGAACGACTCCCCTTCTGCTATCTTTCCCAGCATGGCAACGAGTTTCTATAACAAATAAGCTGCACTAATTTTTCCATTGGCAAAGTACTCCTTGCCCCCACTGTGGTACGATAGCAGATGATGAAAAATAGGGCATTTGGCCAGAGATCTGTTAGACCTCGATTCCTCTAAAACAAAAATTTCCTCCCCCCCGCGATCTCTCTCATGGGCACACCTACAATTGAAAGTAGCCGAGACGCCCCAGTTGACTCCTTTCTTCTCCTCAGCCACACCGTGAGAATAAATTATCTATTCAGAGAGAGTCTCCCCCTTCCACACTTGTATAGACAACACCCGCACTGCCGGTCTTCTCTTTACTAAAGAAAAGAAAACAATCCATCAAACACACACAGATCCCTTTTTTCGTTTCTCTCTTGTGTGCCTTTTATAGCCATGGCTACTGCTCAATGGTCAAGCGATCCTCTGTTCAAGCTTTGTAAGATTACCAATGAGTCTATCTTGCTTCATAGAGAACGGTAGAGAGCCCTTGCTCTGGACCTTCAGATCCTCCTCCCCCCCGAGAATGAACACAACCCCCTCCACACGCAAACCCCCAGGAGAGAAAGAACAAGATAACCCCCCCAAACTTATCTCTCGGTGCACACCTGGACATCTCTGCTCGTTTCATTCATGGGCCATAATTCCCCCCCTTTCTGACATTTTAGCAGGCGGCTGACCACTGTCCCCCCCTGACATCTGACACACCCACGTTCCCCACTTCTCTGACCCTCCCCGTGCAAGTTAATGGGGCATACTCCCCCTGCCAAAGTTTTTCCTGAACAAAAACGAGACTCTTGTTTTTTCTGCTTTCTCGAGAGTCGATTCTTTGTATTAACTTCATCTAACGACATCCATATCAAGATTGAGGATACAACATCCCAAGCTGCTCCCTTGTCCATAAGCCCTGTACCAATAAACTATTATTATCCTCCTCAATCCAACTCTGGTGAATTCTCTGGTCTCTTCATCGACTGCCTTGTTTTCCCCAATCCAACATATTGTGACTGGTCCTTAATATGCTAACCCACAGAGTATAATCAGCAAGTTTCCATATTTTTTCCAACATGTCCTCAACTGGAATATAATTTCCCACCCTTGCTAGCAAGTCAATCATGCTTCCATAATATCGGCCATCAAGATATATGCCAAACTTTTGCATCATGGACCCCAAAATATTAAATCCAACCTCAAGGTCCCTAATGTTGCTTTTTCTCCTCCATATCCTGCATAGCTTTGCTAACATCCAGTTGCTACCCCTCTTTAGCTTCTCCTACTTCAAGATTGAGGTAAAGGTCACTCTGTCAAGGGAATGCCCTCCATGTTGCATATGCTCATAGCAGCTAAAGCCTTATATGCATGTCCTATATTGTTCCTGATAACCACGACCTTCCTACAAAAGATTTGCAACCAAACATTTTTTTGGCTAGAATAGAAATGTGTTAGTGCATAGGAATGAACAGTTTTCATAGCTAACATACTCCCCTCTTCTGCTTGCGAAGTCGTCCCCGATGAGCAAGTTTGGTACCTGCGCTCAAATCATCCAAGTCATCGACAATGCATCAATGCATATTCACATACCTCATACTTATTCTACCTCTTTCCACTGGCATACCTGCAATGACACTAAATCAACATCCATTAGTCATCAAAAATCAATCACTTCACTTACCAACTGTGTATGCCGTTTTGCATCTCCACCTATCATGTCCACCTGTTTACAAACTTCATCAAAACATGTTAGACCACTTTTTTCTTCAAACATAATGTCAGAATGGAAAGAACACACACAGATCACTCACATCACACATGCATTCTCATCACACACAACCTACATACATACAAGCAGAAGCCAAGCTACATTCCCTCTCTCGTCATTCCTCTCCATTCACATGCAATGTAAACACAAGTAAAAACCGCATTCAATTCTTTTTCTTCGTATCCTTCTGGGCCTCAGTATCGCTTTCCCGCTACTTTTTCATACACACAACATACATTCATGCAAGATCCGCATCCGTTCTTCCTTTCCGCTACTATTTTGGTTTATACGTTCACTTGCCTAATTGCTTTTCCACTTCATCTCAGATCCTCTTGCCCATTTTCCATGCCCCTTCGACCTAGGGTTTTCACTACCCACTTTTCTATTCATCGATTCTTTGCTTTTTTTCTTTTTTAACTAAATTGCATGCTAAGTCACCACCACACCACTCTAACTTGATGGATACACGACAAGGACCACTC
The DNA here is from genome assembly GCA_020310875.1 of Ceratopteris richardii. Lineage (NCBI taxonomy): Eukaryota > Viridiplantae > Streptophyta > Polypodiopsida > Polypodiales > Pteridaceae > Ceratopteris > Ceratopteris richardii. The sequence continues at coordinate 24,937,548 of CM035422.1, forward strand.
AAGCCTAACATGATCTCACCTCGACAAGACCGCTCATCGTCAACGCGATTTTGGACTTCACAAGTCGTTGCACCACCTAAGAACCAAAATGAGCACCTCCCAAGAGTTCGTAGACAAACAAAGTAACTAGCACGATTGGATTCTTCAAGTACAAGCTTTCCATAGACACGTTGCAGCCAAAATCCTAGCCGAGCTTAAGCATTGATTCGACATGCCTCATCAGGAGTCCACACATTCCCAGATCCCCACAACACATACACACATTCCCATCCGAGCATCATGCTCTCTCACCTCTCTTCTGTCCCCCCTCGAGCGAGGAATTTTTCCTTCTTCTTTTTTTTCTTTTTATTTATTTATTTACGCGCGATGCACAACGCTAGCCCTATGCAAAACCGACGTCAGCTCGTGGCTTTGACCACCCGGCCAAAGGGAGTCCACCCACCTATCGGCCCACATAGGAACATAGCCACATATAGGTTGGGCCTACAACGAAACTAGCGTCAGCTCGTGGCCTCAATCACCCAATCAAGGTTGTTCCACCCGCGTACTAGCCCACTGTAGCGCACCGACAACACACATATACATGATTATTTCTTTCTTTCTCTTTTTTTTTTTCAATTCCAAAGTCTCGAGAATTAGGAGACAAAAGAAAGGCCTTTTTCCCAACCCAACCAATCATGACACACACACACATATCCCCCCGTGGACATCCCGATGAGACACATCTCCTCTCTACTGCTACTCAAGCCAAAATCCGACCACTAATGCCATGGTCAACCCGTCTTCTCAAAACCCGCACATACTAACCACCTCGTCAACCTGAAACCTCAGAAAGTGTCACTTCAGTTCTAGGCGTACAACAGACTCGATCCATCCGTCCTCACGTCTCCAATTCGCAATCCCACAAAGCAAACCCTAATTAGACTCAAGCCGTCCTCACCGACATCCATCTCCTTGTCTATTTGTTTTCATCTCCAACCTCTGCCTTGCAGAGATTCCACCTGACCTGATAGATGACCCGGAAAACTACCATTGGCTGTTGTACCTCTTAGTGCCTCAAGCCTCGCCGCTAGCTCTCTTAATCCTTGTTTGTTGTGCTCAATATCACTCTCATATTGGAACAGGTCACAATCGATGCTTCGGAACCGATTCCATATTTGCTCCATTTCTTTATCCTCTCTCACCCTTTTTGCAGATCCGAGGGGAATATCTTCCCTCTTCTCAACTCGAACGGTCAACTTCTCGACTTCCTCTCTAATCGATCTTTCCTCCCAAATCCTACTCATATTTTCTTCATCTAGATCATCTACCTTTTTCGACAACTCATTCTTCGTCTCTTCTAACTCTGCTCCAAACGCCCTCAACCTGTGCAACACCACTTTTAGCTTTCCTCCATTTTCCCTGTCCTCGGGTCCTCCACTTGTCCTCGCATCTCATCATCTTTGCGATTCATCCACCTACCGAGCTTGCTACTCAGCCTTGCATTCTCTTTCTCTACACATCTCATTTTCTCGTCGCTCTCTGCTTGGGCACTTTTCATTCTTTCTAACTCTAGGTGGAACTCCTCACATGTGTTACCCGCTTGATCACTGTATCGATGGATCATGCTTTGTACCTTCTCAATTTCATGCTCCATTCGTTCGACTCTCCTCATCAGGTCATCCCTATCTCTTGAGGGCTCTTCTTCGATCATGACATGGTAGCAGTCTATCGTTACCCGACCAGTTCTAATGTCCAAGACTTCTTTTCTCATTTGCCTTTCCCTTCTAACCCCGCTTTGACGCTGAAGTGTTTGGATTTGTCCTTTTAAGTTGTTGTTTTCCCTCTTTAACTCTTTATTCTCACTTTCCACCGATTGCATTTGCTTTTCCCAATTTCCTAAGACTTCTGCCATTTTCACTTGATTTTCCTCTATTCTCTCCATCTTGACCTTATCGCCATCTCGTTCCACATGCAGCCAATTGACTTGACATTCCAAGCTCTTCACAAGTTCTACCAAGCCTCGATCCGGAGATCCAGTGTCCTTGCTCTCACTTGCTCTTGCGGTCTATGTCGAGCTCCACCCTTGTCAACTTCCACATACAAAGAGGATAAACACCTATCAGATTGATTCGTTGTGACCTTTACACCAGTCACCTCTTTTGAGCCACACATGTGCTCGCATAGTCTCTTTTTCCCGCAGTCCGCACATGTGGGGACAAAATCCAGCGGGCTGCATATGCGAAGGCAATATTTGGCTATATGCCCCACCTGCTTGCAACTCCAGCATCTCACATAATTTGATATCGGGCCAAATTGCCACCCTCAGTTCACATGATGTCTCATGGCCGGACCAGAATATATCCATGTCCTATTTTGTCCAGAATTCATTTGCCTCATGTTGGTCTTTTCAAAACCACAGGCTTGCCTTTGTTGAGCCATTTCTTTAATGAAGATCAAAGCAGATTTGGGATCGACTTGGCTGTGCCACACAATTGGGGCACCAAGCGAACTCGTAGCACTCTCTATGAGATGAGCTAAGCCAATTCCCGGCAGACGCACCAAAATGAAAGGCCTCTTAGTCCAAGGGAAAGTGTCTCAGACACACCTATGTTTGATTCAATCAACTTGTAGTATGCCACTTTCTTTTACTCTGAGTCCAGAATTGCTCTCGAATATATCCTCTTTAGGGATCCCCAATAGGATCGCCAAATGGATAAGGCCTTAATGCCCACAAGAAAGATGATTGCATATACTTATATTCTTCCCAAACTTCCCAAAATCTGTTCACTTGTATTACGTCAAATCACTAAATGGCATGTGAATGTATTCCCAAGTATCTTCTTTCTCACATGCTCCTCTGATACTTATTTCCCAGTTTCCCTCTTTTCTCTTACTCTTGCTCTTATTTTTAGTCCCTTCCTCTCCTATGCACACACACTCTAACCTTCTCACTAGCCTTTGCTCACACATATACATACACACACTCTTTCACATATACTTGCATGCATAGAAATTATGAAAGTTCAAACTCTTCTTGATCATCCCCACCATCTTAAGCCAAACATATTTGTGTATTCCATCTTCAAATAAGTATGATTACCTTTAATATCTGCACCACACATAAGAATCCACCAAAAATCTATTGTACTCTCTCTGAACCAGCATAATGGCCTTTGATCTGCCTACAATGACAACTTTCCATCCCATAAGTCCCTATGCATTATTATTTGAACCACACAATTTTTCAATCCCAAATCATACAAAATGGCATGGTCAGTCCCATACCCCAACCTTGGCTCTTCATGTCTGGAAAAAGTGGGAGTGGATGGAGATTATGATTTCATCTACGTATGAAGCAGATAGCACATGACCTATGCTCCCCTCATGCTCACTTCGCAAGATCATACAAAATTGCAAAACCATGAAGCAATTTACAAAACAGACAACAACCAGTAGATCGATTGTAAGAATCACCTTCTGTTCTTCGGCCACTAATGCCCAACCTCGTATAAAATGCAAGAAACAAAATTTCAAAACTGACATGAACGCCTGGCTCTGCTCTAAGAGCAAACTCTGTGAAGGAAAAATGTAGATGTCAACCTATGGGAGGTGCAAATCTCAGCTTCTACCGATCACTCTGCCATACCTGAACCATCATTCACTTCTGGAATTTCATTGAACATAAACTGATGTTGGTAATCCATCATAAATTGTGTTGACCTCTTCACATCCATGAAAAGCTCATACACCCGTCTCACATCTTCTATATCAACCTCCTTGCCTTTCCGCTTCTGACATGCGAGTCCAATAGCTGTAATCAAGTGAATTGCATACCGTAGTGAAGTTTCATACCCTATCTTTGTTAGAAGCAACTTTGCATCTCCTGACACTTCAACATCCTCCTCTTCACATCTTATGTCCAAGATCTGCCGAATTTCCTCCTCAGTCACTCAGGACTCTCCCCTTTTTTTCAAAGGCACTCATTGAATAGACTCAGAGGAAGTTCGCGTCAGCTTTTCCATCCGCTCTAGAATAGGGTTTCTCCAGCAGCACCATCAATTCCCAGTCTATATCACTTCTGCTCCTCCATGGTGAGGTCGCCCTTAAACACGTTGAGGAACACTAGATTGAATATGCAATCGAGTACATATATAAACAGCTCTGCTTCTCTCAGCTCGTACTTGATCATAAGTAGTGCATCCAGCTTGACCAATAAAAGTAAGGCCTAATATTATTGGCAATTGGGATGCCTTAATAATCGATCATGTCTTCCATTTCGTGTCGCCCACCATTGTAGCAACGAGGAGGGAAACCAGAAAACAGTTGTAGAGACACTCTTATACGAAGCACATGGAACCTGGCCAGAACAGACCTGCAAACTGCTGCCAGCTTACCCTAATGCAACTCTCATGTTAGGAGTGTTTCTGATTTTCGCCATCTGAACAAGGATGCGTGCTGACTTTTTATGGAAGCCGCCATCACGCACTGCACCCGTAACCCCTTTATCTCCACTTGGTATCGTGCTCCCTTCTCGCCGGTAGTATTCAATGACTGCTCCCTTATTAATCCTCCAACCACACCAAAAACACCCAATTGAAAAACCTCCAGTTGGCTTGCTCGGTAGAGAATACTCAAGAAATCTCCTCTAGCAGCTTCGTATTTTCCCCAATGAAGGAATTCCAATGAGCCTAGAAGCTCCTCCAAGAAGCCCCTTCAGTAGTCTACGATGGCAGTGAATGTGCCTCCCTCTCCTCGTAAAAGAACTCCTCCACTCGCTACCTTCACCTCCACATGGACACCACCCAAAATAAGCAGAGGAAAAGCACGAGACCCCCCCCCCCCAACTGACTTGCTGAGAACAAGCAAGGAGACAAAAGTGGATCCTCCCTCTGAGCTTCGCTTGCGTACGTGTACTCCCCAAAAAACCACACCACAACACCCGATTCCCCTTTTTGAGTGGCCTACTAATGCTGCTCCTAAAATCTTCTGAGTTTCTGGAGCTCTTCAGAAAAAGCACTTTGCAACGGCAGTAAGTAGATCCAGATGAACCTGCTGATATACAACTGCTAGAGTGTTGAGCTCATGAAAGATCCTGTCTTTGATTTCACTACTTTGTGTGTTTGCAAGCACTGATACTGCTTGCTTTGGAGGATTGATCACACGTTCTGCTGTTTCTACTCCATGTTGCCAAAACCTGTAATAGAGTAGCCCCCGAATCTCCCTCCTTCTGCAACTGCCCAGAGAAACACCAACCCCCCCCTGCGTTGTTACTCGCAGAGACACACTCCTCAGAACAAAAATGAGAGTCCCCCTGCACAGAAGCCTCCCTTCCTCCCTTCCATTTTGACCTTCTAAACCATATATACGAACTCTATTCTCTTGAATGTCTGCTTGGCCAAGTTGATCTTTTCCCCCTACAAAGTGCTTGTCAACGTCAAGGAGCACCGACCTTTCTTCTGACCATTGGCAAAGCTTTCAAATTTGTTGTGCTGCCAGACATCCAATGCATGAAAATGACTTGCCTAGATCAATTTCGATAACAGCCCTTCCTTTGAAACTCTCCTCCAATTGCACATTGCACAAGTGGTTCGCACATAAAATTTGGCCACAGCGGTAACCTCCAGTTATGGGGTTGATTCTTCAAGCCCGATTTCCCCCTTCAGAAGCTGCTGAGAGCAATTACAAACACCATCGCTGCCACTGTCGGTCTCTCCCTTTGTTATGCTTGGGTTGCACGCCTCCCACACGTGCCCCGCTCCAAGTGACTCCTTGCTCTCTCACAATCACTGTGGATATCCTTCCTCCTCTCGAATGCTCTCCATAGAGCTCTGCACCCGGCTACACAAAAAACCCTTCTCCTCTTGTTCTTAGTCGGGGCAGAGGAGAAAATATTAGAGAGAGAGAGAGAGAGTGCTCAATCGCCCCCCCCTTTTGTATATCCTCCAGCAAGAGATAAAGTTGCGCCCCCTTGTCTCTCGAGCTCCTTCTCCCGAGCACTATGAGTGGGTAAAATCCACAAGTGGCAATGTCCCCACCTCCAGCCCGATGATGAGAGGACCCTCAGAGTGATGAATGAACAAGCACCTGATTGCTGCGTCCTTCCTCTTTCTCCTTGCCTTTGCTCCCCTCTTGCCACCCAATAGCCGACATGTCTACACTGAGTCCTTCCTCAACTGCGGACAACATGAATATCCACTCGAAAAAACAGATCAGGTTCCTTGGATGGAAATTTCATATCTGTAGCCTGTATGCTTGGAGGTCTATCATCTTCTTATTATGAATGAACATAGAACTTCATGAGAGTAGCACAACTGTGAGATCTCTCCTTTGCCCCTGTGCACATGTATCTTTCACAATAGTCTAGAATGCCTCCCCTTCTGCTATCTTTCCCAACATGGCAACGAGTTTCTACAACAAATAAGCTGCACTAATTTTTCCATTGGCAAAGTACTCCTTGCCCCCACTGTGGTACGATAGCAGATGATGAAAAATAGGGAATCTGGCCAGAGATCTGTTAGACCTCGATTCCTCTAAAACAAAAATTTCCTCCCCCCCGCGATCTCTCTAATGGGCACACCTACAATTGAAAGTAGCCGAGACGCCCCAGTTGACTCCTTTCTTCTCCTCAGCCACACTGTGAGAACAAATTATCTATTCAGAGAGAGTCTCCGCCTTCCACACTTGTATAGACAACACCCGCACTGCCGGTCTTCTCTTTACTAAAGAAAAGAAAACAATCCATCAAACACACACAGATCCCTTTTTTTGTTTCTCTCTTGTGTGCCTCTTATAGCCATGGCTACTGCTCAATGTTCAAGCGATCCTCAGTTCAAGCTTTGTAAGATTACCAATAAGTCTATCTTGCTTCGTAGAGAACGGTAGAGAGCCCTTGCTCTGGACATTCATATCCTCCTCCCCCCCGAGAATGAACACAACCCCTCCACACGCAAACCCCCAGGAGAGAAAGAACAAGATAACCCCCCCAAACTTATCTCTCGGTGCACACCTGGACATCTCTGCTCGTTTCATTCATGGGCCATAATTCCCCCCTTTTATGACATTTTAGCAGGCGGCTGACCACTGTCCCCCCTGACATCTGACACACCCACGTTCCCCACTTCTCTAACCCTCCCCGTGCAAGTTAATGGGGCATACTCCCCCTGCCAAAGTTTTTCTTGAACAAAAACGAGACTCTTGTTTTTTCTGCTTTCTCGAGAGTCGATTCTTTGTATTAACTTCATCTAATGGCATCCATATCAATATTCACTATACAACATCCCAAGCTGCTGCCTTGTCCATAAGCCCTGTACCAATAAACTAGCATTATCCTCCTCAATCCAACTCTGGTGAATTCTCTGGTCTCTTCATCGGCTGCCTTGTTTTCCCCAATCCAACATATTGTGACCGGTCCTTAATATGCTAACCCATAGAGTATAATCAGCAAGTTTCCATATTTTTTCCAACATGTCCTTAACTGGAATATAATTTCCCACCCTTGCTAGCAAGTCAATCATGATTCCATAATATCGTCCATCAAGATATATGCCAAACTTTTGCATCATGGACCCCAAAATATTAAATCCAACCTCAAGGTCCCTAATGTTGCTTTTTCTCCTCCATATCCTGCATAGCTTTGCTAACATCCAGTTGCTACCCCTCTTCAGCTTCTCCTACTTCAAGATTGAGGTAAAGGTCACTCCATCAAGGGAATGCCCTCCATGTTGCATATGCTCATAGTAGTTAAAGCGTTATATGCATGTCCTATATTGTTCCTGATAACCACGACCTTCCTACAAAATATTTGCAACCAAACATTTTTTTTTGGCTAGAATAGAAATCTGTTAGTGCATAGGAATCAACAGTTCTCATAGCTAACAGGTATAAAGCTAGAATTGTTGTGAAAGGGTTCGCTCAGACATACGGTATAGATTATGATGAGACCTATAGTCATGTGGCAAAGATGACAACCATCAGGACACTCATAGCCATTGCTGCATGTAAATGTTGGAGATTATGTCAATTAGATGTGAAGAATGCTTTTCTAAATGGTTATATTTCAGATGATGTTTTTATGGACCAACCACAAGGATTCAGAGATGAAAGGTATCCAGATCATGTATGTAAGCTCAAGAGAGCTTTGTACAAGTATCTAAACCAGATAATAGTTTTCTTGTCAAAGCAAGTGATGATGGGTTCATTTACATGTGCATATATGTTGATGTTTAATCCTTACAGGTACACATGAGAAGGGCATACAAAGTCTAAAGAAGCAAATGAAAAAAGAGTTCAAGATTAGTGACTTGGGAGACTTGTCATATTTCTTGGGCATGGAGATCTCATACACTCGACATGGAGTGTATGTAACTCAAGAGAGATATTTGAAGAACTTGTTGATCAAGTTTAAAATGGATGATTGCAAGGTAGCACCTACTCCAATGGAGGTGAATCACAAATTGAGCAAATATGGAGGAGAACAATTCAAAGATATGAAGATGTATCAAAGTCTGGTTGGTAGTCTTATCTATGCTACATTAACTAGGCTTGATTTGTCATATGCAGTTGGAGTATTGTCTCAATTCATGCATTGTCCTAGGAAAGAACATTGGGTTGCAGGACAAAGGGTGTTGAGGTACATTAAGGCTACACTCCAAGAAGGTTTGTATTATGGTTTTACATCAGATACAAACATCAAAATATATAGTGATACAGATTGGCCAGGTAATCCTGATGACAAAAGATCAACTTATGGATACTTGTGTTATGTGGGAGATAAGTTAATTTCTTGGTTTCCTAAAAAGCAACATACAATTGCTTAATCATCTATAGAGGTAGAGTATAAAGGTATGGTTGAAGCTGCAAAGGAAGTCATATGGCTAAAGACTCTTATGAAGAGTTTTGACATCATTCAGAGTACACCCACTATTCATGGAGATAACATGAGTTCATTATATCTAGCTGCTAATCCTGTTTTTCATGCCAGGACTAAACACATTGAGATTCAATATCACTTTCTAAGAGAGAAGGTGATGTGTAAGGAGATTGAAGTCATACATACTTCAACAAAAGATCAGATAGCTGATATGCTAACCAAAATCTTGGATGGACCAAAGCTACAGAGATTCAAAGACATGGCAGGTATAAAGAAGATAGAGAAAACCTCAATTGATGATTGAGAGGGAGCTGTTGGTGCAAGTCAATCACCAATTGAATTTTTGACAAAAGGATTGAAGAAAAGATCAAGTTATGAAGCATGAAGAAAGTACATGTTGAGAAGATGAAGATTTGTTTACATATGTACATTAATTTAGAGTTAGCTCACTTATACCTTTTGTATGGTTATGAGCTTGTACATATTTGTCTATATATACAAGAAAAATGTTAGGGCAAGTATGAGGGAGCATGTGAAGAGAAGAATGAGTAGTTGTAAGAGTCATTAGACACTTAAGAAGTGTAAGAGATCTCTCTCATCAATCAGATGTAAAACTTCTCAAAAATGAAGAAATATTGCACGTGATCTTTTGCTTAGTACTCTTTTTGTGTTTAATCTTTTGTGAAATGCTTTTGTACAAGTCTAAGTCTATAGTTGATTGACCTTTGTACAAGTTTTCAGCTTCTAATTCGGATTAGGCTGAGGGAATTGAGAGTGGGAACATTTACATGTGTAAACGCAAAGAAGTGAAGTTGCAGCAAGCGCAAAATTAGATGCTAATGTTTTGGCCAGTTGTCCTTCGACAGTGTAAAGTTCTGAGCAAGAAAGCACTCATTCTTTAAGTTGGAAGGTAACCTATGCATGGCTAAAAGCATTTGAATAAATGGGTTCTAATTTGGGATAAGCATGTGTTAGAAGTTGCAAGTGTCAGAATCGACTATACTAGAGAATAGTTTCAAACATAGGTGAACTATTTGAATCATTTCTCACGATATACTTAATCTTTTGGAATGCTTTAACTTGGAGAAGGTGCACACACTATAGGCAACACCTTGTGCAAAGTTTCATAAAAAGCTTTACACATTTGATTGGCCAATGAGTGAGATATGTGTAGTAGACTTTATGAGTATCAACTCACTTCACAGTTTGTTCAAGATTTTGGTAATTGAGCATTGATCCTCCAAATTGGTAAAGGTTCTGAGTTATTCTTCATATAGAGGTGCTCTAACTTCAAGGATTGCTTATTCTTTTGGAGATTAACACTCTCCATCAAAACAAAAGGTAACTGTACCATATGATCTTGATTCTGATTCTCGTCAATTAGGAAGCAAGAATGATACACAGGTCCAGCATCCAAGAAGTGATACACACGATGACCAAGATGAAAGAGAAAAGGATTACAAACTATGGAATTCAAGAGGCAAAGCAAGGATGCAAAACGTTGGAGAATGCTCAAAGCACCTAGAAGATCAACAAGAGAGAAGAAACAAACAGAAAGGTATGGATATGATTCCACATTTTTTACAAAGCATTAAATCTACTTGCCAAAAGACTCAATTTCAGAGGAACCCTCAACGTATGAAGAGGCAAAGGGAAAACCTAATTGGGAAAAGGCCATGAAAGAAGAAATACATGCATTGAAGGAGATGGATACTTGGGATTTGGTTCAAATGTCATCGAATCAAAAGGCAAGAAGAAGGAAGAAGATGAAGAAGAGACTTCGCAAGCCAACTTTGCAAGTAAAGGTAAGTGGAAAGGGAAGAAGAAAGGACCAAATAAAGAAAAAGCCAAAGGTCAAAATGTTCAACCTTGTGCCACCTATGTAAGACCAACCACACCACTAAATTAATTGTTGGTTCAATGGGAAGACGCAGAATGGAAGTGGAAGAGGTGGATATGGTAGCAATAGAGGCAGAGGTGGACACAACTTCAACAATAACAATAGAGGCTATAATAGAAGGGGCTACAACAATTATTGAGAATAACAACCACATGAAGACTCATTGCTTCTCATGAATTTAAGCCACAAAGAAGGTAAAGAAGATGATCATTTGTTGTACATAGATTGAGGATGTTCAAATCATGTTGCAGCCAACATTGCTCTTCTCTCTAACTTGGAAAGTCCAAAGCATAGACATGAAGTACAAATAGGGGATGACACAAAGCACAATGTGGAGAAGATTGGTAATGTCAAAGCTTCCAATGGTAGGAGAAACATTCTGAGCAAGGTTATCTATGTACCCACTATGACTAAAAACCTAATAAGTGTAGGCTAAATAGTTGAAAAAGGCTTGCAAGTTAGGTTCACCCAACATGGAGCTTTTGTGGAAGATCCTTGTCAAGGCTTCAAGAAGATAGCCAGAGGTGAGAAGCATGGTAGGTTCATTACTTTTGAAGTAGGAGAAACCAGAAACATAGCTCTATTCAACTTTGGGTCTCAAACCCTAAGTGAGCTTGAAGTGTGGCACAAGAGACTTGCTCATGTGAATGAAAGAACCTTGAAGGATATATGCAAGGATCAAAGTGTTCTAGTACTACCGAACATATCAAAGCAACACATGATCAACAAGTGTGATGCATGTCAGATTGGAAAGGCACAAAGACAACCATTCAACCACAAAGGCTACATCCACAACAACTTATTGGACTTAGTACATATAGATGTATGGGGACCAAGTCAAGAACCTTCATTGGCAGTATCAAGGTGTTATGTATCATTTATTGAGAACCATAGTAGATGGACTATTCTTTACTTTATCAAGAGTAAGAATGAAGTGTTTGATTGCTTCAAAAAGTATCTCGCACATGTGGAGAATCATACAGGTAGATCACTCAAGAAGCTTAGATCTGATGGAGAGGGAGAATACTACTCAAATGAGTTTGATGAGTTCTTGAAGGACATCAAAAGGGAAGTGACTATCAAGTACTCTCCTCAACTAAATGGAATTGCAGAGAAGAGAAACAAGACATTGGTTGGATTAGTCGGAACAATTCTTGAAACGAAGAAGTTTCCACATTATCTATCAGCAGAGGGTATTTCAACTGCTGTGTACCTTGTCAATAGACTACCATCCAAATCACTTCAAGGAATGAATCCTTATGCAGCATGACATGGAGGAAAACCTATTCTTGGACATTGCAAGGTGTTTGGTTGTTTAGCTTATGTTCATGTACCATCATAAATAAGAGGTAAGCTAGATGAAAGGGCAACAAAGGCAATGTTTATTGGATATGATTCAACTCAGATGGGTTACAGGTTCTATAATCTTTCAACCAAATGAATTCAAGTAGAGATGTTGTGTTTGAAGAACACAAGTCTTGGTATGATGAATACGAACATGTTGGTGCAAGTCAATCACCAATTGAAGTTTTGATAAAAGGATTGAAGTCAAGGATTGAAGAAAAGATCAACTTATGAAGCATGAAGAAAGTACATGTTCAGAAGATGAAGATTTGTATACATATGTACATTAATTTAGAGTTAGCTCACTTAAACCTTTTGTATCAGATGGATGTGAAGAATGCTTTCCTACATGATGAGTTATAGGAAGAAGTATATATGGACTAGCCACAAGGATATGAAGTTTCAAACCACCCAGAATATGTTTGCAAGTTGCAAAAGGCTTTGTATGGGCTGAAGCAAGCTCCGTGTGCATGGCATGCAAGGATTGCTGATTACTTGACTACCATTGGATTTTCTATGTGTGATGCAGATCATTCACTATATGCAAGGAAGGGTGATGATGGCATCACGATTGTGGCTATCTATGTTGATGACTTGATTGTAGGTGGTGATAATGAATAAAGCATCAAAGAGGTAAAGCAACTTCTTATGCAAGAATTTGATATGAAAGATCTTAGTGTGTTGCGCTATTTCTTGGGCATTGAGTTTATACATACAAAAACAAGTATATGGATTTCACAAAGGCAATATGCCTTGAATATGTTGCAAAAGTATGGTATGACTGATTGTAAGCCAACTTCTATGCCATTAGATCAGAATTTGAAGTTAGATACTACATCAAGTGAAGCATTGGAAAATGCTACTATGTACATGAAAATTGTGGGAAGTTTGATATATCTCACAATTACGAGGCCTGATCTAAGCTACACTGTTGGACTTGAAAAGTCAATTTATGCAGGTTCCTAGGAAGCCACATTTGGATGCTCTGAGGCGCACTCTACGTTATGTGAGTGCTACTTTGGATTATGCATTGTTTTATGAAGCTGGTGTAGATTTGTAGGTTCATGGATACACTGATGCAGATTGGGTTGGTAGTACTCTAGATAGAAGATCTACTAGTGGCTTTCTATTTTCACTTGGAGATGCAGCTATTACATGGAGCAGCAAGAAGCAACCCACTGTTGCTTTGTCGAGTACAGAGGCTAAGTATAGAGGTGCTGCAATGGCAGCATGTGAGGCATCATGGCTGGAGATGCTACTTGGAGATTTAGATGTGGAAGTGCAAATACATATCACCATTTATTGTGATAATCTTAGTAGCATATAGTTAGCACGGAATCCTGTTTTCCATGCTAGAACAAAGCATATCGAGGTACACTATCATTTCATCAGAGAGAAGGTACTAGCAGGTGATATTGATCTTGTTTATGTGAGAACAGATGAGCAGATTGCTGATATTTTCACTAAAGCACTTGAAGTAGAGAAGCTGAAAAAGTTTCGGAAGATGCTTGGATTAGAGGACATGATGTTGAGCTTGAGGGGGAGTGTTGAGATATCAAGCTCAACATGTGATGATCCAAGATGACACATATCAGTTTCTTGTTTCTTTGACATGGATAGTGGTCACGCCAGTATATATCAGGGATACTTCATTGAGCTTTATTAGATTTGTCTACCGAGAGTGATGGCATCTTTGTTACTTGCTAGCTCACTCATTCGCGGATAGTAGATTTTTCCTTATGTACTGATCTTTATATATTGCACTTGTTGTATTCTTGTTTTTAGGTCATTCTTGTACATTCCTTTTTATGTAATAGAGGAAGAAGAAGAAGATCATTCTTCCTTGCCTCAATCTGTGTGTGTGTGCTTCTCCTTGAGAGTGAGTGTGTGTGTGTGTGAGCTCTCTTCCTTATCTCCTTCCTCATGACAGACATCTCATATAGTGACGGAGTGCTTAACCAGTTCATGCACTCGCTAAGAAGACCACACATGGATGCAGCTAAGAGAGTACTTAAGTATCTCAAAGGTACAATCAACGAAGTTATATTCTATCCTTAATCTTCGGATTTGGATATCAAAATGTATTCACATGCAGATTGGGCAGGAGCAAAGGATGATAGAAGTACTTCTAGTTACTTAGCATTTGCAGGTTCAAAGCTAGTGTCATGGAGTTCCAAGAAGCAACCAATAGTATCTTTATCCTCAACTAAAGCAGAGTATAGAGCCTTGACCATAGAAACTCAAGAGGCAATATGGTTAAAGGCATTATATATAGATTTGGGACTTGTAAGTTCCAAACCTCACATATTTGGAGATAATGTAAGTTCCATGCATCTAGCAAAAAATCCTATTTTCCATGCAAGAACCAAACACATAGAGGTGCATTAACACTTCATCATAGAGAAGCTAATGGCAAAGGAGATTGACATTTCTTTTGTTCCAACTAAAAAGCAAGTAGCAAATATGATCACAAAGGCAATTGATGGAATAAAGCTTTGTAGATTCAAAGCTATGGCAGGTATTCAACCTATCAAAGAATGAAGACTCAAGCATACTTTAGCTTGAGGGGGAGCTGTTGGAAAATCAAGATTACATGATGCTTTAGGTGGATCTCGTCTACATTAAAGGCTATCACGGTGAAAGAATATCCGTTGGAGAGTTCTTTTTCTTATTCTCACTTATTATATTTTTTTAAAAAGATTTTTCATGGATCTTTTACCATTGTAAAAGCCTTGAGCTTTAAACATGTAAAAGTAGAAAGATAGAGCCTAAATCCCACGAGTTTGTGGTGGTTGATTTGCTTAAGCAATCAATCACCTAAAAGTAGATCAAACTAGATCGTCACTTTTCTTAGATTGTAAGAAAGTGAATTGATTCCCTCCAACAACCATTCACACCTTCATTTGAATTCAAAATCCACTTGTAGAAGTCGTGGAACACTTCTAAAGTCTATATAAAGACTTGAAATCACTTGTACAATACATGGAAGAAATATACATACACTTGTGACTATCATTGTCTTGCTCCTTGAATTTTCTGCATCATCTTCTTTGCCAAAAATAATCTTGCAGAGGCTGCTGCTCTCTCCCCAAAGCCCCAACTTTGATGGGAGATAGCTCATTGGAAAGGTATTAGTGTCTAGCTTATGCTTGGAAATTTGCATAGGATTTAGTTTTCTAGATTGGGAGAAATCTAAGTTTTTCTGTCTCGAGGTCAATCTCTACGTATTCCTAAAAAATAGGAGGCACCACCGTTGAGTGTCTGATTCATTCCTATAGCATATTTTCCTTATTCCTTATACTTTTGTGCATTATATACACTCAACCCTATGTGTATCACTCCCATAAAAGGATTTTTTCTAATTGTAATCATGCTGATCACTATGAACATTTGAAGTTTATTGTCTCTTCCATAGATAGTAAGTTTTTTTAGCTAGTCGATGTGCGAAGCTATTTGTTTTGTATCGAATCTTTGTCCTTGATGCTCCAAAGTACATAGTGCATTTCTTTGCACCTATCACATGCCTATAAGGTCTGAGTCTCCATAAGCTCAAGGGCTGGTCTTGTGCCGGTTGGCTAGAACAAACTTCGTCGCTTCGAAATGCACTTTTCTACCTCCTACAAGCTTCTCCAAGTTCTTTCTGTATACACACATATGAGCTGGTCATGACTTGGATGTAAAATCCATACATGAGAACTGCATGCTGACTAATATGAAAATCATATATACTAGAATGAAGCCAGGCAGAACCCAAATTTACCCTCAAATGAAAGTGCAAATATAAGCTAATCGTAGTCAACCACAAGACTATATAGAACATTAGCTCCACTGAGCATAGTATGCACTCAATACCATGAAATCCATATTATAGGGTCCAATATGTTCAATGTGCAAGCTTGTGAACATGAGATTGTTCACAAAATACATACATCGATACATACATACAATCATGCTTACATGGATGTATACTTAAGTACATATACTAATGGGCACACCCTCTTGTCTTGCACTGATGTGCACACCCTTATGTGGAGATGGAGACCACCAAGAAGGGGAAAAACCCCTCGGACATTGAATTCTTTGCACAACAAAAGAAAAACAACGAAGAACCAAAACCTAGGAAACTCTTATCTTCAACTCTGTCACATGAACTCCCATAGCTGAGAGCTCCACATTGATCTCAGAACATTGCTCGCATATGAAATCCTGGATACGATCAAGATGTCACAATAGAGGCTGCCAGTTTCATGAAACCATCAACACTCAAAAGGGAAATTTGAATGTCAATGTCACTTGATCTAGTAAAATAGATAGACATGGGGCCACAAGATTGAGCACAATGGAGCACAACTTCACAATATCCAACTCTCAAGTCAAATATACCCTATTATTATCGTACCATCATACAAAAGACTGGCAAGTTATAAGCAAGCTTTGTTTGATATGTGCAAAGAATTTCCGAACTGAACCAATAAAAAAAATATGATATTTGTCCATCAATAAATGCGCATAAACGTGACTTTGTATATCTACCATACTTCAGTACATTGATATAAAGATATGTATTATGGCTTCTTCTTTCGTGTCACATTCAACATCCAAAAGAAATTTTCCATCGGAATTCCAGCCTAATGAATTAAAACAATTATGAACATGGCTCCTCTCACATGAATCTTGCGAGCACGAAGGCAGCAACATATAAAGACGTTTGTATGTGCGATCACATAATTGTCGATACATGTGTAATTTTTTTTTTTTAAATAAAGGAAGTTCGGCCTTAGCCTACTCTCTCAGATTTGAATTAATTAAAAGAAAAGTACAAGAAAAGGGGACTAGTGCCCACGGGATCCCCCTAATTCCACAGAGCGGGGGTAGCTTTTACATAGTGTAGAAGGTGTTACACTGATGGAAGATCACCCTCAAGCAGGCCCCACTTGGGTTTTAGCTCGTTGTACAAGATGAAGCTTGAAGGGGGGGTTTCTAACACTAAGCCAAGGAGGGACAGTGGTCTCTCAATCAACCGAAGATACAAGCACATCTTTCCCGCTAGAGCATCCCTAGGCCCTTCCCTTTGATGGCTTTCCAGAGAGACGTTTCTCGATCGACCACTCCTTGGGGATATTACCAAAGTTGTGGGCGCATCTTTCCCGCCAAATCTTCCAAAGGATCTCTCCCCTGATCGCGTTCCGCAGCCGATCGCTTCACCTATAAGTGCTTGCTTCCAAATGATTTGTTCTTGGAGTCCCAAAGAGCGACCAAGGACCATCCATAACTGAAGCGATTTTGGGCAAGCAAAGAATAGGTGACCAATATCTTCTTTGCTATGGCAACATTTCTTGCACCAGGGTGAAACACCACAGATCTTGTTAGCTTTTGCATTGGTCCATATTCCATGGTGTAAGATTTGCCATAGGAGGACCGACTTTTTGTTTTCAATGAGAGGGTGCCAGATAGACATGAATTTCAAATCCCAACGAGGCCACGTACAGTTGAGACACCATTTCTTGTTGAGATTGATATGAATGTCATTGTGAGCTTGGAGAGGTGGTTACCATTATACCATTTAAGGCCCTTTAGGTCCGGAGCATCCTGTCCCATAAGTAGTCATATTTTAGAGCGGTCCCAAGCATGACGTCTACTCAATAAGACATTCCATCCCTTGAACATGACCACAACACTATGGTCAAGGTCCTCAAAGTCCACCCATCTGCTCGTGTCTTGTTTCCAGAGGTGCTTCCATGGTTTGAATCCCTTATTCCAGGGTCTCTTGGCAGTTAAGACATTCCAGGGCTCGAGGTTTCTCATGCCTTGGAATGGGAACCAGATAGAGTCATTCTGTCTTATGCCCACAGCCCACTTACAATCTTCATTGATTCTAATGTGGGGTTTGAATCTGTTCCAACTCAACCACAACGATCTTACCAGGCTCGATCCTTTGGGTGAGACAGGAATGGGAGAGAATAAGAGGGTGATGATGTCGAGGTTTTTCCATCTAAAGTAGCCCACCATAGAGATCACGTTCGTGTTTCTGAAAATTAATGTGGCCCAAGAGGAATCTCTGTTGCACCAGGCCTTAATCATCCACTTTGTGGAAAGTTTATTGGCCATGCTCCTAATGTCCATAATACCTAGACCACCCCTCTCCTTATGGCTAGTGCATATGGACCATTTGATTTTATGTACTCCCCTCCTGTTATGGTCCCCAGTCCATAGAAAGTTCCAACAAGTACTTTCCAATTTGGCTAATTCTTGATCCTTCGGTCTCCAGCAAGAGAGAAAGTATAAGATTGAGGATATGAGGAACGTGTTGATCACCATGCCCTGGCCAACAAGATTAATTTGTAGACCCCTCCAATAGTTAAGCTTGTTATTAAGTCTGGCAAGGACCCAGGCCCACCTTTGTTCGAGAGTAATACTGAATCCCATGGGGACCAAGAATGCGAACGACCTGACCCGATTGAATCCTTTGGCATCCCTTCACATTGTGGATTGGTTCCCTTTGATAGCCCTAAACGCAGTCTTGGAATGGTTAATTTTGGATCGAGAGGCCTCATAGAAAGTGTCAAGGCACCACCAAAAGGTTTCTAGATTGGTATCATTATTGTGAACAAAGGCATTTGTGTCGTCCGCAAAGAGCCTCATGGTCATATGACCAGAGTTATATGGCAAAGTGATACCTAATGCAATCGAGCTCCATCTGTCGCTCCACAATTCGGCTAAGTCCTTCTGTGGCGATGGCGAAGAGCAACGGGGCCAATGGGCAACCTTGCCTGATGGATCGTTTCAGTTTGATAGCCTTTGAAAGTTTCTCGTTGACATTGACTTTGGTCGAAGAATTACCAAGGAGAGTGGAGATCATCCTGAGGATTCTGTGACTACACCCGAGGTCTTTCAACGATTGTAAAATATAGTCCCATTCCAATTTATCATAGGCTTTGTCAAAGTCGATCTTGAGGAAGACAATGTCCTGATTAGATTCTTCAGCAAAGTCCAGGCCTTCCCAGATATGAATGATGGCTTCCAATATTGACCTTCCCTTAATGAATCCTTTTTGGTCTTGCTAAGCCACTGGTCTAAATGGTAGGATATCCTGTTGGCAATAACTTTAGTAAGAATCTTATACCCAGTTTGAAGCATTGTGATGGATCTCCAGTTCTCAATTCTATTCATCTCCCCTTTTTTATGAATAAGTTTTATGATGTCGTTGTTGAGACAAGTGGGAAGAGCACCAAACTCGAGTGCTTCAAGCCAGATAAGATGCAGGAGGGTGGCCACCACAAATTTGAATAACTCATCAGTGAGCCCATCAGGCCCCGAGCTCTTGCCATTTGGAAGCACATCAATAACTTCAATGATCTCTTATTCAAAAATGGTGGCATCAAGCAGAGCCCCCAAGTTGCATGGTATTTTATGCGAGGTGGTATGAGAGGTGGTGGCCATGCAATCCCGCCTATGGGGGGGAGAGGGACACGAATCACCCAAGAGACACTTGAAGTGCACTTCTATAATGTCAATGTTCTCTTCCTCTGTCTTACATTCCACCCCATTCTTGTCAAGTAATAGTAGGATCTCGTCTTTAATTTGTTTTCTTCTGCGAATATTGCACATCTCTTTGGAAGGCCTATCAGCCTTACCAGCCCACCATTCCTTTAAAAAAGGTTGAAGATTTTTCCTTTTGATCTCCTCCTCATATCTTAATCTTCTTGATGTTTTGGTCCCTTTTGAGATTGAATCTTCCCTTTGTTGACTTCTTCTTCGAGTCTCTAGAGCCGGCGGTATAAGTTCTCTTTACATCTTCTCCGAATGGATTTGAGAGCCTTCGTGGTCCTAATCAAGATATTTCTCCGACATTTGGTTGTGGAGGTGAAGTCCCTGAAGGCCTCAAGCCAAACATTGGTGATTTCCTGATGGATAGAGGGGAGTGAGAAGACAAATGGAGAGGCCTGAAACCAAGGTGCCTTGATACTTTTAGATAGAGGAGGGAATGTGAGCACCATTGGGTAATGGTCTGAGATGGTGAGGTCAGTTCATTGCATTACGGTGGGGGAGCCCCATTGATGGATGAGATTCTGCGAAATGTAGCATCTGTTGGAGATAGATGTCTGCGGAAGCACGCGAACAACACAAGGAAGAAGAAGAAGCTTGGAGCATAAACACAGAGAATGTACAAAGATAAGTAGCCCATTAGGGCAATAGGCGTATATACAAGCAGAGGGAAAAAACCTCCTAAAGAGGGAAAAAAGTGCCCCAGCAGTCCTAGTGTGTTCACACACATCACTACCTAAATATATCAACAAATCCCCCCCTGGGAGTGATGCGGTGAACAAGGAGCTGGCACTCATGTATAAGGAAGTGCCAAGCTATGTGGAAATCACTCCACAAAAGGAAGTAAGCCCAAAGCTTTGCGGAAAGCTTCAAACTTCTCCTTAGGCAAAGCCTTCGTGAAAAGGTCTGCAATGTTCTCCTGCGTGGGCACATATGCCAAGCTGATGTCCCCAGCAGAGAACCTCTCCCTGACATAGTGATAATGCACCTCAATGTGCTTAGTGCGAGCACGGAACACACGGTTCCTCGCAACTGCCAATGCGCTTTGACTGTCAGTGAAGATGGTGGTGGCAGAAGACTGGCCAACACCCAAATCAGCCATAAGGAGTCTGAGCCACACACACTCAACAATCGCTGTGAAAGCTGCCCTATACTCAGCCTCACAACTGGAAGTGGCCACAGTAGGTTGCTTCTTGCTCAACCAAGATATACATGAGCTACCAAGCATGAAGCAAAAACCACTGGTGGACACACAAGTGTCATAGCAACTAGCCCAATCTGAGTCAGAAAAAGCATGCAAATCTGGTGGTAGTGATCCCCCCTTGGGATAAAACAACCCAAGTAGCCAAGTACCACTCAAGTAGCGAAAGATGTGCTTAACCGCCTTCCAATGCGTGACTCCTGGGCAATGCATAAACCTGCTCATCTGTGAGACAGCAAACTGAATATCTGGCCGAGTAATGCATAACTAAATCAAGCATCCAACGACCTGCTGATAGAGAACAACATCAAATGCATCTCCAGCATCATGAAGACTCAATCGTACACCTGTCTCCATAGGAGTGGCAATAGGCTTACAGTCTTCAAGGCCAAAACGCTGCAATAATGTGTCAATATATTTCATTTGACACAAAGCCATTCCACCATCAACTTGCATAAACTGAATGCCCAAATAGTGATGCAAATGCCCCAAATCAGACATCTCAAATGAGGCATGCAAATCAGCCTTAAAATCAGCAATATGCTTCTCAATAGGATCAGTGAGCAGCATGTCGTCAACATAGGCAACAATGATCAGAAGCACATCATTAGCGCGCTTAACATATAAGGTGCTTTCAGTTGGACTGTTCTCAAAACCATGTGCAATCAGATAGGCATGTATCTTCTCATACCAAGCACGTGGTGCTTGCTTTAAACCATATAACGCCTTCTTTAACCTGCACACCTGGTTTTCATGCCCTTTCTGCACAAAGCCACGGGGCTGAAAAACATACACTTCTTCATGCAAGTCACCATTCAAAAATGTTGTTTTAATGTCCAACTGATGTACATTCCAACCATGATGGGCTGCAAGTGCACAAATGCTCCGAACAGTAGTCATACGGCATGTAGGTGCAAAGGTCTCATCAAAATCAATGCCTCTTTCCTGTGCATAACCCTTTGCAACAAGCCTAGCCTTATACCTGTCAACTGTACCATCAGGTTTACACTTCAGCTTGTATACCCACTTAGTGCCAATGGCCTTCTTGCCAGGAGGCAAGTCACATAAAGACCATGTATCATTCTTCATTATA
Organism: Ceratopteris richardii; assembly: GCA_020310875.1. Taxonomy (NCBI): domain Eukaryota; kingdom Viridiplantae; phylum Streptophyta; class Polypodiopsida; order Polypodiales; family Pteridaceae; genus Ceratopteris; species Ceratopteris richardii. The sequence goes on from CM035422.1 coordinate 24,959,482, forward strand.
GCATCATATTTAGATTGCATAGCAGCCATCCAATTTTCTGAATTCTGTGCTTCATCAAAAGAAACAGGCTCATTCTCATCACAGAGGCTAGATGCAGCCATAGCATAGCAATGTGATGCAAAGGAGGCACTATGAGAGCCTGAACTAGTACGATATGACAAAGGTGCATCTAATTTGTTGTCACACAAAGTCTGCACTAGCCATTTTGGCATAGTTTTTGCCTGCTCAATATCAGCTCTCTCATCAACAAGTGCATCATGTAAATATGCATCAGAAATGGAATGATCTGCATCATCATATGAAACCTGCAAAGGCTAATAAGTTGCCTCATTAGGACCAGCACTAGACTGTCCACCTGTAAAAAGAGGCATCAAAGTATCATACATGTCTTTAGAGCTAACAGATGTCTCCTTAGTACATGAAAGCAATGGCTGAATAGCATCTTCCACAAAGACAGCATCACGGCTAAGCAGAATGCATTTAGTCTGTGGATGATACAGACAATAGCCTTTACTTTCAGAACTGTACCCAACAAAAATACATTTTACTGCCTTATGATCCAATTTTCTGCGATGTTGTTCAGGCACTAGTGCATATGCCAAACAACCAAAAACCCGCAGATGAGCAACACATGGCTTGCGATCATGCCAAGCCTCATATGGAGGGATAGACTGTAGCGCTTTAGTGGGACACCAGTTAAGTACATATGCTGCACACATGACAACCTCAAGCCAGAAATTATGTGGTAAAGCCTGACTCTTGACCATACACCTCGCCATCTCCATGAGTGACTTGTTCTTTCGTTCAGAAACTCCATTCTGTTGAGGTGTATACGGCACTGTACACTGGTGTTTTATCCCACGTTCAGCCAGAAATACATTAAAATCAGAAGACATATATTCCCCCCCTCGATCAGAATGGAGGGTGCCCATTTTACATGCTGACAGATTTTCAGCCAAAACCAAAAACTGTTTGAAGCACAAAAACACTTCGGACTTTGCCTTCAATGGATATACCCATGCATGCCTGGAAAAATCATCAATGAAAGTCACGAAGTAAAGATAGTTTGCAAAAGAAGGTGTGTGCATAGAAGCACAGACATCACTATGTACAAGCTGCAATTTCTGCGTAGCCCGAAGTGAACCATCTTTTGGAAAGGAGGAACGCTGCATTTTGCCCAAAATACAGCCTTCACATACATGTTTTCCAGGTGCCTCAAGCTTGGGCAAAGAAGACACCATATCAGATTTCTGCAGGCGTATCCAACTAGCAAAATTCAGATGACCAAAGCATGCACGCCAAAGCTTTGCATCTGAGATAGTCTGAGAATAATGAGCTGCACATGCCGAATCATTCACAGATCTTTCATAGTCTATGAGCTTATACAGCCCACGACATAAAATGCCAGAAGCAATAATAACATCACCATTTGACAGATCATGAACTGTACATTTGTCATCAACAAATTTCACAACCAAGCCAATCTTGGCTAATGCAGAAACTGATAACAGATTCTTCTTGATCCCTGGCACAAATAAAGCATATGACAAGGTGAAAGAACTACCATCAGCAGTAGTCAGAATGATCTTACCAACTCCCATAACAGGATAAGAGGAGTTGTTGGCACATGTGACAGTATTCCCTGTAGGGGCAGGCTCAAGTGAAGAGAAGAAACTGCGCTGCGAGGTAATATGTTTGGTCGCCCCACTGTCAAAATACCAAACATCTGAGTCCACTGCAGACATGCACTACTCATGAGAAGATGGGTCAAAACTACAAACAATAGTAAACACCCATTCTTCTTCCTGCACAAGATTTGCAGACTCTGTTTTTGGTGTAGAGGCCTCTGCAACAACCATTCGAGCCTCTTTCTTCTTTGCCTCTTTTGCAGCTAGTTTTGGACAGTTCTTTATGATATGATCATTCCCTTTACAGTACTTGCAAAACAATTTCTGCTTTTCTGATTTCTTCTCATCTTTATCCTGGTTCTTCGAATGTGCAGCATTTGCAAATTTTTGCTTACTAGTAGAAGAGCTCCATTTTCCTTTGCCCTTTTGACTAGCCAGGAAAGCTTGATCTGCAACACGCATAATGGACCTGTTCTGCCTGGACTGATCTTCTTGCAACAGAACAGAGACTAACTCCTCAAATGATAAGGCATTCGGATTGCCTTTCATCATCAACCGAAGAGTAGAAGACCATTCAGAACGGTTTGCACAAGTGAGCTATCTAGTATAACCTCATCAGTAGAAATCAACTATTCCTTCAAATCTTTGATCTTTGTTAGGAAACTGTCCATAGAATCACCTTCATTCATGTGCTCACTCTCCAACTGTTTTCGAAGGTAAGCAACATGAGCCTTCATTCCTAGCTTGGTACAATGTGGTTAGTGTATCCCAAGCATCCCTACCTGTTCTGCAAGAGCGAATATGAGGAATAATGGCACGTTTGACAGACAAAGCTATCAATGCATGTGCCTGGGCATCTCTGCCATCGCAACGAATTTGCTCTGTAGTAGGTGCAACAGAAATAGCAGCACGAACAGGAATCTGCGGAATATCATCTTCGACACCATCTTCATCAGCTCCAGCACCTATATTTGCAGTACCTGTAGTTGCAGGTGTAACAGGACGTCTTTCAACACCCTGCACAATGTTCCATAGTCCTTTTGCAACCAATACATGTCGCATCATATAATCCCATAATGGGTAGTTGGTACCATCCAACTTATCCTCAACAGCCAACATACGGAATACATCATTGCTTTCAGCCATGGCCGGTGACTAAAATACCTTGATGCAGAAAATTGACTGTATCTCAAAAAGTTGAACAGAACTGCTCGGACGAGTTCTGCTAGACCTGTAGCAGACTTCGAGACGCTTAAACTGGCGAACAGAAACTGGTATATACCTTCGGCACAAAAAGACGAAATAGCCTACACAAGCGCTACGATAGTGCGTTCGGAGGCCGAAACGAGCTCAGATCGCGATTTCGACACCACACAGCAAAGTTCTTTTGACCTCGGAAACACGTTGAGTATGCTCACCAAAATTCGTGCGATTCTGAGACTGCAAATGGAGGAGTGTCGACGGCACCCTAGATGAAGCGACGACCCGCTCTGATACCAATTGTTGGAGATAGATGTCTGCGGAAGCATGCGAGCAGCACAAGGAAGAAGAAGAAGCTTGGAGCACAAACACACAATAGTGAGTGTATTACTAGAGAATGTACAAAGATAAGTAGCCCATTAGGGCAATAGGCGTATATACAAGCCGAGGGAAAAAAACCTCCTAAAGAGGGAAAAAAGTGCCCCGACGGTCCTAGTGTGTTCACACACATCACTACCTAAATATATCAACAGCATCTGTCGAGTCTCGCTTTCCGCACGTCCTCACCCAATTCAAGATTGGACCAAGAGAAACCATTCGAGTCCTTGACTTCGGCCAGATCCAAAATAGTTTGATTTTGTCCCATGTTTCTTTCTCCTGGCCAAGAATGATGCGGCCCTTGTTGTTCCACCTATCAGAGGGGTCCTCCACCATATAGAAGTTACCGTAGATCATTAAACTATGTGAAAACAAGTCTAGGGAGGACCAAGTGTCGATCCTCACAGCCTCCTCATTTGGAGCGTATATAGAGATCAAGGAGAATTGAAAGGGGGTGCTGAATGTAACTGCCATCCACCTATGATTTCTATCTTCGTTGGTGTAGTCAAGCTTGTTAGCCCAAAAGTGATTGATACCAATGGCAATTCCACTAGAACCACGCTGATGGGTTGTGGAAAACCACACATGGGACTGAGAGACACCCTTAAGTCTTTTTTGAAGGTCTTCTCCTTCAATTTTAAGCTTCTGAAGACAAATGAAATCCGGGTTTAAGCTTATGTCGTGGAGCCACTGACCAATAATGGTGGCTCTTGTGGGGTCCATTAGCCCCCTAGTGTTTAGTGAGGCGATGATCATTTTCTTGCACTTCCCTCATTTCGAGGGTGGGACTTTTCTTTTTTCCTCTTGGAGTCTTCTTTCTTTCTTGAGGGGGGATGGTCCCGTCCATGTGCCTTCGGTTTAATTGGGCTTTTCTAGGGCATACCTACCAACTGTTTCACCTTGTAGGAAGCCTCCTGAGGGGGAGTTGGAGAGGCCGTTTCTGGAATCATTGTTCCAATGATGGAACTTTCACTGTCCATATTGTCCTCATTACTTGTGGTGAATCCGTCTTGTTTGCTAGTTGTGTAGTCCTCTTGATTGACCTCATTAGAGGGAGGCCACTCCAATGGTAAGTTACTTGTGCGTGCAAAGTCCTCGACCCCCCTAGATAATCTAGCTCATTAACCTCCTTCTCGAGGTTGCAGTAGAGGTTATTGAGTGGCTTTTCTGGTGTGCGGGTTTTCTCTGAGGGTCTCCTTTGGCTTGAGCTTCTCCTAGGGCTAGATTTCCTTCTTCTTTTAAGCTCTCCAAACCCTTCTGCGCCGGTTTCTGGGATTTCGTTGCCCCTTCCTTTCTCTTCCAAGGTTGGGCTGACTTGCTTCCCTTTGAGAGTTTGGGCTTTGCTGGCTGTTTCTTGCTTATTCATATGCTTCAGAGGACAATCTTTAATTCTATGTCCTTGTTGGCCACATTGAAAGCAAGCATTGGGAAGATTTTTATAAGTGATCTCCTGAACCCAAGATTCCCCTTCACCCAAGTCGACAATAATTTGCAAGGGGAGAGGCCTGTTGAGGTCTGCTATCACACACATTTGAGGATGCCAATGAGCATTAAACGCGTGTTTTGAGCCCTCATATATGAATCCCCCAACATCCCCATGCGAGGCCAGCGGCTTGCCAATTGGAGAGACAATATGCCACAAAAAGCCGTAAAGGAAGTAAGGGAGATAGGGGAGCTCGACCCAGAGAGGGTACCAAAGGGGTTTAGACTTGTCGAGCGTGAAATCGGGGGCCCATTAGAAGAGGAAAATGGTGGAGCGCCTGACTTGCCAAAACCCGACATTGAGGGCCTTGAGTGCCATTTCTTCGTTTTCAAAAACTAACAAGAGGTATTTGGCTGGAAAGAATTGGCATTTACGCACAACTAATCCACGAGGGAACCACTCTTTGCGAAACCACTGGCGCACAAAATCTAGCAGGGGCCTAGGACCGAACAGCTGGCCGACGAGGCAAGTTCTCTTGAGTTCTTCTTGCGTTGAAAGGATCGCGTCGCGATTGAGTGCAACCCGAGGGGCCACTATGGTCGCTGGGGAGCAAGGGGCAGCATCCACCTCACTAGAGAAAGCACGAGATAAGTTACTCAGAATGAGGGAAGGGACCCCCGCATCCATAGAGGCGGCCTTAGGGAGAATGGAGCTAAGACTTCATAGAACCAAGCCGCCCACACTCCAAAGGACCGAGAAGGAAAAGAACCTCTGAACCTTTCGAACTTCTCTAAGTTGATCAAAAGCCCCTCCACAAAGAACTCAAATAAGGTAGCAACAAAAAGGCCTACAAACACTACACTTCAGGACTTTAAACTTTACCCAAATAACTCCTTAGCAAAGAGCAAGACGTAAGAAGAACTCAATACTACAATAAATTCTTCAAGCCGGGGAGACTAGGAGGGCCACTGGTGTCAGTCAAAGTCATCCTTTTATTAAGGCCGAACTTTCTTTTGTTAAAAAAAAGTCATCCTATCCAATAAAGCGGGTGCAACCAGAGGGGTAACTGAAAGCCCCACCAAGACACGAAGTCCTACGAGGCCCAACCGAACAATTGGTTCCCCGTCAGTCGCGACTCACATGCCCCAGAATTGGTTCCCCGTCAGTCACAACTCACACGTGCCTACTGTTAGTCGTCGAGCCCCCAGTTGATCGTTGATCGTCCCTATCGTCAGTCATCGCCCTGTCATTCGTCGATCGTCACCTATCAGTTGCCTCCAGGTGCGACCTAGCTATTTGGTGTTTCAGTCGTCGAAGCCTCTCTCCGACGTCCTAGTAATCCTGTCGAAGGATGCACTTCTACTTGACTCGCAAAAAATGGGTGTCGGCATCGTCAATCGTCATTGGACGTCGCCTTTGTCCGTCATCGCAGCAGCAGCACATCAGTTATTATCTATGCTACAATGACACATTAGCACAACAGCAGCGCATCAGCACGACGTCGTCTTCTTCATCCATTGTCGTCGCAACAACACATCAGCGCATCCGTTGTCGTCCAAATTGATTGCACCAAATCATATTATTATAATGCACCAAATCACATTATGAAGCGAATGATAATATTGCAGTATCATATCATAAACGCAATCCACAGAGTAACTTTTTCACTATAAAGGTTGCCATTGAGCTAAAATTTAGGTTTTTCTTCTTTCTTTTTACCCAAAATTTGCCATTGAGCTAAAATTTGCCTTTGTTTTTTTTCCCTGCTTATGAGGCAATGTTAGATGTATCTAGTAGGAGGCACTAATCTCCGGAATCAATTATAAGACCATGACCAATGTCTTCATATTTAATGCACTCATTGCTTTCTTAGTTGCATGGGTGCTTCCAATTGTGAAATCCCTTCCTTTCGTGGTTCAACAGGATCTTCACTTGTTTTTTTGCTTGTGGTGTCTTTCTTCATATGATTACTCTACCAAATGCTATTTAAGTGGGGTTGGCTTCTTATGATGGTGTTAGCTTGAGGGGGAGCTGTTGGAACATCAAGCTTACACTATGCTTTAGGTGCATTTGGTCTACATTAAAGGCTATCACGGTGAAAGAATATCCGTTGGAGAGTTCTTTTTCTTATTCTCACTTATTATATTTTTTAAAAAGATATTTCATGGATCTTTTACAATTGTAAAAGCCTTGAGCTTTAAACATGTAAAAGTAGAAAGATAGAGCCTAAATCCCACGAGTTTGTGGTGGTTGAGTTGCATTCAATCAAGCAATCAATCACCTAAAAGTAGATCAAACTAGATCTTCACTTTTCTTAGATTGTAGGAAAGTGAATTGATTCCCTCCAACAACCATTCCCGCCTTCATTTGAATTCAAAATCCACTTGTAGAAGTCGTGGAACACTTCTAGAGTCTATATAAAGACTTGAAATCACTTGTACAATACATGGAAGCAATATACATACACTTGTGACTATCATTCTCTTGCTCCTTGAATTTTCTGCATCATCTTCTTTGCCAACAATAATCTTGCAGAGGCTGCTGCTCTCTCCCCAGAGACCCAACTTTGATGGGACATAGCTCATTGGAAAGGCATTAGTGTATAGCTTATGCTTGGAAATTTTCATAGGATTTAATTTCGTAGATTGGGATAAATCTAAGTTTTTCTATCTCGGGGTCAATCTCTACGTATTCCTAAAAAATAGGAGGTACCACCGTTGAGTGTCTGATTCATTCCTATAGCATATTTTCCTTATTCCTTATACTTTTGTGCATTATATACACTCAACCCTATGTGTATCACTCCCATAAAAGGATTTTTTCTAATTGTAATCATGTTGATCACTATGAGCATTTGAAGTTTATTGTCTCTTCCATAGATAATATGTTTTTTTAGCTAGTCGATGCGCGAAGCTATTTGTTTTGTATCGACTCTTTCTCCTTGATGCTCCAAAGTACATAGTGCATTTCTTTGCACTTATCACATGTCGATAACGTCTATTTGAGTCTCCATAAGCTCAAGGGTTGGTCTTGTGCCGGTTGGCTGGAGCAAACTTCATCACTTCGAAACACACTTTTCTACCTCCTACAAGGTTCTCCAAGTTCTTTCAGTATACACACATATGAGCTGGTCATGACTTGGATGTAAAATCCATACATGAGAATTGCATGCTGGGTAATATAAAATCATATATACTAGAATGAAGCCAGGTAGAACCCAAATTTACCCTCAAATGAAAGTGCAAATATAAGCTCATGGTAGTCAACCACAAGACTATATAGAACATTAGCTCCATTGAGCATAGTATGCACTCAATACCATGACATCCATATTCTAGGGTCCAATATGTCCAATGTGCAAGCTTGTGAACATGAGATTGTTCACAAAATACATACATCCATACATACATACAATCATGCTTACATGCATGTATAAGTACATACACTAATGGACACACCCTCTTGTCTTGCACTAATGTGCACACCCTTACGTGGAGATGTCTATGCGAGGCGGTCTGAGAGATGGTGGCCATGCAATCCCAACTATGGGGGGAGAGGGGACACCAATCACCCAAGAGACACTTGAAGTGCACTTCTATAATGCCAATGTTCTCTTCCTCTGTCTTACATTCCACCCCATTCTTGTCAAGCAATAGCAGGATCTCGTCTTTAATTTGTTTTCTTCTCAGAATATTGCACATCTCTTTGGAAGGCCTATCAGCCTTACCAGCCCACCATTCCTTTAAAGAAAGTTGAAGATTTTTCCTTTTGATATCCTCCTCATATCTTAATCTTCCTCTGATGTTTTGGAGTCCCTTTTGAGATTGAATCTTCCCTTTGTTGACTTCTTCTTCGAGTCTCCAGAGCCAGTGGTATAAGTTCTCTCTACGTCTTCTCCGGATGGATTTGAGAGCCTTTGTGGTCCTTATTAAGACGTGACGTGACTTCTCCACTACATTTCTCCAACATTTGGCCGCGGAGGTGCAGTCGTTGAAGGCCTCAAGCCAAGCATTGGTGATTTCTTGATGGATAGAGGGGAGTGAGAAGACAAATGGACTAGCCTGAAACCAAGGTGCCTTGGGAGTTTTAGATCGATGAGGGAATGTGAGAACCATTGGGTAATGGTCTGAGATAGTGAGGTCGGTTCGTTGCGTTAGGGTGGGGGAGCCCCATTGATGGATGAGATTCTGCGAAATGTAGCATCTATCGAGTCTTGCTTTCTACAGGTCCTCACCCAATTGAAGATTGGACCAAGAGAAACCATTCGAGTCCTTGACTTCGACCAGATCCAAAAACAGTTTGATTTTCTCCCATGTGGCTTTCTCCTGGCCAGGAATGATGCGGCCCTTGTTGTTCCACCTATCAGAGGGGTCTTCCACCATATAGAAGTCACCGCAGACCATTACATTATGTGAAAACAAGTCCAGGGAGGACCAAGTGTCGATCCTCACAGCCTCCTCATTTGGAGTGTTATAGAAATCAAGGAGAATTGAAACGGGGTGCTGAATGTAACCGCCATCCACCTATGATTTCTATCTTCGCTGGTGTAGTCAAGCTTGTTAGCCCAAAAGTGATTGATACCAATGGCAGTTCCACCAGAACCACGCTGATGGGTTGTGGAAAACCACATATGGGACTGAGAGACACCCTTAAGTCTTTTTTGAAGGTCTTCTCCTTCAATTTTAATCTCCTGAAGACAAATGAAATCCGGGTTTAAGCTTATGTCGCGGAGCGATTGACCAATAATGGTGGCTCTTGTGGTGTCCATTAGCCCCCTAGTGTTTAGTGAGGCGATGATCATTTTCTTGCACTTCCCTCATTCCGAGGGTGGGACTTTTCTTTTTTCCTCTTAGAGTGTTCTTTCTTTCTTAAGGGGGGATGGTCCCGTCCACGTGCCTTCGGTTTAATTGGGCTTTTCCAAGGCATACCTACCAACTGTTTCCCCTTGCGGGAAGCCTCCTGAGGGGGAGTTGGAGAGGCTATTTTTGGAATCGTTGTTCCAATGATGGAACTTTCACTTTCCATATTTTCCTCATTTCTTGTGGTGAATCCTTCTTCTTTGCTAGTTGTGTAGTCCTCTTGATTGACCTCATTAGAGGGAGGCCACTCCAATGGTAAGTTACTTGTGCCTGCAAAGTCCTCGACCGCCCCAGATAATCTAGCTCATTAACCTCCTTCTCGAGGTTGTAGTAGAGGTTATTGAGTGGCTTTTCTAGTGTGCGGGTTTTCTCTGAGGGTCTCCTTGGGCTTGAGCTTCTCCTAGGGCTAGCTTTCCTTCTTCTTTTAACTTCTCTAAACCCTTGTGAGTCGGTTTCTGGGATTTGGTCACCCCTGTCTTTCTCTTCCAACGTTGGGCTGACCTGCTTCCCTTTGGGAGTTTGGGCTTTGCTGGCTGTTTCTTGCTTATTCATATGCTTCAGAGGACAATCTTTGATTCTATGTCCTTGTTGGCCACATTGAAAGCCAGCATTGGGAAGATTTTTATAAGTGATCTCCTGAACCCAAGATTCCCCTTCACCCAAGTCGACAATAATTTGCAAGGGGAGAGGCCTGTTGAGGTCTGCTATCACACACATTTGAAGATGCCAATGAGCATTAAACGCATGTTTTGAGCCCTCATAGAATCCCCCAACATCCCCATGCGAGGCCAGCGGCTTGCCAATTGGAGAGACAATATCCCACAAAAAGCCATAGAGGAAGTAAGGGAGATAGGGGAGCTCGACCAAGAGAGGGTACCGAAGGGGTTTAGACTTGTCGGGCATGAAATCGGGGGCCCATTTGAAGAGGCAAAGGGTGGAGTGCCTGAATTGCCAAAACCCGACACTGAGGGCCTCGAGTGCCATTTCTTCGTTCTCAAAAACTAACAAGAGGTATTTGGGTAGAAAGAATTGGCACTTACACACAACTAATCCACGAGGGAACCACTCTTTGCGAAACCACTAGCACACAGAATCTAGCGGGGGCCTGGGACCGAACAACTAGCCGACGAGGCAAGTTCTCTTGAGTTCTTCTTGCGTTGAAAGGATCACCTCGCAATTGAGTGCAACCCGAGGGGCCACTACGGTCGTTGAGGAGCAAGGGGCAGCATCCACCTCACCAGAGAAAGCAGGAGGTAAGTTACTCATAATGAGGGAAGGGACCCCCGCATCCATAGAGGCGGCCTCAGGGAGAATGGAGCTAAGACTTCATAGAACCAAGCCGCCCACACTCCAAAGGACCGAGAAGGAAAAAACCCCTGAGCCTTCCAAACTTCTCTAAGATGATCAAAAGCCCCTCCACAAAGAACTTAAATAAGGTAGCAACAAAAAGGCCTACAAACACTACACTTCAAGACTTTAAACTTTACCCAAATAACTCCTTAGCAAAGAGCAAGACGTAAGAAGAACTCAATACTAAGCCACTTTGCCGCCAACTTATCAGCCACTTGGAGCAATAGGGAGTCCTCTTGGGCTAAATTGATCTTCAGAAACACGAAAGACCTTACCTTGGTTGGCCACCCTGGTTGGAAGGACATAGGGATTCTCACGCTTTTGTTCTCCCCCCACCCGGTCTTCCCTAAAGGCTCTAGCCTCGTGTGTTCCTTATGGAAGAATTGGAGCAAGGCCAAACAGTTCATCAGAATCAGTGATGAGTGGAAGTGGGCGGCTGGCATAAGACAAAATGACTCTATTTGGTTCCCGATCAGTGGCATTCGGGGGGTGGAGTCTTGGAACCTCCAAACTGCAAGGCGGTTATGGAACAAGGGGTTCAAACAATGGAAACAACTCTGGAAACAAGAGACCAGCCAGTGGATTAGGTTCGAAGATTTGGATCCGAGACTTAGAGTTACCTCTGAGGAATGGACTCTTCTTCAAAGCAGGTGTTTAGCCTGGGACCGCTCAACTACCCGCCTTCTCTGTGGTCAGGATCTTCCTTGCTTGGAGGGCCTCAAATGGAGCAATGGTAAGAAGCTATCCAGAATCCCCAACTTCAAAGAGGATTTAGATGTTCACCACACCCTTAACAAGAGATGGTGCCTTTCTTGGACCAAACTTCGGTGGGAGCTAAAATTCATGTCTATTTGGCACCCCCTAATTGAGGTCAAAAAGTCCGTTCTCATGTGGCAGATCTTGCATAAAGGTATTTGGACCAATGCAAGGGCTAACAAAATCTGTGGTGTGCCGCCATGGTGCAAGCGTTGCCATCGGTGCATCGAAGATTTAGCTCACCTGTTCTTCGACTGCCCCAAGTCCCGTGTTATCTGGCATCACGTGACCCGAATTTTGAGACTCACAAGTCAAATCAACTGGCAACAAGTGATTTTGGGTGAGGCGATCGACTGCTCATCGAGGCTGTGGAATGCCATCAGAGGTGAGGCTCTCTGGAAGATTTGGAGGGAGCGTTGTGCTGTCAATTTTGGCCAAACTCCTAAGGAATGGTCGATCGAGAAATCCTTGTTTCTCCTAGGTAAAAGAATCTCCCAACTCAAGAGATCCCCACCATTTAGACATCACTGTATTTATCTCCTCGAAAACAACAAGTTGAAACCCAAATGGGTCCCACATGAGGGTGATGATAATTTTATCCACCTCATTTGTAATGCCCTGTAGCTTGCCATACTCCTCCCCTGCATTGTGGGATTTGGGGGGTCACATGGGCACTAGTCCCACTCACTTGTAACTTTTTCTCTTTATTATAATTAAAGTCCGGGAGATTAGGCTAAGGCCGAACTTCCTTTATTTAAAAAAAAAAAGAAGAACTCAATACTACAATAAATTCTTCAAGCGGGGGAGACGAGGAGGGCCACATGTGTCAGTCAAAGTCATCCTTTTATTAAGGCCGAACTTCCTTTTATTTAAAAAAAGTCATCCTATCCAATAAAGCGGGTGCAACCAGAGGGGTAACTGAAAGCCCCACCAAGACACGAAGTCTTACGAGGCCCAACCAAACAACTGGTTCCCCGTCAGTCGCGACTCACATGCCCCAGAATTGGTTCCCCGTCAGTCACAACTCACACGTGCCTGCTGCCAGTCGTCGAGCCCCTAGTCGATCGTGGATGGTCCGTACCGTCAGTCGTCCCCTTTCAACCGTCGATCGTCACCTATCAGTTGCCTCCAGGCGCAACCTAGCTATTTGGTGTTTCAGTCGTCGAAGCCTCTCTCCGACGTCCTAGTAATCCTGTCAAAGGATGCACTTCTACTTGACTAGCAAACAATGGGTGTCGGCATCGTCAATCGTCGTTGGACGTCACCTTTCTCCGTCATCGCAACAGTAGCACATCAGTTATTATCTATGCTACAACGACACATTAGCACAACAACAGCGCATCAGCACGACGTCGTCCTCTTCATCCATCGTCGTCGCAACAACACATCAGCGCATCCGTTGTCGTCCATCATCGCATATCTCGTCAAATCACCTCTATACATGTGTAAAAATTGATTGCACCAAAACATATTATTATGTGTAAAAATTGATACATGTGTAAAAATTGATTGCACCAAATCATATTATTATAATGCACCAAATCACATTATGAAGCGAATGATAATATTGCAGTATCATATCATAGACGCAATCCACAGAGTAACTTTTTCACTATAAAAGGTTGCCATTGAGCTAAAATTTAGGTTTTTCTTCTTTCTTTTTACCGAAATTTGCCATTGAGCTAAAATTTGCCTTTGTTTTTTTCCCGGCTTATGAGGCAATCTTAAATGTATCTAGTAGGAGGCACTAATCTCCGGAATCAATGATAAGACCATGACCAATGTCTTCATATTTAATGCACTCATTGCTTTCTTAGTTGCATGGGTGCTTCCAATTGTGAAATCCCTTCCTTTCGTGGTTCAACAGGATCTTCACTTGTTTTTTTGCTTGTGGTGTCTTTCTTCATATGATTACTCTACCAAATGCTATTTAAGTGGGGTTGGCTTCTTATGATGGTGAATAAAGGTGGTCGCATAGCTCGGTCCTTCCCATCGCAAAAGAGGAGCATAGTAATATTCCTTTATCTTTATCCTAGTTACCTACTGTTCGACCTCTTGTAAAATGCATGGGAGACTTAGATAGGGTGTATCGTGCTGCTATGGCTCATCTACCTTGTATTTAAGAAAAACATGGGTTCTATTAATTCTCTCTCTTGCTTTTCTCTATGTTTTTTTTTTATTTTTTTAAAGATTTTTATTTATTTATTTTTAAAATGGAGGTTTAGTCGAAGCCTACTCTCTCGGACTTTAACTTTGAAATTGTAACTGTACAAGTGAATGGGCATAGCACTTGCGGGACCCCCCGTATTCCACAAAGGAGGGGTTAGACAAGATTACAACTGAAGGAGACATGGTTACAACTGGGTTTAACTGACCTAAGCCATAACATGTATAACCTTGGACTTGAACCTTGTACCTCCGCCTCAAGAGGCCAAAGTTCAACCAACTGTCCTAGAAAGTCATGAGGCAAAACAGTCCGTGCCTCTCTCTCTCTGCGTGCATGTTGACAAGAAGTGATGCTTGTTGGTGTTAACAGAGAAGGGCTGTGTGCATTGTTTTCCTCCAAATGATTCGATTACTGATTCCCATGCCACTTATTCCACCATTAAAGAATTGGGTTATTTGTTTGTCAAACTCTCAAAAGCTGCGAAAGCATTTTCCTTTCCTGATCTTGTCAACGATCCCACCTCTCCTGTTATCTGTTTACTCCTGTGTATGTGTGAAGAAGGAGAACTCCAGGGAGGACAAATGGGTTTTTAAGGTAATCATTGCAAGGTCTCGGCCATGCGCACATGTTTTCGAATTCCAGTATGATGGCTCCTTCCTTCGTTGGCTGCCTCCCCTGCTTGTCGTCTCGTTCCTGCAAAACAATTTATAATTTGTGCGGAAAGGCATCCCAAGCAGCTACGCCGCCCACATCTCAAATCGGCATTACACAAAATGCACGGGATCACAGAGATGTCTCTGTGCGTATACAAAGAAGGAGATGAATCATTCACAAAAAGTCAAAAGCTCCACCTCTAGCACATTCTTCCCTACTTCTCTTACCTGCTTCATCGTCAACATGCACGCACGTCTCTCTGACTCTGCAATAGTGGCTATCATTCTTTACACAGAGCGGAGGGCAACGGGTCAACTATCGGCAGAAGCAGAACTCGTCTTGCGAGTCTACATCAAGCACTCCATTGCAGCCCTTGAGCTCCACTATCCTCACCTAACACCTGACGTCCGAGCCCCGAAAGTGAGCAATCGACATGGGACCTTGCATATCTTTACGGCTTTGCAATTGCACATATACTTTCCCAGAGAATATGCCATCGTCTTCATCACTGTAGTCGGCTTGCTTTCCTCGAAAGTTAGGAAGTGTCATATCTGGGTCTACTTTGGAAACACGGGTAAAGAAAGTTAAGCGCATTGAAGCTATTACCGTGGCCTGTCTTTCTCAAGAAAATGAACTTCATATCTCTCTCTCTTTCTCTCTCTCTCACTTCATCTCTCTCTCTTGGTAGCATGGATGTATACGTGCTTGGAAAGCATGAATAGCTCTTGATTCGTCAATCAAGCACACAAACGTTTGTCATTACACCCACAGTGAGAATATCAGCGAGCACGGCGTTGTGTGGCGATGGCCATGAGCCATGACCTTGAAGCGGATCATCATCAATGTGTTTCTCCACCCGTGCAAACAAAATTTAATAGTGTCATCCACGTCCCATAGGGGAATTGGTTTGAATCTGACCTCTTGAGGGGAAGTCCAATGTTCAACCTCTCGGATGGACATGTAATGGCTTTCGTCAATTAAATCAGTTGTAATCAAATTATCACCTTATCTAAGTCTTACTTTATGGAATATGAGGAATCAATTGCACTTTCAAAGTTAAAGCTCAAGCTCGGAGGAGTAGGCTTCGAGTGAACCTCCATTAAAAAAAAGTAGTGGTCAATTGGATGGGATTTCGGATTCATACAGAGTATGTTCATTTTTCATCCCTAACTCGAAATCATCCATCAAACAGTCTTTCTCCCTTGCTTTATAGGGTACGAGACGTCCGAGATAATCCACAATTGATTTCCTGACTCGCGATCCATTATGAATCCCCACCATGAAGTTATGCTCATATGCCCCACGTGGTCCCATAATTTCTTTATTATTATTAATTTTTAAAGAAAGTCTAATCTTTCCACCTACTCTTCCGTTACATTTCGAAAGCAAAAAACACACGCACATGGGATTCTCTCTTTTATCCACTCCATCATGGGTGTACATCAAGCCAATTGGCATCGTCAAACCAATTGCCATGATTTGAACCTTATACTTTCAGTCTCAAGCGTTTATCACTACACCACACCCTTGATAACATAACCCCACATCTGATTTCTCCATTCATTATATATTCAATTTTGGTCCATTTGTCAATGCATTCTAGTGTAGTTGGTTAGTGCCCCACCTCTTAAGCTGCTAAGGGATTCAACCCTTTCACATGTATGCCTTTGGGTCGCTCAAACCATTGTTGAACTTTGGGTTATTTCAAACCAATTGAGCCTTCAAACTAGCTCAAACAAGCTACTTGATTTGGTCTTAGGACCACCCTTTCCGTAGCTCTATCTTAGCAAGATGTTCATTCTATAGCCTACCAGTGCTAGGCATTGAACCCGTTCTTTGTAGGATATAGGGGATCCCATGAGTGTTATATCCCTCGTCACTCGTACCTTTTAACTAATTAAGGCTTAATCGGAAGAGAAAATCTCAACGAGCAAATTTCCTTTAATAAGAAAAAAATTATAACCCCACTTTGACATCATCCTTCAAGTTCCTCGTAACATATTTTAATCGTTCTAGGAGATTGTAACATGTTCATTTTAGTTTCTATCTTGAAATGATCTGTCAAGTAGTTGTATACCCTTCCTAAGATTCAACCACACACATACACACATACACATACATATATAACACACACACACATACACATACATACATAACACACACATGCACATACACATACACACAATATACACATACACATACACATACACATACACATACACATACACATACACATACACATACACATACACATACACATACACATACACATACACATACACATACACATACATATACACATACACATGCACATGTACTTCTCTTATTTGTTTCTACCATAAAATATTTCCTATAGTTTTAATTTCAAACTTTAAAACTTCGATGAGTATGCAAAAAAAAATTTAAATTTATAGACATGCATACACACACATACACACATACACACACACATACATACACACACATATGTACACATAAACACATAAATGTACACATACACACACATACCACATACACATGCACACACAAACACATACACATACACATACACATAAACATAAACATATACACACATACATACACACATACATATACACATAAACATGAACATACACACATACACACATACACACATACACATACACATACACATACATATACACATGCACATGCGCATGCGCATGCGCATGCCCATGCGCATGCCCATGCGCATGCGCATGCGCATGCACATGCACATGCACATGCCCATGCCCATTCACATGCACATGCACATGCCCATTCACATGCACATGCACATTCACATGCACATGCACATGCACATGCACATGCACATGCACATGCACATGCACATGCACATGCACATGCACATGCACATGCACATGCACATGCACATGCACATGCACATGCACATGCACATGCACATGCACATGCACATGCACATGAACATGCACATGCACATGCACATGCACATACACATCCACATACACATCCACATCCACATCCACATCCACATACACATACACATACACATACACATACACATACACATACACATACACATACACATACACATACACATACACATACACATACACATACACATACACATACACATACACATACACATACACATACACATACACATACACATACACATACACATACACATACACATACACATACACATACATACACATACATGTACAGATATAGATACTCATACACATACACATATACATACACATACACATATGCATACGCATACACATACACATACACATACACATACACATACACATACACATACACATGCACATGTACTTCTCTTATTTGTTTCTACCATAAAATATTTCCTATAGTTCTTATTTCAAACTTAAAAACTTGGATTAGTATGCAAAAAAATTTAAATTCATATACATGCATACACACACATACACACACATACATGCATACACACATACATATACACACATACATACACACACATACATACACACACATATGTACACATACACACATAAATGTACAAATACATGTACACATACACACACACATACCACATACACACACACACACAAACACATACACATACACATAAACATAAAAATATACACATATACGTACAAACATACATATACAGATAAACATGAACATACACACACATACACATACACATACACATACACATACACATACACATACACATACACATACACATACACATACACATACACATACACATACACATACACATACACATACACATACACATACACATACACATACACATACACATACACATACACATACACATACACATACACATACACATACACATACACATACACATACACATACACATACACATACACATACACATACACATACACATACACATACACATACACATACACATACACACATACACATACACATACACATACACATACACATACACATACACATACACATACACATACACATACACATACACATACACATACACATACACATACACATACACATACACATACACATACACATACACATACACATACACATACACATACACATACACATACACACACACACATACGCATACCATACGCATACGCATACGCATACGCATACGCATACGCATACCCATACGCATACGCATACGCATACGCATACGCATACGCATACGCATACGCATACGCATACGCATACGCATACGCATACGCATACGCATACGCATACGCATACGCATACGCATAAGCATACACATACACATACGCATATGCATACACATACGCATACGCATACGCATACGCATACGCATACGCATACGCATACGCATACGCATACGCATACGCATACGCATACGCATACGCATATGCATACGCCTACGCATACGCATACGCATACGCCTATGCATATGCATACGTGTACGCATACGCATACGCAAATGCATACGCATACGCATACGCATACGCATACGCATACGCATACGCATACGCATACGCATACGCATACGCATACGCATACGCATACGCATACGCATACGCATACGCATACGCATACGCATACGCATACGCATACGCATACGCATACGCATACGCATACGCATACGCATACGCATACGCATACGCATACGCATACGCATACGCATACGCATACGCATACCCATACACATACGCATACAAACACACATACACATACACATACACATACACACACACATACCCATACACATACACATACACATACACATACACATGCACATACACATACACGTACACATACACATACACATACACATACACATACACATACACATACACATACACATACACATACACATACACATACACATACACATACACATACACATACACATACACATACACATACACATACACATACACATACACATACACATACACATACACATACACATACACATACACATACACATACACATACACATACACATACATAGACAGATAGACACAAACATACACATACACATACACATACACATACACATACACTTACACATACATACACATACATGTACAGATATAGATACTCATACACATACACATATACATACACATACACATACGCATACACATACACATACACATACACATTCACATACACATACACATACACATACACATGCACATGTACTTCTCTTATTTGTTTCTACCATAAAATATTTCCTTTAGTTCTTATTTCAAACTTAAAAACTTGGATTAGTATGCAACAAAATTTTAAATTTATATACATGCATACACACACATACAGGCATACACACATACATACACACATACATACACACATACATACACACATACATACACACACATACATACACACACATACATACACACACATATGTACACATACACACATAAATGTACAAATACATGTACACATACACACACACATACCACATACACACACACACAAACACATACACATACACATACACATAAACATAAAAATATACACACATACGTACACACATACATATACACATAAACATGAACATACACATACATACACATACACATACACATACACATACACATACACATACACATACACATACACATACACATACACATACACATACACATACACATACACATACACATACACATACACATACACATACACATACACATACACATACACATACACATACACATACACATACACATACACATACACATACACATACACATACACATACACATACACATACACATACACATACACATACACATACACATACACATACACATACACATACACATACACATACACATACACATACACATACACATACACATACACATACACATACACATACACATACACATACACATACACATACACATACACATACACATACACATACACATACACATACACATACACATACACATACACATACACATACACATACACATACACATACACATACACATACACATATGTAAGGAATTGAACTCACAACCTCTTGGTTAGGAATGTGATGGGCTAACCACTTGCCCCAAAAGCCATGGTTGAGGATTACTTCCTAATCCTCTCTCTTATGGTGTGGTTCAACCATCTCCTACCAGGATTATGTTACATTCTTCCCCCCTTGGTCGATCATTGTCCTCAATGATCTACTCTTGTATCCCTCTAGCCTCGGTGATCAGTCCCTTGAACTCCCTATGTGCCCTTGAATTGATGTTCCTCAACCTCGCACAGTTTCTTGAACCTTGTTCGCAACCTTGGTCTCTTGAACCCTTGCTCTCAACCTTGGTGTCTTGAACCTTCTCGCTCGCAACCTTGGTGCCTCGAGCCCTTGTTCTCAACCTCAGTCTTGAACCTTGTTCTCACCCATGCTTGGTATCTTGAACACTCAATCAAGTGCCACCCAAGGATTTCCAAGGAATTCACACTTCCAAGCTAGCTCATTGGAAAGTTCGTTCCGAGAGCTTTCCAACGGTATATTACACGCCTCAATCCGACCTACGGATTGAGAGATACACCCCAATCATTGTAAGGTCCATCCTTGAAACCGACGTGCGCCTTCCACAATTCCTACCCTTTCACATGGAGGATGCCCAAGCGCCTTTTTTAGAGGCCATTGGATCATTCCACCTTGCCCAAGCCTACTTCCTAGGCTCTGATACCAATGTAAGGAATTGAACTCACAACCTCTTGGTTAGGAATGTGATGGGCTAACCACTTGCCCCAAAAGCCATGGTTGAGGATTACTTCCTAATCCTCTCTCTTAAGGTGTGGTTCAACCATCTCCTACCAGGATTATGTTACAACATACACATACACATACATACCCGTACATGTACCTGTACACGTAGCCGTACACGTACCCATACACGTACCCGTACACGTACCCGTACACGTACAGGTACACGTACAGGTACACGTACACGTACACAGGTACACGTACACGTACACGTACACGTACACGTACAGGTACACGTACACGTACACGTACACGTACACGTACATGTACACGTACACGTACACATACACGTACACGTACACGTGCACGTACACGTACACGTACACGTACACGTACACGTACACGTATGCATACATGTACACATACACATACGCATACACATACACATACACATACACATACGCATACACATACACATACATATACACATACGCATACACATACAGATACACATACACATATAGATATAGATACACATATGCATACATATACGCATATGCATATGCATACATATACGCATATGCATATGCATACATATACGCATACGCATACGTAGACGCATACGCATACGCATACACATATGCATACGCATATGCATATGCATATGCATACGCATACGCATACACATACGCACAACATACACATACACATACACATACACATACACATACACATACACATACACATACACATACACATACACATACACATACACATACACATACATATACACATACACATACACATACACATACACATACACATACACATACACATACACATACACATACACATACACATACACATACACATACACATACACATACACATACACATACACATACACATACACATAAACATACACATACACATACACATACACATAAACATACACATACACATACACATACATATACACATACATATACACATACACTTACACATACACATAGAATTACACATGAAAATACACATACACATACAAGTACACATGCATATACACATATATATACACATACACATACACATACTCATACACATACACATACACATACACATACACATACACATACACATACACATACACATACACATACACATACACATACACATACACATACACATACACATACACATACACATACACATACACATACACATACACATACACATACACATACACATACACATACACATACACATACACATACACATACACATACACATACACATCACATACACATACACATACACATACACATACACCATCACATACACATACACATACACATACACATACACATACACATACACATACACATACACATACACATACACATACACATACACATACACATACACATACACATACACATACACATTAACATACACATACACATACCACCACATACACATACCATACACATACACATACACATACACATACACTACACATACACAACACATACACATACACATACACATACACATAAACATACACATACACATACACATACACATACACATACACATACACATACACATACACATACACATACACATACACATACACATACACATACACATACAACGCACAAAATAGTTGGTTTTTATGTACTAATGCGGTTCTATTTGGCAGGAAAATATGTTTGATTTCAGGTACTTGAAGAGTGGATTTGATGATTGATGAGAAGTATTTGGAGTGTGTAGAGCCCCTCCTACACGGTGCATTTGAATGGAGTTACTAATGCCAAGTTTGCAAGAGCTTCCTGCATGCAATGTCGCACTAAAATTGGATGCTTTGAAGCAGAAGATGAGGTGGCATATTTTCATGAGTTCAGAGCAGGGGTCGAGTGGGTTTTTGTTGATCATCCACTTTATCATAGGCCTAGGTACCCCTTGGTGACACAAGAGGAGCTTTTGGTGGTAACCAGTTCCGATTCACATTACCGTGCCATGCTGCATGTGAAGCACCTCTAGTATTACCCCTTGGAGGCTACACTTATGGAGAGAAATGTATATTTGTAGCCAATGACTGGCATGTTGGACTTGTTCCCGTTTTATTTGCAGCTTTTCCATTGTAAAAAGGGGGGGTCTTTGTCTGGGGTTTTTGTGTGAGCAACGAAAAGAAATTCATCTGAACCAACAACGTAGCAGTACAACTTGCAAAATGGCAGACCGAGTTGTTTCGAGTCTTGACAAAAATGATGCAGATTTCCTTATTGATTTTGGGGCCATCCCCTTCTGAATCGGGTGGTTGTCACTGTTCTGAAAAAAGAAACAGAAAAGGGGGGGAGGTTTTTTCTGTTAGGACTCTCTCTCTCCATTCTTCTTCGCCAGCAAACGGGGGGAAATCGTTCTGGTCTTTTTAGGGATTCAGAAACTTTCATCGCGCGCAGAGTTGTGTGAGCTATAAATGAAAAAGAGTGAGGCTGTTCTGCTCCGCTATCGGCTGCTGAGGAGGAGCTTTCCCATTCAAAACTATGACCTGCTGCTATGGAGAATCAATGAAGAAGGATGTTAACTGATATTCCAGCTGATTTGTTTTCAATTCGATGACAGATAATTGTTCACATCGCTATGTGGGAATCTACTTGCCGGTAGTTCTGGTTATTTTCTCCACTGATTGCTGCCGTACCTTATTATGAAATGAAGATCCTGCAGTTTTGACACTTTACGGGGTAAATAGTTTCATTTTACTTCTGTTCTTAGGTGTTCGCGTTTATGCGCTCAAGATTTACCAATTTAATCAAATGGTGTTGAGAGACGTACAGTTTTGGTTTCGCAGATTTGTATTCACAGATTGAATGTTTGCTGTTTATACATGATCTTGGGAAATACATGACGTACTTTTGTTTATGGAGAAAGTGAAAGTGCAAACAAATTTCATTAATTATGGGATTTGCTGGGTTTTCATGGTAGAAACTCTCAGAGCATTTTGCAAATGAGGGTAGGAAGAACGGAAGTTAACATATGATTTGTTTTTTTCTGAGTTATTTCATGAAATCCAGGGAATAACGAGTAAAAAAAAAATGTATTCGAGTAGCATGTATGATTTTGTTCAAAGATGCATAATATGATTAGACCCTGTGACACATTGGTAAACAACAATAGATTGTTCAAATATTGTTTCAGATCACTACACCTAAACCAATAGCTGCACATACTGTTATCTTAGGCCAGTCTTATGATGCTGTAGGGATTAAGTTCATACCTCAGTAATTAGTATATTTTCCTGTTGAATTTCTGATAAAACTGAGGATCGAATTGTAACATGAAAGGACAAAATTAATATGTTTTTTTGTTGTTCCACGGACTTTGATTTCTTGCAAAATTTTGATTCGGCAAATCTTTGATTGTGCCTGGAATATGAGTATGAGTATCAGTGTAGATTCCAGGTGTTTGTAAACCACTAACTTTACATGAGAATATGATCTTCTGAAGGCTTTCTATCACAAGATGAGTTGTTGGAAGACGAGAGCGACACCACACATGGGTTTTGCCTTACCATCCAAATGATAGAGATCAAGGATAAAGAATACCATTCAACATTTTGTAGTGCGAAAAAATATCATAGCAATGTGTGTTTTGTCTTTGGTGAATGAGCAGTCAAACAATAAGATACTCGGAAACACCTACTCTTGGCAGGCATTAGTTTGCAGAAAATATGTTGCATAACCATAAAATTTGTACGTCTGTTTCAATTTCAGTGAGGGTTTGAAGTATTGCGCAGTGTTTGTAACCTCGTTTTACATTTGTCGCTTTATAAATAGTTAAGGCTTTTGTTTTGAATTTGCTTTATATACATCACGAATATTCACTTTCGGCTACTTCAAAGAATGATTTGGATTACAAAATTGAATGCTGGGATGATGTTGCATTGAGGAACATACAACACTTATGATGTGTTCAAACTCAAAGTTATAAAGGAAGAGAGTTCCCCTTGTTATTTTAAACTTTAGGTTTCACAACTATCATGAACGTTAACGTTTAGTACTTTCGAAGCACTAAAGTTGGATTGACTGTCATTACTTTCAATGGTGCTTCATGTTGAATTGTATCTTGATGAACAACGAGGAAGCCATCTTTCCCATCGAAAAAGAAGTGCGGACATTAAGAGTGGCCATCGAGGCTAGGCTGGGAGAGGAAGAGTCATTGAAGGAGAGGTACATACAACTAGTCAAGCTAGAAGAAAAGAGACTCATTGCACAGCAAAGTCTGGAAGCTATTCAGAAAAGACGTAAGGAGAGGCACGACAAGAATCTCAAGACCTATGTGATTCAAGAAGGGGATTTGGTGCTAGTCTATGATAGCAAATATTATAAATTCTCGGGGAAGTTACAGACAAGATGGGCACGACCGTTTAAGGTGGTGGAACTCAACCCCAATGGTTCCATGCAAATTCAAGATTTAGGAGAAGAATGTGCTCCCATGAAGGTTAACGCGCTTCGAGTTAAACCATATTTCAAGTAACATTAGGACGGGAGAAGCTAGACGAGATCCAAGCGGAGGGACGTAGTAGACTCCTTGTACATAGATGTATATATATATATATATATATATATATATATATATATATATATATATGTGCATATGTAAGCTATGATTTTTGTGTCATAAATATTATCCCTTGCTAGCTCAAGAATTTTGGACTTCTAATTATTTTTCTGTGTTGCGCAGAGACTGTTAGGAGCTAAGTAATAAAATGGCAGATCAAATAACTCAACTCTATTTGTACGAGCTGGGGATATATTTCTCGGACCAGACATTCGCCCGCATGGACATAGAGGTCGACGACTTTGAGACCGAGTATGATGTGGAGCAAGCGCACTGGCTGGTATGCTTCATAAACCAGGGTTTGCATGTTATATTTCATATTGAGTGGTTTGAGACATACCTGATCCGACATGTAGGATGGGCGGGGGATCGATATTACTATTTCGACCCTTCGAGGGAAATGCCTAACGAAGAAAACAATATCACTTGGGCTTGGGCAGATGTGTTAACGATAGGAAGTGATGACGGAGCTCCTGAAGTTGAGCCTGACTCACCCTAGGGAAGTCGTCGGGATACGAGTATGAGGTGAGGCTACATAAGACATCCAAAAGACCCACATTCTAGATCATCTTAGGATAGGTATATGAGGGACCAAGGCATAGCCAGTTGTAGTTACCTAGTGAAAAGTTAGATCGATGAATACATATGTAGTGTCTGTAATTGAGGGAATGGAGTAATGAGATGGTTGATCTGTCAAAGGCTAGATTGTATATGTTTGCATGCATGTGTGGGAAAAGTGGAAAAAAAAAAATCCCTTTCTTCCTCTCCCTAATTCTCAGGACTCGGGCGAATTAACTAATATGAAAAAAAAAAAGGAAAACAAAAAAACATTGTGTTGTTGTGGTTGTACCAATGCGCTATGGTGGGCTAGTAGGTGGGTGGACTTATCCT
Source organism: Ceratopteris richardii (assembly GCA_020310875.1). Lineage (NCBI taxonomy): Eukaryota > Viridiplantae > Streptophyta > Polypodiopsida > Polypodiales > Pteridaceae > Ceratopteris > Ceratopteris richardii. The sequence goes on from CM035422.1 coordinate 24,986,099, forward strand.
AGCCGGGTGGTTAGGACCACGAGCCGCAGCTAGTTTCGCCATAGGCTTGGAATGTATATGTTTGTGTCTTAGCTACACGCCATAACGGGTTGGTAGGTAAATGGAGCCATCGTGGCTGGGTAGTCACGACCACGAGCCGCATCCAGCTTCGTTATGGGCTAGCTAATATATGTTACTTGTCTATTGTTATGTGTTTGTGTGTTGTGCGCTGTGTTGCATTGGTAGATGGGTGGAATCAACCTGGTCGGGTGGTCAGGTCCACGAATCGCATCCAATGTCAATGCATGCCAACGTGTGATTATAAATAAAATTTATCTATGAAGTTATTCCCCACTCTTGAGGGGGAGAGAGAGAGAGGAGAGGGCGATGATCGCCTAGAAGGGAACGTTATTTGCTTGTGTGATTGGTATATGGTGGCTTGCGACAGATCAACTCACTCTGAATCAACATTCTCAAAGGCACGGATACTGTATATGTACTTATAGATGAGAACTTTATCGAGGTAATGCAACGGTCTTGCTTTATAACTTGTGTGCTCTATCCGAGGGTTTTCCAGTGTGTGGGGCACTCTAGGGTTTTTATGTAGGTCTTGACTTGTACTCGGGTCTCGATGACTTTTGTAGGACGACGATGGGGATTCTTCGGGAGTGTCTAGTCCTGGAATAATTGTACATAGCAAATAGTAGGTGCAATAATGGGGTATGCATTTTGGGTATGTTGCATCTCCGATTGGATTCATTTCAGTTGTCATTGTTCATTTCGGTATTTTCTTTTCTGTTTTCTGCAATGATAGTTGCATGTGTAAAATTTGGAAAGGTATGCATGTGTTATTTTGGTTGAAACTATTTTCATAATGGAATGCATGAGCAATTTGATGCATGTTGGAATTGGAGTTGCATATATGCGCATGTTCTTGGATCATTTTGGAAGTGAATGATTTGTATGTATTCATGAGTGATTTTTTTTAACACTAATAGCTTCAATGAGTGCAGGTTCCGTTGGAGTAATGGCTCGATGAAAAGGTATGCAAACAAGTTGTAAACTGATATGGTTATAGCTCTTTGGATTGTATTGTAGAAGGAGTAGCTCGTCGAGGACGACTTCGCAATTAAGAAGAGGGGAGTATGTTAGCCCACAAAATAGTTGGTTTTTATGCACTAATGCGGTTCTATTTGGCAGGAAAATATGTTTGATTTCAGGTACTTGAAGAGTGGATTTGATGATTGATGAGAAGTATTCGGAGTGTGTAGAGCCCCTCCTACACGGTGCATTTGAATGGAGTTACTGATGCCAAGTTTCCAAGAGCTTCCGGCATGCAATGTCGCACTAAAATTCGATGCTTTGAAGCAGAACATGAGGTGGCATATTTTCATGAGTTCAGAGCAGGGGTCGACTGGGTTTTTGTTGATCATCCACTTTATCATAGGCCTCGGTACCCCTTGGTGACACAAGAGGAGCTTTTGGTGATAACCAGTTCTGATTCACATTACCGTGCCATGTTGCATGTGAAGCACCTCTAGTATTACCCCTTGGAGGCTACACTTATGGAGAGAAATGTATATTTGTAGCCAATGACTGGCATGCTGGACTTGTTCCCGTTTTATTGGCAGCTTTTCCGTTGTCAAAAAGGGGGGGTCTTTGTCTGGGGTTTTTGTGTGAGCAACGAAAGGAAATTCATCTGAACCAACAGCGTAGCAGTACAACTTGCAAACTGGCAGACCGAGTTGTTTTGAGTCTTGACAAAAGTGATGTAGATTTCCTTATTGATTTGGAGGCCATCCCCTTCTAAATCGGGTGGTTGTCAGTGTTCTGAAAAAAGAAACAAAAAAGGGGGGGAGGTTTTTTCTGTCAAGACTCTCTCTCTCCATTCTTCTTCGCCAGCAAACGAGGGGAAATCATTATGGTCTTTTTAGGGATTCAGAAACTTTCATCATGTGCAGAGTTGTGTGAGCTATAAGTGAAAAAGAGTGAGCCTGTTCTGCTCTGCTATCGGCTGCTGAGGATGAGCTTTCCCATTCAAAACTATGACCTGTTGCTATGGAGAATCAATGAAGAAGGATGTTAACTGATATTCCAGCTGATTTTTTTTCAATTCGATGACAGATAATTGTTCACATCGCTATGTGGGAATCCACTTGCCGGCAATTCTGGTTATTTTGTCTACTGATTGCTGCCGTACCTTATTATGAGATGAAGATCCTGCATTTTTGACACTTCAGAGGGTAAATAGTTTCATTTTACTTCTGTTCTTAGGTGTTCGCGTTTATGCGCTCAAGATTTACCGATTTAATCAAATGGTGTTGAGAGACTTACAGTTTTGGTTTCGCAGATTTGTATTCACACATTGAATGTTTGCTGTTTATACATGATCTTGGGAAATACATGATGTACTTTTGTTTATGGAGAAAGTGAAAGTGCAAACAAATTTAATTAATTATGGGATTTGCTGGATTTTCATGGTAGAAACTCTCAGAGCATTTTGCAAATGAGGGTAGCAAGAACGGAAGTTAACATATGATTCGTTTTTTGTGAGTTATTTCATGAAATCCAGGGAATAACGAGTTTAAAAAAAAATTTATTCGAGTAGCATGTATGATTTTATTCAAAGATGCATAATATGATTAGACCTTGTGACACATTGGTAAACAACAATAGATCGTTCGAATATTGTTTCAGATCACTACACCTAAACCAATAGCTGCACATACTGTTATCTTAGGCCAGTCTTATGATGCTGCAGGGATTAAGTTCATACCTCAGTAATTAGTACATTTTCCGGTTGAATTTTTGATAAAACTGAGGATCGAATTGTAACATGAAAGGACAAAATTATTATGTTTTCTTGTTGTTCCACGGACTTTGATTTCTTGCAGAATTTTGATTCGGCAAATCTTTGTTATTTGTGCCCGGAATAAGAGTATGAGTATCAGTGCAGATTCCAGGTGTTTGTAAACCACTAACTTTACATGAGAATATGATCTTCTGAAGACTTTTTATCACAAGATGAGTCGTTGGAAGACGAGAGTGACACCACACATGGGTTTTGCCTTACCATCCAAATGATAGAGATCGAGGATAAAGAATACCGTTCAACATTTTGTAGTGCGAAAAAATATCGTAGCAATGTGTGTTTTGTCTTTGGTGAATGAGCAGTCAAACAATAAGATACTCAGAACCAACTACTCTTGGCAGTCATTAGTTTGCAGAAAATATGCTGCATAACCATAAAATTTGTACGTCTTTTTCAATTTCAGTGAGGGTTTGAAGTATTGCGCAGTGTTTGTAACCTCGTTTTACATTTGTCGCTTTATAAATAGTTAAAGCTTTTGTTTTGAATTTGCTTTATATACATCACGAATATTCACTTTCGGCTACTTCAAAGAATGATTTGGATGACAAAATTGAATGCTGGGATGATGATGCATTGAGGAACATACAGCACTTATGATGTGTTCAAACTCAAAATTATAAAGGAAGAGAGTTCCCCTTGTTATTTTAAACTTTAGGTTTCACAACTATCATGAACGTTAACGTTTAGTACTTTCGAAGCACTAAAGTTGGATTGACTGTCATTACTTTCAATGATGCTTCATGTTGAATTGTATCTTGATGAACAACACTAAATCTTATTTTCATCATGGTTTCCGAAGCATTTGAAGTCATCGAATAAGGTTCTTTTGCTGATCAATCTTTGAGCCTTTATCTATTCGTCACTTGAACTCCATAGCATAATCTGAACATAACTTAAGTTTGCTCAAAGCACTCTCTGTGCACCCCTAAGTGCGCAAGAACCCGACGTGAAAGGAGGGGGTTGAGTGAAGAAAGGGAGGTTACCGGAAGTGACCACTGGAGGTGGATATCCAATCGCGCATGCATTTTCTCACCTCCTCCATCAAAACTTTGGAGTGAAATTGTGGACTTAGGGGAAACCAAAATTGACCTAGTATCAGGAGAGTTGGGTAAAACATCATTGTGTATAGGCACTTTCCTTTGGACTGAGAGTGAATCATACACATACACATACACATACACATACACATACACATACACATACACATACACATACACCTACACGTACACCTACACATACACATAACACATACACATACACATACACATACACATACACCTACACGTACACCTACGCCTACACCTACACCTACACCTACACCTACACCTACACCTACACCTACACCTACACCTACACCTACACCTACACCTACACCTACACCTACACCTACACCTACACCTACACCTACACCTACACCTACACCTACACCTACACCTACACCTACACCTACACCTACACGTAAACATACACATACACATACACCTACACATACACGTACACATACACGTACACATACACGTACACATACACATACACATACACATACACATACACATACACATACACATACACATACACATACACCTACACATACACGTACACATACACGTACACATACACATACACATACACATACACATACACATACACATACACATACACATACACATACACATACACATACACATACACATACACATACACATACACATACACACACATACACATACACATACACATACACATACACATACACATACACATACACATACACATACACATACACATACACATACACATACACATACACATACACATACACATACACATACACATACACATACACATACACATACACATACACATACACATACACATACACATACACATACACATACACATACACAACACATACACATACCATACACATACACATACACATGCACATACACATACACATACACATACACATACACATACACATACACATACACATACACATACACATACACATACACAAACACATACACATACACATACACATACACATACACATACACATACACATACACATACACATACACATACACATACACATACACATACACATACACATACACATACACATACACATACACATACACATACACATACACATACACATACACATACACATACACAGACACACACACAGACACATACACATACACATACACATACACATACACATACACATGCACATGCACATGCACATGCACATGCACATGCACATGCACATGCACATGCACATGCACATACACATACACATACACATACACATACACATACACATACACATACACATACACATACAACATACACATACACATACACATACACATACACATACACATACACATACACATACACATACACATACACATACACATACACATACACATACACATACACATACACATACACATACACATACACATACACATACACATACACATACACATACACATACACATACACATACACATACACATACACATACACATACATACACATACACATACACATACACATACACATACACATACACATACACATACACATACACATACACATACACATACACATACACATACACATACACATACACATACAAATACACATACACATACACATACACATACACATACACATACACATACACATACACATACACATACACATACTCACATGCACACATACACATACAAATGCACATAAACATATATACGCATACACGAATGCAGACATGCACACATACACATCCACACCTACACATACACATACACATAATCTTATAT